>OZ018390.1:11406013-12006013 GCA_963969525.1 Ontholestes murinus
AATAGGTTTTGATACAATGTATTTTATCAAAATTTATTTTTTATTAAATAAATTTGGCGTTAACAACATGATTTTATTAAATAATATATTTATAAAATTAAAATTATACAATAAATAATTATATTAATAACAAATATTAATGTATCTGATGAAATATGGATTTTAAAGACATAAATTAATATTGTTTATATACTTAAAAATCAATCCAGTATTGAAACAATCTTAATGTATGTCTTTTAAATCCATATTCCATCAGATACATTATTATTTGTTATTAATATAATTGTTTATTGTATAGTTATGATTTTATAAATATATTTATAACCATACTGTGTCAGTATTTAATTTTTGTTTCTTTATATTATTATTATTACAATTAAAATTTTTAGAATATAAATATGTTTAATAATTGTAAACTTATTTACACAAAGTATTAAGTCTCTATTAAAATAAATCAAATAAGATATTAATTAGAATATATATATTTATAATGAATCACTTATAAGTTATATAATTATTACTTTTGCTAAAAATCTGCATGTTTATGTTGTAGATATACAAAAGAAAACAAAATTTTATGTACCACGTCAATAACTAATTTATTGAGATATTAGTATGCAGTATTCAAATAAATTTATCTATATGTTAATATTATATTGCAAATTTATATTTATATTTAAATTGGAATAATAATTTTAGTTGAATGTGTATAATATTATATCTGATGTAAATTGTTTCAGATTGTGTCTGTGGTGAGACAGCCAGCAATGAGGACGCCCAGGAATATATTCATATTAAACTTGGCCATATCGGACTTGTTATTATGCACAGTAACAAAACCGCTCACCCTGATGGAAGTGCTGACGAAATACTTTCCCCTGGGGAATTACAATATTATCTGCAAGCTGATTGGGATGCTTCAGGCACTCAGCGTCTACGTTTCCACAATTACCATCACAGCAATTGCTCTTGACAGATATCAGGTATGTAATATATATATTTTTATACAATAATTTTTAAAAATTTAAATACATTCGTGTAAAAGTGTATACACGAATATCACGTAACACGTTTGAATAATTTAAGTTACGGGAGTATTCTGCAGGAGTTATGTTAGTGAAGTTTATATAAAAAAGCCCTCTCGTAATTCTCTCTAACATTTTATGCCCGGGATCAAATAAATTTCCAGTGCGCTGAAAAGTTGTTTGCGGGAAAATAAATTTTATCTCAGCAGTTGGAGTAGTTTTTTTGTCATTAATATTAATGCGGCCTAATTTGTAGGCAAATTACGCGCGGTCGTTTTTAATTTAATATAAATTTCATAAAGTGTGGGATCAAACAAAATTACCATTTAAAAGTTATACACCAGTATAATACAATTAGTAAAAAACATAGTAAGTGTTAATAATAATAATTAATATTGTTATGTTTCCAATCAACAAACACAAAAGTATATAAATACTTACAATTGTGTGTAAATAAAAACTTTAAAAAGAATGGATAGTAGTATATGTAAAATTTAAGGAAGGTATAAATATGAAATAAAACACATATTATTTCTAATATATTAAGACTATAAATAAATCGCATTTCGTTATATTTATGTTTATAAAATCGTTGAATTTAATAATGTGATGTAGAGTTCGCAAAACTATAGGATTAAAGTTAATGAGCAAAATTAATTTTAATATTGCACACACGCGTATATTACTTCCAACAAAAACCCCTAGGGCGTCTGCAATATTAATACCTGTTTCGCAATAATGAAAATAGCAAACATTGTTTATTAGGTATCATTCTGAAAAGTCAGTAGATTATATAGAGGATTTACTAGAAGCAGAAATTTATTGCGCGGGAATTCAGCCGGGCATTAATTTATACCGGAAAGTTCGTCCCGGCGCATTCACCAATATTTTTCAGAAGTCAAAACTGCTGAACATATAAAATTTATGGCTTTGGCGAGTTCGTTCAATGATTAATTGAGACATATTTTCAGTGTTTACTTTTACCACGTGTTAATTTTTATAAATTTATTGCTTAATGTTCATTTAACAACATGTAACTTATGAAAAGTATAATCTTAATTAATCGTAACAATATAAATTATTGATATTGTATTTTTTTAAGTTAATAAATGCGATTAATTTGCAATTATTACATTCCTACATTCATTTTCATTTTACATACAATGTCGAGGCAAATAAATGTATATTTAAAACCTTATTTTGTTGAATAAACTGTATTTATTATTAAGCAAAATTACATGAGAACTTCTAATCAATATTTATACAACCCACACGAGTATGTGTATTAAACCATATAAACCATATTACAGGGTGATTTCTTTTTGCAATAAAAACAGAAAAATACTTGCTCTATTTATAACAGTTTATTGAAAGTTTATTTTACTTATTACAGCAATTATAATCAACAAATTAGCTTAATAATTATGCATAATTATATTTGAAGTTCAGTAAAAATTTAAATATATTTTAAATTACACTAGATATCCATGTTTAGGAAAATTTCTCGTTAATGCTTTATAGAAGTAATTTATATCTAATAATCTATTGTAACATCAGAACACTCGATTATATCAGTTTGTTTGCGTTCCTCATCAATTATCTATCTACGTACATGTTAGAATCTCATAGAAAAGCACTAAGTATCCTCTTCACGACTTAACTCAGCCTTGTACAATAAAGCCTTGCTCTCATCCCTCTCTTTCGTATTGTTGTTCTACAATCATATTTATATTTGCAGCTGTGAAAATACAAAGAAATTAAGAAAAGTTATAATGAGGCCTCCGCTTCGCAAAATACACTTTACGCCGAGATTTATTCTGTTAATATTCATATATCCCCGGTGGTTATCCACCCGTAAATCTGCGTTTTCCTCAAAACAAAATCATAAAACAACTTTTTCCATTATGCTTCCTTATACACATAACGGATGACGAACTCTGATTACATTTACGTTCAAATCTGATTTTAATACAGCGCAAATATTTTATACATTACGTTCATTAATATATTAATTTGTTAAATCCTGTTAATTTAAATATAAGAATTTTCTATTAATTGGTGTTTTAAATTAACTCGTGTGCTCTTTTTGTTGCAGGTTATTGTGTATCCCACCAGAGAAAGTCTGCAATTATTTGGGGCTGCGTGTATACTGTTAGTGATATGGATCATCGCCATCATTCTGTCGTCGCCTTTATTTATCTTCAAGGAACTGGACCATTACGAAATGGATATTGATGGGAAACAACTTCACATTAACTACTGTTACGAGCACTGGCCGGAGTACATCAACAGATACCACTACTCTATATTCTCCTTCATTTTTCAATACAGTTTACCAATTATTCTTGTTTCGGTAAGTAATCATTATTTTATTATATTTTTAAAAGTCTATGACGTCAAATAATTTGTCAAATTGGTATTATTTTAAAAACATTTTAAAAAAATTATTACGATAATAATTGTTTTCATAAGCTTATCAAGATGTTATATAATAAAAAAGAGACTAACAGCCGTACTAATAGACCGAAATTAATTCTCGGATTGTAGAATCCTAGATTAATTGTCGTATTTTTTTAGTTACATTTGAATATCACTGGTTTTATGTTGGTATCACGGAACAGTTGATGGTATTGTCAATATAACCAGTGATTGTCAGTTGAGGAGCATGTGCAAAGTTTGTTTGCAAAAACATTAAATGAAAATAATTCTACAATTTTTATTGAAAATAATTATCGACTGTACTTACTTTAATCTTGATTAAATAAAAACAATGCTTATTCCTTGTCCCTTATCACACAAACTAACTTTGCAAACAAACATTTCACGTTTTTCTTTACTGACAAACACGTCAGCTGTTCTGTGACACCAACGTAAAACCAGTGATATTCAAATGTTACTAAAAAAGTTACCAAATCTGACAATGAATCTAGGATTCTACAATCCGAGAATTAATCTCTGACTATTAGTACGGTTGTAAATGATTAAAACAATTGCTACTACAAAACCAAACCGTCAAAACGACTGGGAAGCAATTAACGAAAAGTCTTATGTTCCACCATTATATCAGTTGCATATAATTGTTTAAATATCAACTTTATTTCCAAAACTATTTTTATTTTCTGGCAAACAGAAAGTCGCGAAGAGAAATATCTGGTGATTAGATAAAATTAAAGGTTCTGTGATCGAGTGTTTGATATTATGAAAGAATCATATTATGATTTATCATTTAGATTAACGTCATTACAAAAATATTTCATCTAGTAGTTTCGTGATTGTGTCCTCTTCACATAATCTTCCATTTTGCATTTCTCAAAATCAGAAATTATTTAGTTATATTTATTTGAAAACTCTCATCAGTTTTCGGGAGCAGAACTATTTGTTAGAAGAAAGTTCTTTTGATTAGAGAGGAAAGGCAAATTTGTTCTAAAAGTTCAAATGGTCGAATACATCAGTAGCCAAGATTTTATTGACAGTTAACGGAAGGCTTAATGAGAGCCAAAGCCAAAGAAAATCTAAGAGGTACCAAGATATACATAGATAATAACCTAACACATAATGAAAGATTCCTACAATATGTAATTATAGAAATAGTAAGAGAAGAGAAAGCAAAAGGAAAGATTGAAATAAAACAACACAGTTGGGAGAGTTTCACATTTATTGTTGAACACTGCAACATGTTTCGCCACACAGTGGCTTCATGAATTCAAAAGGATAGAGTTTAAAAATAGGATACCGAAAGATAACAATTAACGGAGAGGAGTATAGATGGAATAAAGAAGTAAATGTAGTAGAAGTAGTTAGAGTTGGAACTAACAGAACTAATAGAAAAGCAAATAAAAAAATTTGAAAAAAAAACTGATAAAGAAATAACAAAAAGTAAAAACCAATACAAAAGTAAAATCGATTACAAATAATAATGATGGCAAAGAAAAGCATACACGATATAGCAAAAACGACACAGGAAAATACCCACCGTGGTGAACATGGAAAGTTCTAAGATGCTTCTTAGAAGAAGAAATAAAAGATGAATTTGTGGAAGAAATGATAAAGCACAAAATTATTAGGAATCACAGAAACAAAAAAGAAATGTAAATGAATGAAAAGAATTCATAGATAGTAATGAATGTTTTGGTCAAAAGTAGAAGAAGAAGAAAGAGCGAAAGGTGGAGTAGGATTAATAATCGTTCCAAATATAATGAAAAATATTAGGAAAAATATATAAACGAAATGCTTCTGATAGTAGAAACCAAGATTTTTGACGAGAAAACATGGATTTTAATAATAATCTAGGGGAGAATGAAGGCACAAAGAAAGAGAACAAAGACATATTTTTAAGTCATACAAAGAGAAATAGATCTGATACGAGAAGCAATAAAAATAATGGGTCACTAAAACGATGGAGTAAAAAGGCGCTTAGATGAATAAATTAGAAATGAAGGAGAAAATATAGGAAATAATAACGGGAAAGGATTAATAGAAATGTGCATTTCAAATACCTTAATAATCGCCAAAGATGCTACAAAAATATACGAGAACACAACCAATCAGAAATGAAAAGTTAATAATGGACCATTTATTAATGAGCAAGAACAAATGGCAAAACGGTAAAAACATCAAAATGATAAGACAGGCAGAGATCAATACTGACAACCACTTTGTAAGATGAACATGAGGAAAATAGGTACATAATAGAAAACAAATTGTAAAAGAAAACAACTCTAAACCGATAAAAACACAATATTGAGACAAATACCAAGAAATATTAAATCAAAAATTTAAGGACAACAGAGAACCAAAAGGTATTAAAGACAAGTGGGGAACAATTAAAAACAATATATTAGAGGCAGTCAAAGAAGCTAAGTAACAACAAAAATCACGAATATTGAGACGAAATATTTTCTTGTATCAACAAAAAACTAAATCTATCATATAATAAGATTACCTTCTTGTTTTATTATCAAAACTTACGGGGACTCAACACAAAAGTCAGAAAATTTTATAATAACGTTGCAGGCAGTAACTTTGATGTTACAGGATTTAATTTGACTCCATGCAATTCTCAATGCACAGTTGTTAGAGCGGAAGATAAACTCATGGAAGTGGATAGTCATCATGCAGCCTTGTTATTTGAAATTACGTGGTCACATAATGTTCAATTTTCAAAAAAAAAAACTGTAACTGAATCATCATTTAATTTCAAGAAGGAGGACATTCCTGGATTATATGATTATACAGTAAAAATAATTTATTTTCAGAACCTAATGCGTTTTGGTCTTATATATGTACCAAGAAGAAAACACCTCAAATTCCTGACGGCAAAACATTAGAAGAATCTGCTGAAATTCTTCAGGGTTTTGCGGATTTATTCAGCAGGTGGTGATTGTAATAACTGCAGTACTAGAAGTCTTAATTAAGGGTAATTTCAACATTGACGAGGACGCGGGATTAGCTTATTTAAAAAGAACTTCAGCAAAGTCTAGGATGGGACCGAATCAACTTCCTTGTTTTGATTATTCGCGATTGTGCGGCACAACTTATTAAACCGCTTGTTCATAAGTTTAGATTGATTTTAACTGATGGTGTTTTTCTCACCATTGGAAAACCCCACGTAACTGTCCTATTTTTCGCGGTGGAATAGGCGCTGGTGCCACCCATACAACATCTAATCTAATCTAAATGTCCTATTTTTAAATTTGGCGATAAGTCAGATGTGAAGTACTATAGGCCTGTGGCAATAGTTTCAATTTTTGCCAAGGTTATTGGGTGTATTATTTGTGAATATATTCATGAATAATGTATATCATTAAATCAACACAGCTTCATTTGAAAGAGAAATACATAAACTAATCTTTTTTGTTCTACTCAATTTATTTCCAGTCGATGTAATTTACACCGACATATCAAAGCTTGGCATTTAACGTAGTATCAGTAATTAATTCTTACCCAAGTAACAGACAACTTGTTGTTGATTACATCGGTTATCGATCCAGAATGTTTAAAGCTAATAGTGGTATGCCTCAGGGGTCCAGTTAGGGCCCACTTTTTTTTAAATTCATTAACAAGTTAAAAATTGTTTTAGATTGTAATTTTTGTTATATACTGATGATGTCAAATTATACAGTACTATCAATAATATTTCTAGCTCTGCTTTATTGCGAAATAATGCGAAAATGTGGTGTACCGAGAATGGTCATAAAATAAATGCTTCCAAATGCCGTGTTTTATCTTATACCAGAACACTTAATAAAAAAACTGTACAGTTACAGGCTCAAGGATGAAGTTGTTAAAATGGAAACTCAATATAAAGATCTAGGTGATGTATTTAAATACCGGTAAAATTCTTTTGTACAACATTCTTGATAATGGCAATAAGCCGAAACTATTTGTGAAACAAACCAAGTGATTTTAATTATAAAACCTATATACTAACATAATGTTTCACCAAGTGATTAATGAGGAACAAGTATATGATATACTAGGTGATCATAAATAAACTTTTAACCTACATATTCAAAAAACATTAAACAATTCATTTATAGTATTGGGTTTTATAACACGTATCTACCATGATATAGAAAAAATATCAGCGTACTGTACACCCTCTGAATATTTTCTGTTCTGATAAGAATTATTTCCTTAGAACATTAAAATCATGTTAAGTATGAGTTTATTAGTTTAGTTTTATTATTAATTTCAGGGTAACGTTAATTTATATATACTAATTTTTACCCTAACTTTATTAATATTGTAATATTCCTATGTAATTATGCTTCGGCCTGTAGGGGAACTAAGAGAAAAAATTAAAGACAAAAAAGATAAATGGAAGAAAGTGCTAAACATAAAGAAGACTAGCAAGAATACAAAACAAAAAGAAATAAAGTAAAGATAAAAGTCAAGAGAGCTGAACAAGAACCATGAACGCATTTTGGAAAGAAAATGACAAATATTTACCGAGACAATAAAAAATTATGAAACAGGATGGTGGTGACCGCTACAATGTGGTATTTCATTTTCAAATGTAGGATGAAATAAAACACGATTTTCTATGTTTTTTACCACGGTATATTAATGATTTTATATTAATAAATTATGTTTAACTATAGTTTAGACTCTTTGAAATCATTATGAAGTGAATTGGTTTTAGAAATACAATTTCTAAATGAAGTAAAGATAGAAGTCAAGAGAATCCAATAATAATCGTGGGCGCAATTTGGAAAGAAAATGACAAATAAATGCCGAAGCAATCAAAAATAATTTTAGGAAACACCAAAACAACCGAGAAAGAAGAAATAATATAATATGTTGAATATAAAAGATAAAGAAGGTGAGATAATAACAGAAGAGGGTAAGATTAAAAGAATATTTTAAAGAACTTACCAAAATACAGGAAGAAACAATAGAAGAAATTATAGAACTACCAGAAACAGATAAAATATAAGAAGCTAAAAGCCGGATTTACGATTGTAAATGCAGATGCCTTCTAGGAAAACTCGAAAAATTGTTGTAAAAAGTGCAAGAAACTGCTGCAAGTGACAGAACCTGTCTGAAATATGATGCAATGTTTTATACTACTTGTGCAAATATAGTAGTTAAGTGCTGTGACCTAATGTTAGAAAATAACCTCAATTTAGAGAACATCATCGGCAAAGATTTTCTGCATATCATGAAATTACTGATTATCAAACTCAAATTTAGTAACAGTTTTTTTTCCGGACAAGATAGGAGGTCAATTCAAAACCTCAAAAATTCGCTGCATTATCGACCCAAATACAGGCCAATGTCTCAGTAGCCACAGATGACCAACTAGTGCAAATAAAATCCTCCTCCTGCTGTCGGCGTAGGCAAATCGTTTAAATCGCCTGCTCCCTTAACTCGGATTAAATCAGTAAATATAGCTACAAGTGCCAATAAAGATGTCAAAAAATCTCGCCATCCTTCAGGTATTACAGTGAAAGTAGGCAATTAATCTAACACGAGTGAAGATGTGCGCAACAAGCCACTGTCAACATCAGAAGGAAAGGATAAACAATTCTAAATCCAGGATGGATTAATTGACGATTGTAAGAAGAAAACGTCGTAAAATTCCACCAATAGTTGGCAGATGATACCAATATAAAATGTGTTTCTTAATTGGGATATATTTATGTGAGCAGAGATAATCCATCAGTTACTGAAAAGGACATTAAACAATATTTGTATAACAGATCATTTAACAATATTGATTTCGCACAAATTATTTCCAAACACCCCGATTAATATTCGTCTTTTAAAGTGTCAACACTAGTGGAAAAGTTAGATACTCTGAAGGATCCGCAAGTTTGGCCCGGTGGTGTAAGTACCAACCCGTTTTTTTACTGGCTGTAAAAGAAAAAAACTGCACATTTAAAAAAATGTAATGATTTATTTAAGATTTCTCTTGTAGATATACAAAGTATTAGAAATAAAAGTGGACTTCTGGAAGCTCTTGTTAACCATGTTAATTTTAAAATTATATCAGTTAACAACCTCATCAATCCAGTATTTAAAATTATATGTTTAACAGAGCACTGGCTTAAAAATGACGAATGTGAAATTTTTTTCGTTGCAAGTCAGTTCTCTCGCAAAGTGTTTAATTTATACATGGTGCTGTAATGATATTATTAAAAGAAGGTTTTCAATAGAAAATAGAAAAACGTGTATTTTACTAGGTGACATCAATTTTATATTTATTACTGTATATAGATTCCCAGCTGGTGTCTTAAAGATTATAATTGTGGTTTTATTAATAGAAAGAATCAATATACCCAATGACCATGCGATTTATTCGATATATTATTTACTGAATTTTCCAATAAAAGGAGCATCCTGTCTTGATAATATATTCACAACCTACATACACCTAAATACCGAAATTAATGCAACAGTTGTCCCATTTTCTGAACATGAAGGGGTTAGCGTAAGTATTCAGTTGCATCACGGGGTTAATTCAAATGTAACTAAGTTAATTCGCCCGTTAACATTTAATTTAATTTAATCTCTTTCATTGCTTATTGTTCATTATTTCAGTTCCATCTCTCATCTAGTATAGTTGTCTGGGGCCATGTTGCAATAAGACACAGAATTTTTAGAATTCAAGGCAAAGCTATTCGCATTCTATACAATCTGAGTAACTATGATGACTGCAAGGTAGCATTTTTAGTTTTAACATTTCCATGCCTGTATATTCTGCATTGTTTAATCTTAACTAAGATATACTACAAATTGCACTCTCATAATCACTTCTTCGATACACGAACGAAAGACAACTTATCCTTGCCTTCTCAAAGACTTCAGAGATAAAGAAATGGTATAAATTATTATGGATTAAAATTTTATAACAAATTTCCTACTAGTTTTACGATTCTAGATATTAAAACCTTGAAAAAAAAAGATTAAAGCATTTTTGCTTGAATATGTATATTACTCCTTTGAGGAATTTTTAAATAATACATTCTGATGAAATGATTTAATTTAATTTAAATCTTAATTTTAATTTGCGTTTGTAATTCTTTTTTTTAAATGTTTGTAATTTTAATTGTAAATTGTGGCACCGTAACTATAATTAGAAACTCAAGTGTATTTGAGATGTTGATTTTAATTTGAATTAAATTATTATGTGATGTTACCTTAAAATGTATATCAATTGTATTGCTCTGTTATTTTCAAGCACCTGTAGTACCAACAGAATGAAATACAGGAACAATATTACATATTACCTATATACAAGACAGGAGACAGAAGACACTGTAGAAACTATAGGGGAATAACACTGGCAAGCATCCCAGGAAAATACTAGCAAGAATAATGGAAAAATAATTAAAGATCGGATTGAAAAAACTATAGAAGATACGCAATGTGGCTCCAGAAGAGGAAGAATCAGTATAAGACAAGTCAGCGAAAAATTTATAAATAGAGGAAGGAAGATACATGTCTGTTTTATAGACCTGGAAAACGGCTCGACCAAGAAGAGAAGACATTTGGAAAGTACTAAAAACTAGAGGAGTAGACAGAAGGACGATAGTATCATTTATTTATTCCTTACTTACACACAACATTCTAAAATTATATATAAAATCCATTAATATCAACAAATATAGGAAAAACACGAAAACATTTCGTAAATCTACAACATACATAATTAAATTGTAGGTTTATATTTAAAAAAAATCAGTTACATATGGAATGGGTAGACTTCACAATATAACGGTCGTCCACTCCTACCAACAATTCTTTCATGAGAAACTTGTTTCTTGAAGCTCATCTCAAAATATTTCAAATACTGGATTGATAATGATGTTACTTCTTGAAACTCCATATCACCTAATAAAATACTGACACAGTATATGGTTTCAAAAAGTATACTTTTGAAACAAAATTACATTTTTGAAACCATATACTCTGTCAGTATTTTATTAAGTCAAAATATTACATCTTTGTTCTGGCGAAATGTGGCATATTATATTCTCAAAAGGAACTTATACAAATATATGATTTATGTCGTCTTGATAGAAGCAGTTCGAGCTATGTACAAAAACAACAAAATTGAAGTTAGAACAAACAATAAAGAATCTAGAGGGTTTGTGGCAAAGATAGGAGTAAAACAAGGGCCGCTACTATTCTCATTGGTATTAGATAAAGCTACAAAAGAAGCAAAGAAGGAAATAAGGACCATATAATTGGGATATTAGAAATTGGAAGAAACACACATAACAGAAATGTTGTCGCTGATGATATGGCCATAATGACAGAGCCAGAGAAATACCTAAGCGTAGTTAGAACAAATAATCAAGAATCTAGACATTTTATGACAAAGCTAGGAGTAAAATAAGTGTGTGTCACGAGTCCGCTACTATTCTCATTGATTGGAAATGAGGACCATATAATTGGGATATTGGAAATTGAAATAAACAGACATTAGAGAAATGCTGTTCGCAGATGATATGACAATAGTGGCGGAGACAGAGTAATACCTAAAGCATTACATAAAAACACTAGGCAAAGAACTAAGAAAAATAAACATGAAGATAATTATAGACAATACCAAAATAATGATAATTTCTAGATAAAATAAACTTCATAAAATAAAATTACATGAACAGGTCGAACAGTTAGAAAGCAGCAAGTATTTAGTAACAATAATAGAAAATAATGATAAACTGGGAATAGGAGAAAAATACTTAATATGCAGAAATTGAAGGAATTTGTAAGACTGACAATAATATATAGTAGTAAAACATAGACCATGTCGGAAAAACAATTGCAACCAATATGAAATTCTTAAGAAAAATTAAAAATAAGAGGATATACAATAAGGAATGAGACGAATATAGAACGATTTACGATACCATTGTATAAGAAACGCTTAGATGAGTCGGACATATGTGCCGCATAAAAAAGGATAGAACAGCAAAGAGAATATATAAAACAAAAGCGCAAGAAAGAAAATACCGGGGTAGACTAAACCAAACATGAAATGACAAATTAGAGAAGAAGCAAAAAAAGTTTTTAAACTGGAGAGATTAAACAATTAACTAAAGACAGAAAAATATGAAGTGAAAAATACAGAAACAGACACTTAACACCTAACGGAAGAGAGGAATAGGGTTTAAAAAAAGGGAAAGGTATTTGAGTATCCTAACGCCTTTAATCGACTGAAAATGGTTCATACTGAACGTTTAATAATAATACTAATAATAATGTTTATATGTGTTAAATACAAGAAGTTTACACAAGTAAGCAAGTAAATAGATACAATTAATGCTAATAGGACAATGATAGATTAGTGGAAAATGCATATATGTTAATAAAATAATGAATAATAAGATTAATAAATTAGATAAAATTATACAGACATTAAAAATTAGATACGTGTTAAATACAATTAAACATATTATATATGACGTAACAAAATAAATAAATGAATGTTAATAAGATAAAATGATATCTTCGACATCCTTAATTTCAGTTACTAACACCAATATTTCCCCTCCGAATGGAAATTAGGAATAATCATTTGTATCCCCAAACGTGTCCATCCTCCATCCCTAAAAACTACCAATTTGGCTTCCTTCCAAAACGATCCACTACCCTTCCACTTACCATTCTTACCTCAAACATCCAAAAAATACACCTTGAAGGAAATTTATCAGCCGTCTTACTACTGGAGATCTAAAAAACCTTCGACTGTCTGGCATCAAGGTATGTTACATAAATGCTACCTTCATTATCAAGCAATTTCTTCAAACAGATCTCTTATAGTTAAAATAAACAAATCCTGTTCTCCTCTCTTTACTCGTGTACAAGGTCTATCCCAAGGATCCCCTCTATCTCTTTAACTCTACAACAAATTCTGCTTTGATGTCTACAACCGTGATCCTCTGTACTTTAATCCCTCTAAATACCTCCTTCAATTTAAGACGTTTTAAAAATTTTCAAAACAACAAAACTCTCAAAGAAATTCCTTTGGGGATTCTAGACTTTTCCAAAATAATTTTCTTTAAGTTTTCTAGAATTTCTTTATTTTTTTTAAGAATGTTATAACATTTCTAATAATAGTAGTAGTGTTTTTGGATATCGACCACGTGGTCACTCTGCCATTTGTCATTTGTGTGTATGTGTAAATGAGCTTATTACTTTATAGGATGTCCCGTCACTAGCATTTCCATTTTACCTTATCGGTAATCATTTTTATGCCTCATTAATTTTTCAAAATATTAATATTGGAAATTTTAAGGATTTTAGTTACAAGTTTTTAAAATTGTGTCTTAAAATTTCAACATTATTCTTCTTCTTTCTTTCAAATTACGCGATGCTTGTAGAAATTTCAAATATTCTTCTAGCACGTTTTCTTTCATATTTTAAGAATATCACACCACTTTTTTGAGCAATTCCAAACCAAAGTTATTTTAATATTTCTCTTGCAAATTGTAAATATCTTAAGGATTCAAGAATTTTGTCGTACAGACCTCTCAAACATTCCAACATTTTTTCCCAAATTACGTAATTTTCTTACTGGCTTAAAAGCTACTCACACTATTTCTTAAGTTATGCAGCAAAGTTTTTTCCATTTAAGGTTTTCCAAATTAAAATTATTTTAATATTTTACTTCAAATTATTATTTCCACTTAAGTATTTTAGGAAAGAATATAAAATTGAAAAATATAAGAAGTATAAGAAACACCAAAGAGATTAGAAACTTTTGAGACTATAGATGTTAAAAATCCCCTGGGTGGATTTTATCACGAACAAAATAGTTCAAGAAAAAATGGACAAAGAATTGGATGTCCAATTTTGCATAAAAAAAAGGAAATTAGAATTTCTTGGGTACATAGCAAACTCTGCAGCTCATTATACAAGAAAAAATCGTGGAACATAGAAGAATGGGCCGTCGCAGAATCTCACGGTTGTGCAATCTACGGAATTGTTCAAACTACTGAATTATTCTGCGCAGCCACCTCTGGAATAGGGATTAAATAGAAGAAGAATATAAAGTTCGTATCTACTTTATTAGATATATAATATTAATTTGTCGAAAAAGTTTCCGAAGGAACAATTGAAGGCATTAGATAAATCGAAAAATAGCTGTGAGTTGAACCGGCCCAGACATTCACTGAAAGCTCTTCAATCCTCCCAGCAGATCATTGACACCCCACAACATTGGTTTTACAAATGGCGAATTAAAATTAATCCTCACAAGTCCCAGCTTCTAATTCCCTACCATCGTAACAGTAATCCTGCTCACAATATTTATATCTTCCACACAACTGTCTCCCCCTCTGCATCCATAGAATACCAAGGCATTGCCATCGACCAAAAAGATTATTTTTAAAAATCACACAGCTCTAAACAAAATAAAAATCATCACCAGGGCCAAATTATTTAGAAATTTAACTTACAAAAACAAGGGAGTTTCCACAAAATCAGCTGTTAAAATCTATAAAATGATGTCGACTATGTTAATCAATAATGTGGAGAGTAATATCCAAGTTAGCGAGCGATCCTCCTTAAGAATCCTTACCAAAATCTGCCATCCTAATAATCCTCTCCATAATCCCTCTAACCAACTCCTATATGACTCTACCTCTGTTATTCCCATCAATTAACGCCTTCTATAACAATTAACTGAAAAAAAATCCCAAAATTCCTTTAACCATCACATCCTTTTCCTTTACTGCTTGTGTAAAAATCCTAACCAAATCCCATAATACAAAACCCCTTTATACACTACATTTGAATTCATCGCATCACATGATCCATCACCATAATCAGAGATAGATAAAATGAAGATAATCGATATAATAATGTAACAGATACAAATATATATATATATATATATATATATATATATATATATATATATATATATATATATATATAATAAAAATTAAAATGAAAACACAAAATATATCACATAATAAATAGAATTGACAAATATTTAAAATAAAATCAATCAATATGATAAAATAGCCATCATTACACTAAACTATATCATTGTCATAAAAACCAGTTAATTTAATTTAATGTATTAAAAAAAGTAATCTGCAATTGATAAATGACGTTAGAATTACTTTATTGTATCTATAGATATCTTCCAGTGTATTTCCCAAAGCCAACTGAGTTCACGTAACTCAATACGTATAACGAAGTTAAAGCTCCTCACATTAAGCATACAATATTCTTTGCATGAAAGGTATTTATAATCAAAGTTTTAATTTTCACTAAATACTTTAAGGACCAATATATTTATAATATCTAATAAATCTGATTTATAATTTTAATAGTTATAAATACACACCTTGCAAAGTATTTATACAATATAAAATATATTATAGTATAATTAATTTCTATTAATATTTTCTTTTCTTTGTTACAGGCAGCATACACTAGTATTTTGTATAAATTAAGATACCGTTTTGCGGCTGGATTTGTGGCCCAAGACGATGCCAGCCAGAGCGCAAGGAGGCAACACCGCGGCCGACGACTTCAGAGGACCAACATGCTGCTGATATCAATAGCGGTGATCTTCTTCCTGAGTTGGCTACCGTTGAACCTCTACAATCTACTGGCCGATATTTTCATGGGCGAAGGTTCGAATTTCACGTCAAACATGCGCGTGGTCTACGCCATCTGCCACATGATGGGCATGTCGTCGGCCTGCTCCAATCCGATCCTCTACGGATGGCTCAACGAGAACTTCTGGAAGGAATTCCAAGAAATCATGTGCCTGGCCAAGCCCAGCAACTCCCGGACCGGCTCCAAGCGTTCCTCCATCCGGAAATCGACCAACAAAATGCTCAACGACAAACCGGACCTAGTCGCCGACTTCAACCAGGGTACATCGATGAACACCGAAATGTCACAGCTTTCGAAGTGCTAGCTCGTAAGTAGGTCCACTAGACTTAATAGTGGACAGGCGCGCTTATAGTGCAAGCTTCAACTTCCAATAACTAGGACCGAACTGTGAACCAAACAAATACGAACGGCATGTGATATTGGAGGTGGTTTCTAACAAAGTGATATTTTTGTATGGACCTATTTTGATTAACGATAGCTATAGTTAGTGGTTAATGTTAAATGTACGTAGGTGTAAGTGATATATGAAGTTGTTTATAGGTGTTTTTAATAATGTTTATTAAATGTGTTATAGTGACGTAACGAATTTAAGCTTCACATACGACGACGTTCTTGATTGGTAGGTATTTATCATATTTTATACTAATTGCTAATACATTTTGAATCAAATGATCTTATAATATAGATTATATTATTGATATATTGATATAATTATTAACAAATTTTTTGATGAATTAGGTCGACATTTTTTATTTTAGGAGTAAATTAAAATATTTTATTTGTTAAACTCAAATGTTGATAATTGATATATTATCTGTATATAAAGCACAAATTCGATTAAAGCGATCGTATAAGTGGGTATCTATCCGTGTGCAATTTTGCCGCAAATATATCACTGTGACATATAAAAGCTGCTGCATTTTCCCCACGAATCAATAATTCGCTGAATTCAATTTATCTTCCTTGAGTTGTTTATGTTATGTTCAAGGATGATTTCAGATGATAGATTTAAAATTTAATTTAATCGACAACGGCCTTCAATACCAGCTGTAATTTTACATTCAATTCAACGAGAACATATTATGTAGATTATTATTGATACTTGCTTACTTACTGACTAATTTCGAGTTATTAATAATTACACTGAGTGGGAGGGTTCAAGTCCACCTTCCAACTACATAGAAAACTATTATCAGTCTTATTTTCGACTATATTTTTCACTTTTTTTCGCATTAACCTAGCGTAATTAAAACAATATATTGACCTTTAATAAAATTATCCTAAATGAATTTATGATTTATTAAGGTAGGTTAGGGTAACCATGAATCAACATACTTTATATTGTGGTAGGTTAAGAGTACGCCGGGTCAATGTATTAACTATTAGTCTATCTGAGCATTAATAGAGAATTTATTGCGATAGGTTATAAATACGCTAAATTATTGCAAAAGGGAATTGATGCAGATCAAGTGTACGCTGGAATAATATAAAATTAATCAAAATAAGCCAATAATATACTAACATTAATCGTATTTATCTGACGAGTGATGGTGATTTAAATATAAAATATATATCGGACCACTTTTTAGGCAAGCTGTTTATTTACTATAACGAACAAACTCAAGGTGTTATTTAAGATTGCGACCTACACATATTGCCTTACTGATCAAGTATACATTTTATATTAAATCAACACTATTTAAATTTAAAAACAAATAACATCCATTCTATTTAGAGGGGCAGTAGATATTTTACTTTTCTTCTTTTACATTTAATCCATTAGTAAAAATAGACTTTTTTTATTATTAATAATTCATAAATATGTCACGTTTTTATTGTTTTAAGATAAAAACCACCCAGACAATTTTTTCATCGACAGTACTGGATTTATTCGTTAATATCCCAGAATATTTTTAACGCTTAAATTTTTTTGTAGCTTTTATAGGCTGACGTAGCTAATCTCGTCACTTGAAGCTTCGCATGATGTTTTACAGAGTTGAAATTTATAATTTCACTTGTTGTCGACAATCATATTGAATTAATAAGTGGATGTCTATGCCCCTTTATTTACCTAATAAGAACGAGGGTAATAGTATTACGCTCACAGTTCATTTAATTACCGTCTGGAGTTTTCCAGTAAATCTCCGGCTCGGAATATACCTTGGGAACCTGTATAATCCCGAACAATGGCGACTGGCTCCATCTATCCTCGACCCGCAAAACAACTTAATTGTGTTTGGCTTTTAAGTCAATCACGGCGGGAGCATTTACAGTATTGGGGCGGCATCGAAGGCTGAGTGAAAAGTTTAAATTGAAAAATCGAAACTCTATACCACCCACACAGTAAATAATGAATTTAAGGTAAAAAATGGTGATGTGATTGAAATACTTTGCGCAAAAAGGTTATTCTTAATATTTTCCTCAATTTTAAACTCTTTATAATTACTTCTTATATAAATTTTATTTAACTCCTATAGTTTATTAGCAATAGGCAAAAAAATGTCAAAATTATTAAGTGAATAACTTTATGAAAAACATGTTTTAATAAAAGTTCTTCAGTTTTTTATTCTCTCTAACTTTTGTGTAAAAAGTTATTTCTTATTTTTAAAAATGACTTAAATTTCAAAATTTCTTTGAATAAATCATGTTTATGTTTATTTACGTTTTACAACGTTTAATTAAAACCCTCGTTTATGTTTTACTGATTGGAGGGTTGGTTAGAGGCCACCCACCCACCCTACATATACATAATAACTATAAATACATATTGTTGATGATTTTGCTGCTTACAAAAAAAATTATGCTTTATATTTTATTACATACAAGGTTTTATTATTTTGTAAGCAGCAAAATCATCAACAATTAATATGTAATGTTATAATGTATATGTAGGGCGAGTGGGTGGCCTCTATCCCACCCTCCAATCAGTAAAACATAAGGGAGGGTTTTAATTAAAAGTTGTCAAATATAAAAAAAAACAAAAAAATAATTGCAATTTTTAGAGATTTATACGCACAAATTTATCAAATAATTTTTGATGATGTTTTACTGACTGGAGGGTGGAATAGAGGCCACCCACCCACCCTACATATACATAAAAATTTCAATTACGGATCGTCTCGTGGTTTGGAGTAAAATTAATTACAAGACTTTTTGAATAAAAAAGGTAACATTTTTAAGAGAGGAAATTAATAAAATTTTAATGCATGATGGGTGGGCCGACATTAAACCTAAATTAGATGTGATTAGTAAAGGAATGTCATTTATATTAAAACTTAAATTTGGATTACGCTTTATTTTTTTATTACATTAAGCTTTTATTGTTTTGCAAGCAGCAAAATCATCAACAATTTGTATTTAAAGTTATCATATATATGCAGGGTGGGTGGGTGGCCTCTATCCCACCCTCCAATCAGTAAAATATAAGCGAGGGTTTTAATTAAAAGTTGTAAATTATAAATAAACACAAAATAATTGCAATTTTTAGAGATTTATACGCACAAATTTATCAAATAATTTTTGATGATGTTTTACTGACTGGAGGGTGGGATAGAGGCCACCCACCCACCCTACATATACATATAAATTTCAATTACTGATCGTCTTGTGGTTTGGAGTAAAATAAATTACAAAACTTTTTGGATTAAAAAGGTAAAATTTCTAAGAGAGGAAATTAATAAAATTTCAATGCATGATGGGTGGGCAGACATTAAAATTAATTAGATTAGATTAGCTATAGAGGGTCATTTGTATTTAAACTTAAATTTGGATTATGCTATATTTTTTCATTACATAAAACGTTTTATTGTTTTGTAAGCAGAAAAATCATCAACAATTAGTATTTAAAGTTATTATGTATATGTAGGGTGGGTGGGTGGCGTCTATCCCACCCTCCAATTAGTAAAACATAAGCGATGGTTTTAATTAAAATTTGAAAAATATAAATAAACATAAAATAATTGCAATTTTTAGAGATTTATACATACAAATTTTTTAAATAATTTCTGATGATGATTTACTGACAGGAAGGTGGGATAGAGGCCACCCACCCACCCTACATATACATATGAATTTCAATTACTGATTGTCTTGTGGTTTGAAGTAAAATTAATTACAAAACGTTTTGAATTAAAAAGGTAAAATTTTTGAGAGATGAAATTAATAAAATTTTAATGCATAATGGGTGGGCAAGTATTAAATCTAAATTAGATAATATTAGCTGTAGAAGGTCATTTGTATTTAAACTTAAATTCGGATTATGCTTTGATTTTTTTTACATACAAACTTTTATTGTTTTTTGCAGCAAAATTACTAACAATTAATATTTAAAGTTATCATGTATATGTAGGGTGGGTGGGTGGCCTCTATCCCACCATCCAATCAGTAAAACATAAGCGAGGGTTTTAATTAAACTTTGTAAAATATTTATACATTGCAGGCTAAATTCCTGAAACAAAAATTAGTTGAAAATTGTCCAATTGCCTCCAGAGCTTGATCTATTTTTTGGTCTAAAAGCTGTAAGTACCTTAAATTTCTTTGCAAAAAAGATCCTATGATTCTGTCTTTGTAAATGTTCGCCTGAACAAAAATCGCTGATGTTGCCTATCAACTTATAAAAATCTCAGGGCGAAATGTCCAGGGTGGATGGTTAAGCTGTTCCCAATTGAACATCACGTGTGACACTGGAAACATATGAACTAGCATTATTATGAAGCAGAACCTTCCAAGAGATGTCTTTGGTTCTTGATTAACCTGCTTAGTCTTCGGATTATCTCATAATACACTAGTTCACAGTTCTTTTGTGCTTGAGAAATTCAACAAATATTTATACCCATTGAAAACATTTCCATTTCAATTATAATACATATTATTACAAATTACAGACTAATCACCAAATCATAATTTTGATCCCTCGCGAATAATTATTAACATTTAATAATCAATACACTGCATATTGAATGATTACACTGGAATTTACAATTAGCAATTAATGCATCGTTATATATGTTGCTAATAGGTCGACTAATGCATAAACTATACAGTATACATTTAAATCTGTAATAAATGGAGGGATTTAATTCAATAATAATGTATAAACAATATTTTTACGGTATGTATTTAGCTATTTATATCCTACTAACGCAAATATTCATTTCATTTATTTAATATACCATAGATATTCTGCACAAATAAGTATTGAAATTAATCATTATAGCAGCATACTTATTTAATAATACACACTAATACTTACTTTTAAAATTATTTATTTGATTACATTTATATTTGGCTTGTACGTAGTTTTAATGCCGTGTGGTGTTCTATTAATATATTATTGCTATTTTGGAATATATAATTAAATACGATGAATTAAATTCGCACTTAATCCATAAAATTTGTATGGTTATTAGAAGGTTAAATAAATAAATAATTAATGTTGATTGATGAGTTCCGTATAAAAAGTTATTACAAGTTATTTGAAATAAATAATTAATATATTCGATAATATTTATTTATTATTTATTTAAATAAATATTATCGAATATATTTATTTTTAATTTTTTTAATATTTGTTAAACGGCCATTTTTTTAACTTACAGAGCCTAGTAAAGTAAAAAAATAACCAATTATATATATTTTTTTTGATCATTTGATTCAAAATGCACATTTTCTCTGAGCCTAGAGTTTAAACAACGGCATCAATTATTTCCTCCAAGGGCGAAGTTTCGAATGTTGTCTCGTGTCGCCATAACGCCGAAGAGTCCACGGTTATTATGGCACGTCGAGGCTGTCAGGGCTTAAATTTGTTACATCTCATAGGGGGCTATAACGAGATACTACGTCAATTTTATAGGGCATGTTGTATATAAATAGGTTTCAATAAATTTTAACTTGTTGTGATCGAATATGTGTCCCAGATATTAATATAAATAAAATTATTGTTGATATTTTATGTATTGGGATATTCTACCACTTATACGGAAAACGAATTGTAATGAGATATGTGAATACGCTGTAATATATAATGTAGATTATTTATAAAAAAATATATGTTTGTACATTAATGATATGTTTCACTTAATTATTTCTAGGTTTCATACTGTTAAACTCAAAACGATCTAAACACTCGCATTTGTTACCAGCAGAATCCACTTGTAGGTCAGGTAAGTTACATGAAGATTGATAACTTAATCAATGAGAGATTTTCTCATTAATTAACCATTTTTGAGCTGAAAAGAAAACACATGAGAACCACCAAGAATCATGGGGAACAGCCAAAAGTGACAATTAAAACAATAATTTAATGTTTACAGGTAAGCTTATTATTAAATTTGTTTGTTTATATTCTAGATCATGATTTATACATTGGTTGATGTTTAAAAAAAACTGATTGAAATGTTTTAATAGAATACGTTAACTATTTTAAAAATAGGAAGTTGCATAACTATAAATTTTTCAGATAAAATGAATGTTAATAATTGTAATAGCTCCATACATCTTTCAAAACAAATTGTCTAAACTATGTTCTCAATGTTCTTTAATCAAAAACCTTTTTCTTTCTTCTCTTCTTTGTTTCTCTCAACTGCAGATCTACAACAGCGGTAGCAATAGCACTACCTCACACTGACATTGAGCTCAACTTTTCAAGACCTTTCGCAATAAGTTCAATTAATAGGTTTATCTTTCAGCTTAGCTGAAGTAATTTTTTAGATTTTCACTATCAGCCATAATACGAATAGAGCTGTGGCTTTTCTCAATCTCTCCAGAAATCAAGGACGACCAAGAAGTAAGAGACCTCCGTGTTGGATTTTAATCATCGGCCCTATTGCTTGCCTTGTATAACCCACGAGTTTTTGCTCTTATTTCCATCAAGAAGGAGTTTTCTTCTCACAAGCGCTCGTCGATCCTATGACCGCTGCCACTCCACAATCCTCAAGCAGCCGGCCCAGTTAACTGGGTCCATATATTTGAAGATCTATTAGCTAGGACCACTAACCAAGGCGTCATCAGTATAACGGCCAAATCAGCGCAATTTCGTAAAATCAATTTGGTTTTAAAAATTTCATGAAATATGACTTTTTACTGACTCTGTCTTACAATAGCGGACCTGACAACTCAACAGACTTCCTTCGTCATTCTTTTGGAATGCGAACGAGCTTCCCGAACGAATCTATGAGTTAGAGTACTTCATGCACGAGAATGATGTTCATATCGTGCTTCTGAATAAAAGTATCGGGATTTATTTCCCATTTCCAAGACACCACAACGATTTTGATTATTTCCACTTTCCTCTTAACAATTTCTAAAACCTCATGACCACTGCTATCATGGTTAAATCTAACAACTGACTACTTAAGATCCTTCAGCTTACTAATCACATATCAAGCTGGTTCTGCGAGATGATCTCAACCTTCTCTTTACTGATAACTCGCCTAAAATACTGATTTGAATGATAAAATGTGTGGAATAGCAGGGTTAGAAACAGACATGAAAGATCAACAGAGATTTCTTAACCAACTCGAAGCATGACATCAGAGCCATAAGATTTATTAGTCTCAAGTTCTACCCCTCAACAGCTCATTACAGACCCGACGTGATTGTAATTGCCGTTATCCTAAACGTCAACTCAGTTCACAACATTTTGACAAGTAACGACCATAATTAAGTTTTTCTGAACCTTGCGTTGGGCAAGAGAGGTAAAATCCACTAATTGGCTGAAATACTGGCAAAAAATTGAGCTCTTTATCTTCCCTCTTCAGACCATCAGATCTAAAGCAGACCTTGAGGCAGCAGTCGATAAACTCTCTTCAGCAATTTAATCCGCGGTTAACAAGTCCACGATCAGCAGAATCACGGCACAGATGGATCCCCTGACCATTGCACCTAAGATAAAGTCTCTGATCAAACCCGGTTTAGAAATTTGATCAGTCGCTCAAACGACAAATTTTCCCCAAACCGGAGCGATATCTTTGACTTCATAGAAGAAGTTTCTGAAACCTTCAAGAATTACTTAGTAAGCGTAGGTGAACTTGTCAACTGGCCACGGCAAATAAGCCAAACGGGCTTGTATAAAAGCTCAAAACGCGAAAAGCTCCGGGTATCGAAAGTATTTCCACCCCAATAGTCAAAAACCTCGCCGACAAGAGTAAATGCGCACTCTTAAACATCGCGAAGGATGAATTATGACTGAGACACTTTACATCGGCTTAAAAGCTAGCAGGCGTGACCAGCATCTTTAAGGGAGGCAAATTACCTCGCCTTCCTTTGAGTTATCGTCCCATCAGCTTGCTCAGCATGTTAGGCAAATGTTGCATTTCGATCTTTCTTGAAGACCATTAATACAATTCCTGATTTGCAAGAAGGTTTTTGGGCCGGCATGTTTACACACCACCAATTATTCAGGGTAACCGAGTTCATCATAGAGAGCTTTTCAATTAAACGTGATACTGCCGCAGTCTTCCCCGACATCTTTAAAGCGTTTGCAGGGTTTGCCACTGGGACACTTTCCCTCGGCTTGGAAGCTAGCAGCCGTGATCAGCATCTTTAAGGGAGGCAAATTACCTTGCCTTCCATTGGGTTACCGTCCCATCAATTTACCAAACTCGCTGAGCAAGCAGATGCTCAGCGAGTTGGGTAAATTGATAGGAAAGATTATGATGAGCTGCATTTCGATCTTTTTTGAAGACCATAATAAAATTCCTGATTTGCAAGTAGCCTTCGGGCCGGTATGTCCACGCATCACCAGCTTACCAGGAGATCTTCCTCGTCATCATTAAAGCATTTGACAGAGTTTGATATGTTGGACCGTCTCTGAGATTGTCCATCTTAACTTAATCTTAATCAGAAACAGAACAGAAAGATCGCTATCTTGCGATCGTAAGATTTGTGCAGGTGTTCTCTGCCCTATTTCCGACACTGTTCAACATCTTCAGAAGCAGACGATACAGCTATACTCAGTAGAGGAGGCACTACAGTTCATTTTAAGAAAACGCTCTAAGCCGCTTTCGATATCTACGTGAAGTGGGCGTCAAAATGGCGACTCGAGGTTAATACTGATAAGAGTGTATCCGTGCATTTCAGCAGACCGTACCTCAAAAAACGTTAAATCTATTTCGATAAAGAACGAGATCAAATATCTGGATATAATCTTCAACAAGAACCTTTCATGCTCGCTATAAATTTCTACAGCAAAATAGATGACAGTCCACCTCATGGAATCAAATTTCCAAAATACGATGTCACTACACTTAGCAAACATCGAAGGCCATGCATGATTCTAACTGTGGCTCCAGGTTTTGTGGTGCTAATGGAGTACTAACCATTAGCACCACAAAACCTTGAGCCACAGTAATCTGACCGGTGACACTGCTCCTTTTGAGGAGAGCGACACTTAGGACGACCGGATTCCCATGGCTTAAGTTCCGAATAGAAAAGACCTTTTGAACAGGACTAGTCCATCAGTGATCACGGAGGAGAGGTCAAGTCCGACACTACCCTTTCCCGAATGACTGGAGATATGAAATTAAAGCAGTGGCTCAATTAGTCCCACGTTCTATCCTTCGGTCGCTCACCACAGACCTGACGAGTTGGCTGTTCTCTTCAACGTGAACTCTGAGCTTTATATCTTCCTTCTTCAGATCGTTAGATCTGAAGCGGATATTGAGGCAGCAGTCGATATTCTCAGTCATGCTCTTGGCTCTCAACGAGTCCACGACGAGTAGAACTATCTATCGGGGTCGATCCTCTGGCCATTCTCCTCGTGCTAAAGTCTCTTATCGCTGAAAAAGACCGTCCGCCGTCGCGCTCAAAGTTAAAGACAAAATGCGTCAATTAAAGAACACGTCGAGTCGATGACCGAATACCCAAACTCTATTTGGAAGTTTGTTCTGACGCTTAAACGACAAAATAACGCGAACTAAGCATTATTAATTATGAATGGCTACGTTTTCATCAATAATGACAAAGCAGAAGTACTCGCGGATCATCTAGAGCGATAATTCACCATTAACCCTAGCCGACTTTAATGAATGTAGTCAGTAATATTATCGCGTCCAACATTAATAATCGCAACAGCCGCAAGTGGACCATTCAACATGCCACCTCTGAAGTGCTTAATGAGCTAATAAAACAGTTCAAAATCCGCAAAGCTCGAAGAATCGACTGTATTTCCACCGCGATGGTTAAAAACCTTGACCGCAAGGATAGTTGCACGCTGCTTAATATAACAAATACCGTAATGCGTTTGGGTTATTTTCCCTCTGCCTGGAAGCTAGCCTCCGTGGTTAGCTAGTTGGAAAAATCCCCACTATTCTTATAGAGCTACTGCCCCATTAACTTCTTGAGCATCTTAGGTAAGCTAGTGGAGAAAGTTACCAGAAAATTATCCCGGACTCTTAGATCGGCTTTCGGGCCGGCCTGTTCAATATCCATCACCTATCGAGGATGACTTAATTCATCACCGATAGCTTTTTGTTATCTCAGCGTAATCTTGGACCAGCATCTCTTCTTGTCCCTTGATGAACACGTAACTAAAACTAAGATTGTTCACTATGATGATAAGACCGCAGTTTACCTACGATACTTCGATTTCGATTAGGATTGCGACAGTACCCATCATAAGGATGTTTATGCAGGAATTTCTCTCCTCCAATAAAAAAAGAAGATGCTGTGAATAAGATCGCTTGTTATGGTTTTTATTGCAGAATAAACAAAGATAGTTCTCCAAACAATGTTTAAGGCCCAAACAATTCTCAAAAATAAATAATATACAAATTATTTAATCATTCTTCAAATTCTGCTGACGCATTTGGATTCTTAATTGTCGCTGCGTAGAAGAAGGTCTATCCTGCTAGATGGCTCGTCCTGGAATTAATGAATGAATCCATTTTTAAATGTGGAAATATTCGACGCCATCATGAATGGGATGTCTTAATTCAAGTTGAAACGGAAAGAGATTAAAGCGTTAAGACCAGCAGCAGTAAGGCAAATAAGGGGTTACCAAATAATTTACCTAACAGCTATGGAAATCTTGGCATCAAGACCCCCAGAAGGCTTACTTTTTGATGTGAAGTATTATATTAATTAAGGCCATTTCAGTGATTTAATATGTACAATATAAAAATATTAAAGTCCTTTACATTGTTGAAAATTAACTAATAATTAGAAAAAAAAAACATAAAATCATTTCGTAAGTCACAATTTCTAATTATTATGTACAATATATGTTTATTCTGATATTAATATTATAACAAATTTTCATTTCTTATGATTAAGGTAATTACATAAAATTTCTAGAAAAAAAAGTAGAAGTTCAGTATGAGTAAAACACAGTTTGGCACTTTTTTCACAAGTGAAAAAAGTGCCAAACTGTGTTTTACTCATATCAACATTTTCACGTACTCAAACAACCAAATTAATAGAAGTTCAGTACTTATTTTTATATCGTATCAAAGGGAATCTAAAATTAAATCAATATTAAGACTTTCCGATATTCAATTAATCAATAGAGTAATTAAATGGTATTCAACTATAGGCAACCTTATATGCAAAGCTTAAGTCACTTTCATGCAAAGATATATACTGGGTGTTGAACTGTCCTCTCAGTAATAAGAATTTAACATGTAAAGTCACACTTATGCAATTTCCTGCTTCCCTAATTGTTTTAGAACAAAAACATAAGAGACCAAAATTATTTAGAATTGAAAATACTACATAAATTGGCAATCTTTCAACTTCAAAACTTTTTTGAGGAACGAAAATAAAGGATTAATGTTAAAATTTTACCAAAATCACATTTTGTTTGATGTATAACATTTTTTTACTTATTAAATTATGAACTCCGCCCAGCTTTTTCTATCTTTTTATTCATGTAGAAAGAAAGTTAAAGCATAATAAATGAAAATATAAAAAATAACCAATGGATTATCAGTAGAAAAGTAAAAATGATTTAAGACTTGTTTAGACTTTGATAATTTGATTGTTTAAGATTCTTGAAAAATCTGTTTTTATACTTGTTTATTATTTTGACTTCATATTAGATTTTTATGTATATTATTAGTGCTTAGTGTCTTCCTAGTTCAGAACACCTCGTCCTAGTTTTTTGTTGGGTGAGATGTTAATGAATAAAAGATAAAGTAGATTTAAACTCACCTATTAAAAAATATGTACAATCGTGTAAATCGACGTGAATCAACCTAAAAATTAAATTAACTAAAATGTGAAGAAAAAAAGTGTTGACTGAGAAAGTCAATACTTTTTGGGGCATTTGATCCAGCCTGCTCTGAATTGGCTAAGCCTTAGCATCGCAGGTAAAATATGTAAATTAGCTGTGATCCTTTCTCGTTAACATCAAAAGTTGTAAAATATATGTTTGCACTTCTGGGAAACTGTCCGAAATACGGTGAGAAATATTTTTAAGTAAAATGTATCTTCGGACTATAAAAGCTTTTAGAATGTATGAACAATGTCATCTAATTTGTTGGCGAGGTTTGATGCTGAGGGGGTGTGACGGATGATTAAACCTGGGTGCACCACTTTGAGCCGGAAACCAAAAAACAGTCAATGGAATGGCACCATCCCTTAGTCACCAAGAACGAAAAAATTTAAGTCAACTCCCTCTGCTGGAAAAGCCATGTTTACTGTTATTTGGGACAGTGAAGGAGTCAATCTTGTTGATGTGATGCCAAATATATAAAATATAATATAATATAAAATTGCTTTTTTTCAGAGAAGCATTACATATACACGCATAAAGCATAATATTACACAACAAACATGTGTGTATAATTTTTTCATATGTAATATATAAATTACAACTGTAATGAATACGCTTTGCTAATTAAAACATGAAGCAATTTTTTCGCTTATAATTTAATCTTGTTATAGCCGGAAAAAATTAATTACTGTGGAAGTAGTGCCTCATTTCCCGCAAAACATTTAATTAACACCGTTGATGTTAATTTATGTAAAAAAAATAATACCTTTGATTAAACAGTATTGCCTGGATATTTCGTATGAGGGTTCATGAAACACATGAAATTTAATTACGATACAAAGCAACGGTGTGTTATACGCTTGCTATATTATAGTTATTCGTGTTATTACGAAAGATAACTAACTCACACCGCCTCACATCCCTTATTTCCTAAAAGGTATATCCCCCAGCACTGAAGTAATAGGTTTAATAAATACCAATCAACATACACTATGTCTGCGTGATATTTTCGCCAATTTCACAGAGAAAATATAAATTCCAAGGCAATTTTTACTAACTAATATTAATAAAAAAACTTAGATCAGCTGAAAATTATTATTTATATGTGTTGTTTATAAAATATTATTGATCATATAACATTTACCTTTTTATAAAATAACTTGATATATTAAAACTAATAAATTTTTTCTGTATGTACATAATTTTTCTAAAGAGACATTAAGGCCATTTGAGGGATTAAATGTTTGCAATGTAGATATTATAACAAATTGAGGTAATTAATAGAAATAATTTGTTAATTTTCTCCAACTTGAGAAATTTACATTTCTTTATTATTAAGATAATTACATAAAACCTATTGAGAGTATTTGTACCTATTTTTTTTATCCTATGAAAATGAAGCTAAAATTAAATCAAATTTCCGTTTGTGCAAATGCGTTTCAATCAATTATTCGCATTAATAATGCAATTATACAGTAGTCACATGGTATTTAACTATAGGCAACTTTATGTACATAGCTTAAGTCACTTTCATGCAGAGGTTTATACCTAGATGGAGCCAATGGTTTTCTATATAATATTTCTACAAAAATACACTTATTATTATGATATATACAAACTTGTCCATTTCTTTTGTAACTCACTATTGATAATGCCTTAAAAACGAAAATGGTACAGTGAATAGAGAAAAATTGTGAAACAAACCAAATGTAATAATTTAAACCTTCATCTGTAATATGTTTGTATGCAATTGAATGCTTACTTTATATACGTAAAAATCTGTGCTTGTATAAAACTCACAGTCAGGCTCATGACCACAACAAAGGATCGAGAAACTATTTACGACCGGATTTCATGCGGCTAAGTAAGTCTCAAAATGGTGTCAATTTTTACGGTCCAAAATTGTATAACCTGCTATCTGAGAATGTAAAACATCTACCCGAAATTGCTTTTAAATACACAATCAAACAGTACTTAATAAGTAAATATTTTTAGAGTCTTGAAGAGATCTTGTCATCCAATTTTTCGACTTAGGGATACCACAGCCATCCTGCTTTGCTACACGCTAATTCCAGGTGATTTCTAAACTTTAGTCGGCAGTCAATTGTAAGTACCTTGGTGTCACAATTGACTGTAGGGGCAGAACTTATTTCTATGTCATCCACATTCCAAGGAATCTCCAATGGAATTCGCTTTCTGATAAGTATTAGTACTTCCGACTTTTCTAGGACAAGTTTAAGGCCATTTCCATACATCCATCCAATCATTCGGCACATAACCTTGTTTAAGGTTAGTTGCACGTGTTCTGGATTTCGCCCAGCTATTACAATATTTAATTGTGAATAATCCATCATACACCACATTCCAGAGTGTGGGCCCCAGAATAGAACCCTTGATCAGCTCCAACGGTAAGTAGTTTCTCGATGTTTCAAAAAACAACTTCCTGCTTTTCAGGTATTCGGATATCACTCGTAAAAGGTAATATTATATGCTTTCAACTAGCTGATTTAAATGGATTTCTAACGTCCAATGTTACGAATGTTACGATTGGTCGAAAGAAGTGGTTGACAGTCTGTGATCGCTCATATATGCCTATAAGTTGGAAGAGTGTACTGATTGTAGATTTTCCTTTTCAAAAACCATGTTGTTTCACCGACAGCCTATTTTTGCCTTCTGTACAATAATATGGCCGGTTCTGGATAAGTATCTCGTATAGCTTACCTGACGTATCCAAAATACAGAGAGGTCTATGTGCAGATACCTGAAAGGGACCAACACAAGTCTCTGGCGCTTCCAGTGTTTTAGAAAGCATCCTTCGGATAGGCAGGCGTTATAGGTGGATAATAGGAGGTCCGCAAAGACTACAAAGTTTGATCAATTCTTCTACGCTAAAAGGTAGAATATCCTCTGTACATTCCTCTATTTCAAATGCATGTACTGGATGAGTAGGAAAAAGCTGGTCGACAATTCTAGTTATTGTTTCTTATTCCCTTAGCACCCAGTTTCTTCATCACGATCCAGAGCCAAGACCTCACGTATCATATCTGTCCTCAGTAAGGGCCTTTCATTTTGCGCGCTTGCTGTTAAAGATAGATCTTTTGAGGGTTTTTCTAGCTTTTTTTAAAGCTGCAGTCTCTTCGTTTGGAACGGATTGTCTAATTCTGGTCCTAATTAGTTTTTTTCTCAGGCGTTGGCAGTTTCTACGCATCTCTACAATCTCCTCCGTTCGATAAGAGGTCCGATGCCACTCAGGAAACAGACTGTCTTCATTACATTACCTCTGTCTGCAACAATCTCCTCCGTCCACCTGTAAGCAGAAGGCTTGCGGTGTTTATAATTTTTAGACATGATGTCCTCACAAGCATCGTGAAGGATCGTCATCATCTTCTCCACGCGATCTGCAGCAGAGGTGAGTGGAGTTGTGTGCTAATTTTCCATCAGACCGCTTCTTAGAAAAGTTGTTCATTTATCTTTGCAACATTTCAGCATCCTGATTTTGATTAACCTTTTATTGCTTTTCCTTACTACTTAGAGTGAGATATACTGATGGTCACTTCCAGTATATCTCTCGATCGCATGCCAATTACTCATTACCTTTAGTAATGTTTTGGACGCGAGGGTGACTTCAGGCATGGTTTGGTCGTAGCCTGGATGTCTATAGTCGTATTACTAATGATGAGAACCAGCCTTGCTGCCATTTCTAGTATTTTTTCCCTGTTTCGTTCAGTTTACAACATTCCCCATTCCTCCGACTTTGCGTTTAAGTGACCACCGAGGATTATCCGTGTGCCCATTGAAGTAAGTGCGCTCTTCATTGCGTCCTGTTTATTTTGAAATACATCTATTAATTCATTGGGCATGAGGTAGCAGCTGAAATAGTACTATCATTTCCACCAACATTGCCGCTTGTGAAACACGGACCACCGCCGTTCCTCTGCTATCCCTATACCAAAAACCATCGTCCTTATTCTGATATTGCTCTGATATAAGAATGAAGACTGATTTGGCCATTTCAAACATGAGCTGCGTGAAGAAACCATCCGCTATCATACTCCGATGTAATTATTCTAACTGCCATTTTGTGGTATTTTGCGTATTGCCTTGTCTAAAGCTGCCATGAATTTTAATTTTGCTCAGTTTTTTGAGCTAGCCATGTTCGCCGCACCTTTGCAGAGGAAACATTTGGAGTCTCAGATTTGATGTGCCCATTTTCTCCGCATTTATGGCACACTCCTTCTCCCCTACAATCTGGTCCATTACAGTTTCTTCTTGTGTGCCTTTAATCGAAACACCCGTGGCATCTCCAAACTTCTGTCAGCCATCTAAATTTAGTGCTGATTCATAAAACTTTCAATTTTTTCTGCTTCCAGTAACTCTGAGGCTTACTTTTGATCAATATATAAGAAAGTTTGCTTTTCCTGTCTTTTGTTTCGGCTAATTACGTGGATTTCGACGTAATCTATGTAGTCTTCCAGCCAAGAATTTACCGCCTGTCTGACTTCATGTTCTTCAGATTCCGGATTTAAAGAGTACATCGTGAGGTTGATTCTTTAACTGTAGCTTGTTTAGCAACTACTCGCGTCTCTACGTAGATATTCGGTGTGTTTTCTCCAAATTATACTCTTCGTACTGCTTGTGTGCTGGGCTCATTCCTGATTAATAGGCGTGGCGTAGCTTTTTCTTTCATTAGGTTTTATTATTATAGCCTTCTCTCTTTTTTGGGTCCTTTTCCGTTTCTTCTTAGGTGCGCTATTATTTACGGATTGTGCTTTAGAGATATTTGCAGCTGTTTCTCTTGATGTATCTGTGTGCCTCTCCCATCGCCGTTGTTTTCGAATTTTAGCTTTTTGCCATTCGCTTCCTGTTGTCATAGGAATTGTATTTTTAGGTATTTATTTAGGCTGTGCTATGTTTTTTTGCATTTGTTTGTTTATTTTCCTCTTGGTTAGGAGGTCTTACAGCCAGTCACTTTGATGGCTCAGCATTTCTATTTTCTAGGTTTACTATTCGCTTTGCGGATGCTAGAGCATTCTTCTAGCTCCTGCTGCAATTTTCTATGACAATAGCCTCTTGTAGTTGCACCAGGTCATTTCGGATGTCCATTGATGTATTTCTTTACCTCGTTCTGGATTTTGTTTACATTTGCTAAGAGTGATTTTTTTCTTTTTGTTCATTTTGTGTACAAGAAGTCTTGGGACATGGGTGATACATATACTAATATCCTTTCAGCATCAGAATAAGATACCTGACTCATGCTGTCTTCCTTTGTATACTCCTTGCAAGCAGAGCAATGGAGAATAGAAAAAGATAGAAGAACAGAAGCGAAAAAAAAAACGCTGTAACAACAACAGGATACAAAAATAAAACAAAGAAATATGAAAACAAGGACAAAACTCACGAAGAAGGCAAATCTAAATATAGATAAGAACGATGTGGAAATGGAGGAACTAAAGAGCATATTTAAAGACTTGATGAGAGAAATTGCAAACAAATTGGTAATACAGAAGAGAAGTGGGAGCTAGAAAAGCAAGAGATGTTAAAAAGAATCGACAACCTGGAAACAAAGTAGAAACGTAAGAAGAGCAAATGAATAAAGAAATAATATCCTAATAACAGGTTTAGCAGCATGGGCAAACCAAGAACAAAAGAAAGTCGAGAATTTCACATTACATAGAGAAAAACAAATAATACGAGTCGAAGTTGGGACATGGGAAACAAAACAACAAATAATGAGAGCTAAAGGAAATCTGAGAAGGTCCAAGATATACATAAACAATGACTTAGCACATGAAAAAAAGATTCGTACAAAAAATAGATAAATAGCAAGAGAAGAAAAAACAAACGGAAAGAGAACAAGAATAGGATACCGAAAGATAACAATTAATGAAGAGGAGTACGAATAAGAAAGCAACTAATAGAAAAGCAAATAAAAAACAAGAATTTTTAAGAAAAAAGTTAAATTTAATAAAAATGGGAATATGGAATGTAAGAAGTATTAAAGGAAAAAAAGAGGAATTAATGTAAGAAATGAAAAAAAACGAAAAAAACATAATATACGAAAAATAATGAGCATGAAAATTTAAATGGAAGAAACTACATGGAATATAATTGTTGCATGTGTACCAAAGAAAAACGACAAAAATGAAGAAAAAGAGAAATTTTACGAGAGGCAAAAATAAATAGACGATAGCGAAGGAATCACAATAGTCATGGGAGATCTTATTAGAAGTGCAGAGCAGGATAACAGAGACAAAAAAATAAGAAAACACAAAAACATTTCGTAAATCTACAATTAATCTTATTAAGACTATAAAACAAATCATTTCTCTGTCTAATACCTCAACAGACATTGAATGATACAAAAGTAATTTGGGTGTAACAAATACTAAAGCAACACTAGTTTGAACGAATTTATTTCTGTCAAATAAACTAAAAATTATTGAATGTACGTTAGTCACTCACTAATTATTTAACTATGGTATGACATATTTACGAAATGTTTTAGTGTTTTTCTAATTATTAGTTAATTTTCTACAACGTATTTTAATACATTTTTATTAAGGCAAAAAAGATACAGGGGAAAGTATGGAGAGAGAACAGAAACGAAAATGGAAAAAGAATTATAGAATAATAATAATGTTTATTGGTGCTAATAACTTATACAGTTTTACACAAGTCAGAGAAAGAAAAAACGAAATCAGTAACATATCGTATATAAATAAGAATATCAGAATGATTATAACAAACAACCTCATTGTGGCAAACACAAAATTCAAACACAAAGACATACACAATTACACTAGAGAAGTTGGACCAAGAAAAGAAAAATAATAGACTACACTACTTGGTAAAAATAAAAATTAACACAGGACCAGAAAACTCGAAGAGTACGTAGTCGAAAACAATAATAAACAAAAACATAAGAAGCCAAAAATTGAAAAGATAGAAACTAGGAATGAATACCAATTAAAAATAGAGAAAAAGACGAACAAAAAAGAAGGAGCAGAAAGCAAATAGAAAAATAGGAGATGCAAAAGGTGAAACAAATTGAGGAAACAACGAAATAGCAATCAAAGAACTGGAGGCAGCAATCAAGAAAATAAAACTAGAAGAATCTCCAGGTATATGTGACATCATAGCCGAAATGACGAAATATATGCGGACAAGGGGAAGAAGAATTCTTACAAATAGTAAATGACACCTTGAAGAATCACAATATAACTGAGACACATTGTAGAGAATAAGTCCGACACCTGTAATCGATAAAAAAGGAAAATATAAATAAAAATAATTTATTTTATATATCTCGTGATGGGGAATGATTTTATACAATTTTCCACATAAACAATTGAATTTTTATGATACATTTTTATGATCTTTCAAAACAACATCTTTACCTGATAATTTAGAATATTGACATACTGGCTGAGATACTAATATTTTCAATGGTACTTGTTAGTGCAACCCACCAAATGTTGTAGTAATGAAGCAATATTTGCAAAAGATTCCGTTTAAATGATTAGAAAACATTAACCAATTAAATTGTCTGAAATGTTCACAAGTTATATTTAACATCCTTTTCTTCTTTTAATGTACAGAATAGAGTAACACAAAAGTATCATTTGGTTTTCATTTGCAATTTAAAATTCGAAATTTCACAATTTCATCAACATTAACATTACTAAATTTAACTATATAAATGTTGTAGTATACTCCATGTTCTCTTGCTGGAACAACCTAATGAAGATCCTGAAGATTCTTCTCTGTATTCGGTAAATGTCGATGCAGATGTAGATGGATGACTTAAATTGACTGTTGACATAGATTGATCTTTATTTGTTGAAGAATCCAAATCAAGCATAAATTAATTTAAAAGAATGCATATATTATTCCTAAAATCAATTACCCCCCTCTGAAACCGCCACTGCTTTTAGGCGAGTGAAAATAAGATGAAATTGATTTAAACTTCTCTATTAACAAATATCTTCAAGATCGAGTGAGAATAGGTCGTGTAAATCGATGTGAATCAACTTAAATTAAAAAAAGATTGACTTTTGTCTACCTATGCTTCGTAAATACAAATTATAATGTAATGTTTATTGATAATTTAAAATACGAAAACATTGCGTAAACAACAATTAGTCTCATTACGATCTGAAAAGCTACATTAGCCCTTGTTTAAATTATTCATGTCAAGTTGTACAGCGTTTTATCGCAAGTGAATTTTCACGCAAAAGCCGCAATTTGCTTTTGAGATTACATTCAGAATTTTTCCTTTGTATATTAAAAAAGTAAGCCACATAAAATGAGATTAGCTTTCAAGTTAGTGTAATAATTTGTTGGTATATTTATTTCCCACTGTTAATCTTAAACAATAATTATTGATTTTATAACTTGTATTATTTTAAATATCTCTTATCAACGCAGTATCCCGTTAGTTCAATCATTTGTTTATAGGCGCTAAACTTCGTTAATCCAAATTGTAATTAAAACCAGTTTCCTCCCACCAACTGCCAGATTAGCGGCCAATAATCAAGTTGGCGGCGATGCTGCGGTTCGGCTATTCATTAATTCGCATTGTATTAGTACAATACGCTTAATATCCTAAAATAGATCAAACAATTAATCCTAGAAATGCGAATCAATATTTCGAAACAATGCAGTATCCAACGAATAATTCAACGTCCATTGAACAATAGCGATGGTATTGAATATGTTCCATTAAGTTGTGTTCCATTTTTTCATCGATTAAAACGATTATGTATGCATTTTTTTCAACATGCTGCACATACACAAAATAATATTAATTATACAAATTAAATATTGAAATTTGAGTGCAGTATTAATATTAATTAGTTTGCAGATTAGAATGTTTCACTTGTTAGAATTTAAATGTTTAAATTAAACTACTTTCTCAAATTTTATATGTGTAAATAATATAAAATCTTTGTTTAAAATTAAGGAATTAAATATTAGTAATAAATATATAATTATCAAATTTTCAACTAAATCTGGATCTTAAAATTGACATTTTCTTCAACAAGAAATAAAACAATTTTAAATGTCTTAACTCCACTAGTAATAACTAATTCACTTGATAAAATACTGACACAGTATATAGCCTTATCAATCCAGTATTTTAATAATAATTTAATTGTTACATCTAAAAGTATTTTGTTTTTACATGATGTACTAACACATGTTTACAATATTTTATTATTACATAAGGTTTTATTTTGTATATAGTTGTTGAGAAATGTATGATTTGTAAATTATTTTATGTGTAATTCATAAATACTTGTATGGATTTTAGTGTTATATTAATTGAAGCCGATACGTTTTTGTAAAAAAATATGTAAACAGTAAATGTTTCTAATTAAATCAAATAAATAAAATCTTATTCAACTTTATTTTTTTCTCAATAGGTTTTTACAGTTTTAAAAATACGTCAATTTTAAATATATTTGGAAATTTTAAAACTAATTCATCGCTCAGTTTTTGTTGTAGAAATTTTTTAAGTCATTGAATGCATTTTTCACCTTTCTATGTTTCAAGCTTCACGCCTAGAATTTTTTTTACTATATGTTTCTTAAACATGTTTTTAAATTTTAAAACATATTCATGGACTAGGTTTTCTTTTACATGTTTTTAAACCGTCGAACTGAATTTTTATTTTCGTATCTTTAAGTTTAAAGCTTATTCATTTTATTATTCACGTTTTGATTTTCAAATATGTTCCATAGTTTAAAAGATACACTATATTTAAACATATTCGAACGCATTTTTCACTTTTCTCTCTTTTAAGTTTAAAGCCTTAGATTTCTTATCTACGAGTTGGTTTTTAATAAGTTTTTAGAGTTTTAAAAATACGTTAATGCTAAAAATATTTTGATAGTTATAAACTAATTCATCGCATAGTTTTTGTTCTCATTTTTAAGTTTCAAGCTTAAGATTTTTTTATCTAAGCCTTGCATTTTATACAATTTTTACAGTTTTAAAGATACATTAATTTTGAATATATTTTGGTATTTTAGAACTAATCCATCGCTTGATTCTTGTTTTATAAATTTTTTATATCATCGAATGCATTTTTCACTTTTCTTAATTTTAACTTTCAAGCCCAGGATTTTTTTTATATACGCGTTGATTCTCAATAAGTTTTTACAGTTTTAAAAATACATTCGTTTTAAATATAATTTTAAATTTTAAAACTAATTCATTGCATGGTTTTTGTTTTAGAAAAATGTAAAATCATCACAAGCACATTTCATTTTTCTCTCCTTCAAGTTTCAAGCTTAGGATTTTTTTTTATCTACGCGTTGGATTTGAATAAGTTTCTACAGTTTTAAAATACGTTTATTATGAATATATTTTGAAATTATAAAACTAATTCACCCCGTGGTTTTTGTTTTAGAAATTTTTAAAATCATCGAATGCATTTTTCACTTTTATCAATTTTAACTTTCAAGCCCAGGATTTTTTATCTACGCGTTGGTTCTCAATAAGTTTTAAAAATACATTAGTTTTAAATATAATTTGAAATTTTAAAACTAATTCATCGTATGTTTTTTGTTTTAGAAAAATTTAAAATCAACATAAGCACATTTCATTTTTCTCTCCTTCAAGTTTCAAGTTCAGGATTTTTTTATCTACGCATTGGATTTGAATAAGTTTCGACAGTTTTAAAAATACGTTAACTATGAATATATTTTGAAATTTTTAAACTAATTCATCGCGTGGTTTTTGTTTTATAAATTTTTAAAATCATCGAATGCATTTTTCACTTTTCTCAATTATAACTTTCAAGCCCAGAATTGTTTTATCTACACGTTGGTTCTCAATAAGTTTTTACAGTTTTAAAAATACATTAGTTTTAAATATAATTTAAAATTTTATATCTAATTCATCGCATGGTTTTTGTTTTAGAAAAATTTAAAATCATCATAAGCACATTTCATTTTTCTCTCCTTCAAGTTTCAAGCTTAGGATTTTTTTATTTGAATAAGTTTCTACAGTTTTAAAAATACGTTAATTATGAATATATTTTGAAATTATAAAACTAATTCACGGCGTGGTTTTTGTTTTATAAATTTTCAAAATCATCGAATCCATTTTTCATTTTCTTACTTTAAGAAAATGAAAAATAGAATAGCGTAGGATTTTTTTTTCTAAGCGTTGGTTCGTAATAAATTCTTACAATTTTAAAAATACGTTAATTTTAAATACATATTGAAATTTTCAAACTAATTCATAGGGTGGTTTTTGTTTTATAAATTTTTTAAATCATCGAACGCATTTTCCACTTTTCTCATTTTTAAGTTTCAAGCTTAAGTTTTTTTTTATCTAAACGTTGGATTTTATAGAATTTTTACAGTTTTAAAAATACATTAGTTTTGAATATATTTTGGTATTTTAAAACTAATCCATCGCGTGATTTTTGTTTTATAAATTTTTTAAATCATCGAATACATTTTTCACTTTTCTCAATTTTAACTTTCAAGCCCAGGATTTTTTTATCTACGCATTGGTTCTCAATAAGTTTTTACAGTTTTAAGAATACATTAGTTTTAAATATAATTTGAAATTTTAAAACTAATTCATCGCATGGTTTTTGTTTTAGAAAAATGTAAAGTCATCATAAGCACATTTCATTTTTCTCTCCTTCAAGTTTCAAGCTCAGGATTTTTTTTTCTACGCGTTGGATTTGAATAAGTTTCTACAGTTTTAAAAATACGTTAATTATGGATATATTTTGAAATTATAAAACTAATTCAGAGCGTGGTTTTTGCTTTATAAATTTTCATTATCATCGAATCCATTTTTCATTTTCTTACTTTAAAGTTTTAAGCCTAGGATTTTTTTTTCTAAGCGTTGGTCTATAATAAATTTTTACAGTTTTAGAAATACGTTAATTTTAAATACATATAGAAATTTTCAAACTAATTCATAGCGTGGTTTTTGTCGGCTGTCGAACGCATTTTTCACTTTTCCATCTTTTAAGTTTCAAGCTTAGAATTTTTTTTTCCACGCGTTCGTTCTTAATAAGTTTTCGCGGTTTTAAAAATACGTTAATGCTTGATATATTTTGAAATTATAAAACTAATTCGTCGTGTCGTTTTTGTTTTATAAATTTTTAAAATTATCGAATGTATTTTTCACTTTTCTCAATTTTAACATTCAAGCCTTGGATTTTTCTTATCTACGCGTTCGATCTTAATTAATTTTTGCAGTTTTAAAAATAAGTTAATTGTGGATATATTTTAAAATTTTAAAATAAATTCATTGTGTGGTTTTTGCTTTAGAAATTTTTAAAATCATCGAACGCAATTTTCATTTTCTCATTTTTAAGTTTCAAGCTTCAGATTTTTTTTATCTAAACGTTGGATTTTATACAATTTTCACAGTTTTAAAAATACATTAATTTTGAATATATTTTGGTATTTTAAAACTAATCCGTCACGTGATTTTAGTTTTATAAATTTTTTAAATCATCGAATGCATTTTTACTTTTCTCAATATTAACTTTCAAGCCTAGGTTCTTTTTTGTCTACGCTTTCCTTCCTGTTCCAGTTTAAGACCATTGTTCCTGCGATGAATAAAGTTATAAAAGTGTTAACAATTACTTAGTATTATTAACACTTTTCAGTTATAGAAAAGTTCGGTGTTAATCCTTATTCAACAAATGTTCGCCTTCTGCAAAAGTCGTTTTATTTTCCACGCCATTCAGAGAGTTTTCGCTTCATAAATTAGGATTATATTTTACGAATTTTATTGTTAAATACATTGTGATTTGTGTAATTAAAATAAGTAAATATGAAATGTGAAAAGTATACAATTTGGATAAATCTCAACGTTCTGCACTTTCGAATAAAATTCATTTCACGCATTAATTTCGAGAGATTCGGCGTGCTACTAACCTTTCTCCAACAGAAATGTGAACCATCGATGACCTGACCCACCGAATTCAAACCAATAAAAATTTCTTGGTGCGAATCTCACCATACAAAGACACGTGGAAACTAAAACGAAGATTAGTCGTCCACATTCACCAGCAACAAATGTGTTGATATAATTTAAAAAGAAAGCGACTGTAATTATCTTATTACTTCAGATTAATCTATTATAATATGCATATACTTTTAGAGTTAAATCAATAGATTAATACCGACAGACAGACAAATCTCGTTCACTTAATATAATTATATTTTATATTTATTACTTCAATATTAAGGTCAATTTTAGTAGTGAAACATAAATTGGTAGAATAAACCGATAACTATAATACTAAAGAAATATAGTGTTTATTTTTTTTTTAATTTGATTTTATGTTTAATGCTTGAAGCCATCACTTTGTGTTTTATTTTGACAAAGTGTGTGATATCAAAAAAGTGTATTTTCATTTAAAGTTGCTAATTTAATTTTAGTGGTATTATTTTCATAATAAATGTATAAACATTTATATCCCCTGTAATTGTAGAAATTATTTTTATGCTTTAAATGTATATCTATTACGCCTTAATATTCCATCGAATATTCTATTAAATTAAATATTAGCTTACATACATTTCTCTTTGGTATTGTTATTAAATAAAGGGCTACACGTTCCTCCTTAAACACCGCAAATAAATGAAATAAATTATTAACAGTTCAGAATGGGACAATTATTTATTGATACAACCGAGTAAATTCATCTTTATTAAGTATTTACTCGAATTAAGCAATATTTCATATTTACCAACACGGAAACATTTCGATTAAATATTTATACACCTTCCTTGACAGACATAGGCTTCCTTTTTTATTTTTATTTTTTTCGGAAACGTTTCGTATTGTAATTGCACTATAATTTTACGGTATCCAACGAAAATAAAACTGTTCTGCAGTTACATAGTCCGATAGGTATGGATTTAAAATAATTGCATAGGTAGCTGAGTGGCATAGAGGGACATAAGTTGAGTTAATAGACCGTCATATTGATACTATGGCAATAAGACAATACAGTTATCAAGTATAGCAAAAAGTCGGCCGAATTATGGTCTTTAAAATTTTACGTACGGTACATGCGTGTTTATTCGTTAGAGGATGTAATATCGTTTCGAATCATAAAATGTGGCTAATAGCTCAAATATTGGGTATTAAATGTCTTGCGTTTATTTATTTTATTCTGTTTATTAGTAGAAATAAGATTTATGATTTAAGTAATATTTTAAAGTATTAATTATTTTTAACAAAAAAAGTAAAATAACATAATTAAATAATAAATAATAAGAACTGGGTCGGTATTAAGTGAGTTACAGCACAATAAAAGTCTAATCCTTTGCCAACACAAAATAAAAAACCGATATATCCTAAAAACAACAAATAAGCAAAACAAAATGGGTGGAATAAAACACACCCATTTTGAATATACGGTTCCATCAAGAAAGTAGCAGAAGAAGTATTGAATATATTAAGCAAAACAAGTTAATATTTCTCAAATGATAAAAGTAAAACGAAGAAAGAAAAGATGACAAGAGAAATAAAATAATTAAAAAACGAACAAGTAGCATTTCTCACACTCCTGAAAATATTAAATACATGGGAGATAGAGGAATAGAAGAACTAATATAAATACTGAATGAAACAGTTGAAAACGGAAAAAGAATAATTCTCGCAATCTATAAAAATAAAAGAGATAAAAGAAAAATATGACATATATTAATTTTATTTATTTTTATTTTATTTATTATAAACGGGAAACCCCTTTATACAATATAATACATGTTGTGACATTAACAAGTATACTATTGCAAATTCTGCGTTTTTATATTATTTGCGATGTTCTGGATATAGGTTATATATTATATAATATATATTATTCACCTAAACTCAGTGGTAAGTTTCAAAAGCCAAAATTAAAATAAAAACAGTATAGTTAATAAAAAAGTTTTACTAACTTTACTAGTGCTTTCAATGCCATACTGAGAAAAAAGATCTTATCCAGAACCTATACTGGAATCAGTCAGCTACTATCAAGATAAATACCGAGGAGCAAACCAATGGAGTCAGCATTATTCTATCCGTTATGCAAGGTTGCATTCTTTCGTCGCTCATATTTAATCTTTATTCTCAAGAAATCTTCAGAGAAGCCTTTAAGAATACCGATAAAACAAAGAATTCTGCTGAATGAAACGATTAAACAACCTATGACACTTTAATATTCACGGATAGTATGAACAGCTTACAAGAGCTAATGTACAGAATAAAAGATGCCAACACTCGCTATGGTTTAGAAATTAACATTAGTAAAACTAAATTTATAGTATTTAGTAAAGAGGCGAATAAAGAGTGCAAACTAATGATCAACAACACGCTAATAGAGAGGGTGCCACAGTTTGTCTACTTAGGAACCATGATCGATTAGGATTAGCACCATTCAAAGGAGATTAGGTACAAAATAGTGAAAGCAAGAGCTGTCTTTAACCAAATGGCTAAACTGTTCAAAAGTCACAGCCTCGGCAACGATATTTTCTTGATACTTTTCTATGAAATGGAGTCATAGACAATAACCGAAGCAATATAAAGAAGACTCGTGTCTTTTGAAGATGGAAGTATTAAAAACCACCAAGAGAAGAAAACTAAAATACCTTGGACGTATTATGAGAAACTAAACCAAATACCGCCTCCTAAAATAGGTTCGCCAAGTAAAAGTCTATGGTAAAAGAGGACCAGGAAGAAGAAGAATATCATGGCTTAAAAACTTAAGAACATGGTTCTCAAAAACTACCATCGAATATGGTATACCATTCGAATTGTCGCCAATATTCGCACCGTATAGACACCGGAAGAAGTTCACACTATAATTTCGTTTTAATTAGCACTCTTCAATTTGCTGTATTTCTAAAATTACTTCTTTACAATATCTGTATCCAACAGAATTGTTTTCTTTAAAACGGATTGGAAGTATAAACTTCAGGGTGTGAAATTGCTCTGAATATTGGTAGTTTCTTAATTTTTTTATTATCATTTGATGATTCTATTAGAACAATCCTATAGTCATTATATAAGAAATCTTCTATTGGTCTTTAAAGCTAGTCTTTTTATTGTTATCTCCAATAGTCTCTAGCACTTAACATAAATAACCTTTATCTTTCTTCAGTTCTCAATAGTGTGTATATATTATCTACGACCAGGAGTAATGGAAAACTGTCCCCATAACATTATTGATATCGATATTCGACCAAAGCCAATCGGTTAATACTTATTCTTTACCAACATGACTTATGAAGCTCATTAAAGACCTAAATTTTGTATGAACTTAGTAATTACCTGTCTCTTTTCCAGCGACAGTCAGACTGTTATATATTTGGTCCTGTTATTTTATAATAACTTCAACAAAAAATGTTTGCCTAAGGTCCTTCCTTCTACTTCATTATTATAATTAAATTATGAATAATTAATGTTTATATAGGAAAATTATTGTTTTGGTGAACATCGGCGGTTCGTCGGAGGGCAAGAGAAGACTGCTGCTGGGAGCGAAACTCACCCCACTACCAAATGATATTGTACCAGCAAGATATTGTGAAGTATTAATAAATAAATAAATAAATAAATAAATAAATGTCTAGGCTACATGGAGCCCTGAGAGCTGGCTCCATCCGAGTGGCCAGAGGGTACCGCATGATTTCTACCGAATTCGCCGAAGTACTGGCCTTGTCAGTCCCTCCAGACTAGGAGATCGTGGGAAGAAGAGGTGTTCACAGAGATGAGGAGTCGAACGGCAAAGCGCCGCGACGGACCAGTGGTAGCAGCCTTGAGATGCCAACTAAGAGAAAGGCGTTCAAACGAATGAGCTCATCCCAGCGTTGAGGCTTTGGATGATCAAGAGGTACGGCGAGCTGTCGTATCACCTGACTCAAATCTTTTCAGGACATAAGTGCTCCGGCAAGCACCTTTACAAAATTGGGAAAGCCCTAGGGAGGAATGACCTTGGTGCAACGACCTAGTGGACAGCGCGCGATTCACGTTTTTCGAGTGTTCACGGTGGGAACGGAAATGGGAAGAGCTGAACAGGGAACTGGCCGGGTCAGTCAAACCAGGTAGTCTTGTTCTGGAACTGCTCGAAATTGGCTGCGTCAGATCGGGCGGCCAGAGAAATTTTGAAAGGAGATTCCTTCTTTTCCGAAATTTCCTTTTCCTTTCCTCTAAGGCAACTAGAGCAACTGGGACATGCGAAGCTGGCAAGGTAGCCAGAGCGGGATCGCAAGTTAGGATAAGGAGGAAGATTCTGAGGATGAAGAAGAATGAGTAGGGGGAGTTGAAGAGGAGGGTGAAAAGTATAACGATGCCACTGACTAACATCGAATCCTATGACGATGGCGACGTAAAAAAACATCATTAAACATCTGAGCCGCCTCCCGCGCAAATATATAATGTGGGATTGGTGAATAGATTATAGTGGCAAACAATAGGAGTTACCTAAAATTTATATATTTGTAAGAGTAATTGCAAATCCTTCAAAAGTAAGTTAATTATTAGGAGTAGCCATTTTTGCATAATCCTCTGAAATATATAAACACACATCAACATTTTGTTTTTTTGTTTTTAGAAATTTCCAGCATTTTTAGAAAAATTTTCTGTTAGTTTGCAAGAATTTTCTTTAAAGGTTCTAAAATTTTCTAGTAATTTTAACTTAACGCTTTCAGATTTTTTCAGAAAATCCTCAAAATTGTTTCTCTTATAAGCGAAATATTTTATTACTTTTTTTTTACAGTTTTTTTTCTTATTTGCGATAATTTACTTCTATTGTTCTAATATTTTCCAGCAACCAGTCTAGTCTATTTTTTCAATTTTTAAACTCCTCAAATATTTCTTTTCTAGTTCATAAAATTTTCTCTAAGAGTATAAATATGTTCTAGAAAATCTCCAATTTATTTTAAAAGAATTTTTCATAATTTTTTTCTTCCACTTTTGGAAATTTTTTTGAAAGAGTTTCTCATTCAGTTTGTGAGATTATTCTTTAAAGCTTTTATAACTTTTTAGCAGTTTTAGTCATTACTCAATCACTTCAGTTTGTTCTTTCATGTTTAGAAAATTTTAAATGAATTTATCTTTATCAGAGAAACGTTTGCTTTAAAAGTTCTAGCATTAAAAACAAATTCTTTCAGATTTTAAAATGTGCTACCAATTCAAGAATTTTATTATTTTCTAGTAGTTTTAAATTTCCCCCCCTCTAAAATACCAGCTATCTTCTTTGGGAATTTCTTTTTCAATTCGCGAAAATTTCTTTCCATGTTAATAGTATTTCGATTTTTTATTTCTTTTTATTAAATATTTTAGAAATTCTCTAATGAAATTTTTTTTCAAATTAAGAGATATTTTTTTATTTCAAAATTTTTCTGCAAATAATTTTTTTTTGTACAAACTGAAAAGTTTTTTTCGATTTTTCCAGCATTTTCTCAAAAAAAATCCATTTTATCTTCAGAATTTTGAGTAATTTTTCTTTTAAATGTATTAACATTTTCTTCAATAATTCTTATATATTTAGAGAGAGAAAACATCTTTATTAAAGATTGTATTACAATATATGCAAATCACCTGCTATTTGAAAACCATACCTTCAACCAGGATTTCCAGATTCTCCACACAGAGAAAAAAAGGGAAAAAATTAAATCTACGCGAAAACCTGGAAATCAGCAGATTCGGAAATTTGGGCCTCCTGCTCAACGAACAAACCGAACTGTCAAACTCCCCACTACTTAAAATATTGAACCTTCCATGGTATCAATAGTGTTAATGCATATATATATATATATATACAGGGTGTCCCGTTAATGCGGGGAAATGGCTAGACCATAGATTCGTGAGGTCAAAATATGACGATTTAACGCAACTTATCTATATCCAAAAATTTAAGGTTAAGCCGGAATTTGACTTCAAAGTTTCATTTTTTTAATTTCTTTTGTTTATAACAATTGAACGCTTTATTTGATTTTAATAAAATTTATTAGTAATAAGTACCATAATATCATACATCATTTTAGTTATTTTGGCCATTAATGATTGACAGGAAGTATAAAAAACAGTAGTACCACCACTTAAAACTAAAATATTTTTTTATTGGTGCATCCAATAAAATCCAAAAAAATCTACTTGAAAGGGCATTATATTTAAAAACTTTTTTGACTCTTACTTGTTTTTGAAATCTTGTACGGTTTTTGCACAAAAAATAAAATATGAATATAGTATACACATTATGCACTCAAGTAAATAAACTTACTCAATTGAATAAAAATTAAATATAATAATTGATATAATTAATAAAATAAATCAAAACAACATCTAACACTTTTCAAACAATTTTCTTTGCAAAATCCTAATACAAACGAGATATTTGTTTGTTACAAATATGAATATTTATGAACTATAATAAAGTTAAAAATTAATTGTCAAAAGATACTAAATAATAATAATTATACATAATTTACATTTTTTAAACAAAGACGGCCTCGAAAAACATTTATTTTCGATTCGATGAAAAACTAGATTTTGTTTTTACTAGATAAAAAATATATATTTTATTTTTTTGTGGGAAAACCGTAAAAGATATCAAATATTATTAAGAGATGAAGAAGTTTTCAAATTAAATGGTCTTTGGTAGTATTTTTTTAGTTTTTAATGGATCCACCAATAAAAAAATATTTTAGTTTTTAAGTGGTGGTACTACTGTTTCTTATACTTCTTGTAAACGAATAATAGTCATAATAACTGAAATGATGTATTATGTTATGGTAGTTATTAAAAATAAATATTATTCAAATCAAATACAGCGTTCAATTGTTATAAACAAAAGAAATAAAAATTTTTGAAACTTTGAAGCCAAATTCCGGCTTAACCGTAATTTTTTGGATATAGATAATTTGCGTTAAATCGTCATATTTTGACCTCAGGAATCTATGGTCCAACCATTTCCCCGCATTAACGGGACACCCTGTATATACAGGGTTATTCACGCTATACGGCACGGAAGATTGTGGCCAAAATACGTGACTTTCAAAAAGTTTCACTTTGGGGTTATATGGGGGTCTATTAGGGCTACTTTTTAAAATTACTTTCATAATATACAGGGTGTCCCAAAAACCCTAAAAATATCAAAGTTGTGTTTTTTTTAATTAAACACCCTGTATTTTATTGCATTTTTGGATCCTTCGATAAAAATAAGTGTGTGTTTTAATAAGGTTTTTATTACATAAACCTTAAGGTTTTTGAAATAATTTGAATTTTGTAAAAATGTAACCTAATTTTCATGTTTCAAATACTTAAAAAATAATTAAGTTATGCATACCAAATTTACACTGAAATGTAACAATAGATCATATTTTATTTTCCAAGTATAATAAACTTGACATCTTATGCCGGGTGTAAAAAAATTGGAATTAAACAAATGAGAATTTTAAATGGCTATAACTTCATTTATTTAAATGGAATGCTATATTTATTAATTTATCAGCAAATGCACGTTTGAATTACCTTTCGAATGGTATTTAAATCTTAAGTGTTAAGTCTTCTCGTTTTTACAGAAAACGCCAAAATATTGTTTATTGCACCGTTTTAGTACTTTTTAAGTAAAAATTTTAATGTATCTAGTTTTCTATGGTATTTAAAAACATTAGATAATTAATTTAGTCTGTCATTTTAGTTTAAAAAGCCTGTCTTTTGTTATAGTTGTCTTATTTTGCATTTTTGTGTTAGATCGTTAGTAATCGTTATTGTTTGAACATCGCTGTTGTATTTTTTGGTAAAAAATGAAGATTTACTCAAAAGAAGGGGGTTATTGGCATTATTTTTATGCTTGGAGAATGTCATCAAAATTGTTTATTGGCTTGTCGAGTTTATACTTAAAGGTTTCTCGACGGAAATCACCCTAAGCCAGCCATTTTTGAGAGACTATTAAACCAGTTTAAAGAAATTGGAAGTGTCAGTTATAAAAACCTCAGTATAAGAAAATCTGTGTAAATGTTCATTTTTTACTATGACATACAACAACCATGTTCAAACAATAACGAGTACTAACGATATAACACAAAAACGCAAAATAACACAACTATAACAAAAGACATCCTTTTCAAACTAAAGTAACAGACTAAATTAATTATCTGACGTTTTTAAATACGATAGAAAACTAGATACATTAAAATGTTTACTTTAAAAGTAAAAACGAGAAGACTTAACACTTAAGATTTAAATACCATTCGATAGGTAATTAAAACGTGCATTTGCTGATAAATTAATAAATATAGCATTCCATTTAAATAAATGAAGTTATAGCCATTTAAAGTTCTCATTTGATTAATTTCAATTTTTTTACACCCGGCATAAGATGTCAAGTTTATTATACTTGGAAAATAAAATATGATCTATTGTTACACTTCAGTGTAAATTTGGTATGCATAACTTAATTATTTTTTAAGTATTTGAAACATGAAAATTAGGTTACATTTTTACAAAATTCAAATTATTTCAAAAACCTTAAGGTTTATGTAATAAAAACCTTATTAAAACATATACTTATTTTTATAGAAGGATTCAAAAATGCAATAAAATACAGGGTGTTTCATTAAAAAAACACAACTTTGATACTTTTAGGGTTTTTGGGACACCCTGTATATTATGAAAATAATTTTAAAAAGTAGCCCTAATAGAGCCCCATATATCCCCAAAGTGAAACTTTTTAAAAGTCACGTATTTTGGCCACAATATTCCATGCCGTATAGCGTGAATAACCCTGTATACATATATATATAGTTGTAAGATTTTTCTAATTTTATTGTAAACTTTTATTCACCTGAAGAAGCAACACATTTGCGAAACAATTGTAGTGAAAATAAACACACAGTTTTGAAAACAACTTCAATATACAAATATATACAGTAAATAAGACTACCCATTTTTTATTTATAATAAAATTTAAAATGACTATAACTCACTCATTTTTAGAAGTAACTATGTCGTATGCCATATTGGATTAAAGAGAAAAAAATTACCTTTTGAATGAGGTCACAGCCAACTATGGTTTCCATTTAAAAAAATGTAAGTTTGCGTCATATCTCGGAAATAAATGGCGATAAAAATTTTCTGATTATTTTTTATTAATCTGCATAAAATTATCTAAAACTTTGTCTTTTACAGTTTTTTTCTATCTGTTATAATAACCGAGATATATTGATTTGAAAAAATTGACACTTTTTACTTTTTTCAAAATAACTAGCTACCCTTGACCTTTTTGAAAAATTTGAAAGTGGAATTTTATTCGTCTCGGAAATCTACACTTCTTTCCCCATTTAACCGTTTCTCTATCTCTTATAGTTTCCGAGATCCCCATAGAGAACATCGAACACCCTGTATAATTATAATAATTATTTATATTTTCGGAATTTTACAATTTTGCAATAAATTTTTTTTTTAGGCTGAGATTTTTCTTGAAGTTGCTATATGTTTCTTCACTTTTTTTTTTACAATTTTCTACTGATTCTAAAGTTTTAATTGTTTAAAAAATTTCTCAAAAAGTTCGACATTTAATTGTTTTTAATTGGCTTTTTTTTTCTTAGATAATCTTTCCTTCAAATCTGCAAAAAAATATAGAATTTTCAGGTAATTGTTCCAGTTTTTTTATATTCCAGATTTTTCTTTCTCTTTTCCTCTAATTCTGTTTAAGGTTGTGGCCTTTATTTTTGCAATTCAAATTTTTGATCCCGTCCTAGTTTTGACTTTGGCTTTAATGGATCAGACATGAGGTTTGAAGAAATGTTTTGCGTTGAATAGTATCCCAAAATATTTACATGTGGATCGGTTAGGTAGATTTTAATTTTAGAAGGTGTTGGCGTAATTTAGAGAAAAGGGACGAAAAGTTTGTTTTATTAGATTTTAATACAATACACCATTTGGAGAATCAATTTTGTAACGAATGAAGGGATTTTTAAGCGCAGAGGAAGGGGTTTTGACATGTGCATCTTGCCTTATCAAGTCGGATTTTTTATTTCCAGAATTTTTTTAAAGATTTATATATTTATTTAATCATTTTTTTATAATGAATCAATACGATCGTTTTGAGTTAAGATTTTGCAAATACTGCTACAATTGTTTCACCACACAGTGACTTCATCTGCCTGATGAATAATGAGATCTACAAAATAAAGCTATACTCAAAACGATCGTGTTTTTTCATTATAAGTTCATAATGAAATTTCACCAAATAACAGTCTAATCAATCCAATGTTTCTTTCTATCTTTCTGTGCAGAGTTGTACATTTTGTAAATATCTATTTGATTTTCATTTTATGTAGCTTTTTTGATGCAACAAATTTAGTTCTGAATATTAAATTTACTAAATACGCTTTCGTGATTTGCTTCTATATACATATATTATAAATTTAATAAAGGCACAGGTTATTGAGGCCCGAGTTTTGTAATTTTGCGTACCATTCAGGGTTTCATATTAACAATATATTAGTTTGCTGTGCATAATGCACGTATATACGAGTTCCATGCGTTATTAAAGCAATTTTCAATTTGATTAAATAAATGCGGGTTTGTATAGATGAAAGTAGTTCTGATATGGCTGCATTTGTTTGATTTCGGATTCATCGACGGGATTTATATTTATAATGAAATATCATTTTAGAATCGAGCTGAAAGTATTGTAAGATTTTATATTCTTGAAATAAATTTACTAACGAAATTATTTCTTTGAGTAACGGTGTTAGTGCAAAGTTTTGGGTGAGCAATAATTAAATATAAAGGTGGAATATTCTTTTTCAAAACAGTACCCTTTTTGAATAAAGTCTGTATAACTTTCCTTTTAACAATTAAAAAATTACAAAGTACTAAGTGAAAATGTATCTTTAACGAGCATTAATTTTTAATGCAGAATTTGTCAAGTGTGACGGCGAATTTTGCCGGAGTTTCCATGGAATTTTCTTGGGCCTCGGCTTACATTATCAAACAAACCGAGGAAGCCAGTTAAGTGGACGTAAAACACTAATTACAGCCTCGTTTCGCTCCACGAAACCACGTCATTTTAATGGCTATATTTTAAGTATCCACACGCACCTACGAAATGTTTTATTTCTTTGTCGACCATGTGCCTGCGGGGCGTAATTATATAAATTATTTATTCCATCCTCTGCGGAGGGGTAATATAAGTTTTATGACGTTATATGGGTTACGTCTTTTTGGCTTTCAGCGCGGCGTGTCGTATAATTTAATTGTGCCGCGCTGAAGAAAGCTTTGCTGTAAATTAATTAGACGGCGTTTTAGTTTTTGCCGGCTGACGTGGTTTTCTGTAAAATGTATACATTTTATAATTAGGAAATGCAAGGATCATCCTTAGAAGCGAAACAGATTAGGATCTAAAAAACATAGAAAAATGTTTATATTACATGGTTCAATAAATACACGTTCGAACGGTGGTGCATATGAGCGGTTTATTTAAACTAAAAAAGAATGCAATTACTATACAGCAGGTATCCCGCTGCTTCACAAAACGCTGTATACCGGTGACGTACCACTCCTTTGGCTGTTAACTGAACCATGTCAAAACTGCCTGCTGGACTTCAGCGTCCGACTGAAATCGCTGTCCCTTGAGTGCCATCTTTAATGGTCCAAAGACATTAAAGTCACAGGGTGACAGATCCGGGCTGTTTGTTCTTTAAAGTTTCTCTGTATCGGTCAGCAATGATGAAGGACTTTAAATTCAAGAAGTAATTGTCCACGGTGATCTAAAAAGCAGGTAAGCATAACCTTGCCAGCGGAAGGTTGAGTTTTGAATTTCTGGTGCCTTGGAGACGATGAATGTTTTCATTGCATATTGTCACGTTTTGACTCAGGCTCATAATGTTGACACCAACTTTCGTCACCGGTAACAACACGGTGCAAGAAGAAATTTACTTCTTCACGGTACTGCTGAAGATCTGCAGTGAAAACCCCTTGCGGTTAGCTTTGTGTTCTTCAGTCAGTTAACAGCATATCCATTGTGCACACACTTTTCGGTATCCAGCCACCTATTATCATCATAAATATCTTGCATTTTCCGATAAATTTGAATAGGGGTGTTGGACTCAGCGTTTAAAAAACGCTGATTCGTCTTGGATGCTTCAACGATACGACACAGCAGACACCTACATTACAGGCGGCTGTCTTATGTAACTTTCTGCGGTTTTAGCAAAACTAACATTCGTGCTAAAGCGCTCGAACTTGTATTTATTGAATCTCGTAATACAATCTGAGATAATAAAGTTCAGTAAATAATCTTTTAACATTGATGTAGATGAAATAATATTGAAAGTCTTTCGAAATAGTCATCACCCATAAATATGTACCGCCGAGATCTGCTATACATGTCCTGGAAACTTTTCAAGAAGGCTTCTTTTCGGATGGAATTCAAGAGCCTCAGTACGCAACAAGGTTCATGGTTTTTTTCCCACACAGCCAATACCGCCAGTTCCTTACAAACAAGGGGTGGTGCCAGATTGTAATCCTTCAAACTTCTATTCCCACAACTCAAACTCTGGCTTTTGGAAATGTTTCGCATAGGAGGGTTATCGTGTTTTAATTACAACTCATTCAAGATGTACAATGCAGTAAAAACGCCTCTACTATTACACTTGAAACAAAATGAAAACTAACTAAAAACAGTTTTCGGACACTTTTTGAAGAACATTTTCAATTATTTTCTTGGTATATTTTAAAGTGGTTTAGAAAACTATTTGTGAAACAAACCCAGTGATTTTAATTATAAAACCTATATGTCAACTTTTTCTTCAAACCAGTTTTCTTAAATTATTTAAAGAAGAAAAGTTTTGTACATTTATAAAATTATATTTCCACACTTTTTTGCCTGTAATATCTAAGATGCTTGAGAGATTACTGTTGCTACAAATGACTGAATGGCTTCTTCTGTGAAAGCTATACAATTAAAATTTCTCACCAATTTCCTGCCATATTATGAAATCGTTCCTTTGTAATAGGCTTCAAATGGTGCATATAGATGACTGTATGTCTAAGTAGCTGTCCTAGGCCACCCACCCACCCTACATATATATTAGTAAATTGTACACTGAACTAACATGTTAGTGACCTTTCTCAAGTCTTAAATTTAATGTTATAGTTCAAAATCTCAACGGTTTTTGAGATAAAATTATTTTAATCTCTTTTAAATGAAACCAAAGTTTTTAGAATGTTCTAAACTGTTTTCGGTAAAATTATAACTACTTTCTAGTAAATTCAAGAAAATTCCGAGAAAATTCTAAGAAAATTCAGAAGCAAAATTGTAGAAATCTGAAAGAAAAATTTGTTCAAATCTAAATGGAAAGATTGTAGACAATTCATGAAAGAAAAATGAAAAATTCTAAAAAAGATAAAGCACAAATTATGGAAAATTTTAGAAATTTGAAAGGAGAAATGTGAAAAAAAAGGTTGGTCAGTAAAAATTGTAAGTAAATTCTCAAAAAATATGAAACTGTTCGCTTTAGTTTCAATTTTAATATCTGATCTGGTAACTTTTAATTGTAAGCTCTATTGTTTGTAACGGTTATGTATTTATAAGGGTCAATACTGGATTCTTTGCTTTTCTTATACTCGCTGACGATGGAGGCTTATACTTCGTTATACATATTTAATTAGAAATTAAACACACTTTTCACTTTGTTTTGTATAACAGATAATTATTTTAATGGTGATCAGCGGTTTCAATACCTTAACGTACCACTTTCAAACTTACGGATCCTATGAATGCATGCCTTGGTACGTTCATGTATTGAAACCATCATCATATAAATAAATATATGTTATACAAAACAAAGTGAAAAGTGTGTTTAATTTTCTTAATAAATAATAATGACCAGTTTGGTTTTATTTTGTGAGGAGGAATGCTTTATGCACCTTTCTACCTAACAGGTGTCTTGGACCCGACCTAAATTCAGATAGTACATACCCATTAGACCTCCTGTAACTCTTGGTGCAGGATACCAATGGCATCGTAAGAGGAATTCTTTTCCTGTCCCAAAGTCCGTTAGTGCGTTGCAGCTGTGACCTAGCACTTTCCTTTCGAAGACCTTTCTTGCAAAAATAATATCGCTATTCACATGCTGTTTTCTACCAGCATAAACCCGACGAGTGTGTTCACCCTGGGATAGTACCCGGGGCTACCTCTAACTCACTATACTATGCATCACACTCCAGCAACGTGTGTCCGCCGTATCTATACGCCCATAACTACAGCGCTTATACTCACTTTTCCCCTCCTTATCGATCCTGTTTAGATACGACCAAAGACACACATGGTTAGTAAGTAGATGTAGGTCCATGCCTCGCTCACGCCTTTCTCCCATCTATCCTACCAGTTGTTCACTGCTTCCCTGTAGGATTGGCCTATAGCTTTACTCTTCGAGGCACCGCCTTCTACCTGCCCGACGACCCTCTCCCTGCGCACAAGTTCCAGGTCCGCCGGTATCGTTGATACCAGGACTTCAGCTTTATTAGATACTGTCCTCTACGCCACACACACTAGTCTAAGGGTACGGCCAGATTGCGAGCGTCTGGCGGGGCGATGCGTGCGTCTTCGTTTTTTTAACACGTACTAACGCTCCATGGTACTCAGGAGGACTCAGGACGGCACCATGCGTTAGCACGTGTTTAACATGAACACCACACGCATCCGCACCGCCTGACGCTCGCACTCTGGCCGTACCCTCAGGGTCCTACGTAGATTATCTACGTTTTTTAGCCCTGATGCCCATGCGAATGCCTGCTCATCTTCCTATTGGCCTCCAGCTCGACCCCGAGATATTTAATTGAACTACTGGTCTGGACTTGATGCCACATAACCGTGGCCTTGCTCGATTCTACCTCTAGACCATTCAGTCCAATTCACTACTATTCTGACTGTTACATCGCCTGCTCGAGTTCTTTTCTACTATCGACCTTGCTTCATAAGATTTGAATTGTACATTCGCCCTCTTTGCCGATAACACCACCTTAATTAACACCTTCGACGAGCAAATGGATGTCTTAGTGTGTAGTAGTAATTCCACAATCCACGCAATCTAGTTGTTAGCTGCAAACCCTATTAAGTCACATTAGGTAATGTTTTCATTGGAATTTAATATTAAACTGAGTTCTGCTATTTTTTTTAGGGTGCATATAGACGATAAGTTAACGAAACTAAACTGTAGTATTCGCAGTAATATTTCTTATGGAATCCTATGTCGGAAATACTCTGGGATTATTTCAAGACATTTTGGCCTCCAGAGACCGGCTCTGAGAGTACTTGCCTCACTTAGTTGCCAGGGTGACTGCAGACATTTCTTTAGAGAATTGACAATTCTCACACTACCAACCATATATATACTAGAGTATCTGGTTACGTGCATACCAATAGAGATAATTGTAGAAAGCATTAAAATATCTACCAAGATGATACTAAATGTTTTACAATAAATTTACAGCAATAACTAAAGCTTATTTAATTAAATTTGCTCTGTATTTGTATTGGATTTGGATTTATCCGATGAAAGAGCAGAGAGATCCGATGCATATAAGCCTCAGTGGGCTCTTTGTACGTCCTTCAATCTAGTCCTCGTTTCTTGCTGCGGCCAAGCCAACCCAATGCATCGTCAAACGCCAGGACCACAGTAAAAGTCCCTTAGGATGTCTGATGACTGTAGAAATCCTTTTCCTATTGTGTATTCACGTGGCAGTCCAGAAGTGCATGATCGGCGGTCTCCTCTTCCTCTCACATTCTCTGCAGGTAGGACTAGAGTGTGATCTCAGTCTGTTCAGCCGAGATTTTAAATTGCAGTGTCCTGTTGGGAGTTTTATCTGGATACTGTACGCAACTGTATCTGACCGTTTTAGTGTACATCGCTATGAAGTTTTCTTAGGCCCTACAGCCAGTATGGTCTCATCGCTCCTCGTGGCATATGGTTGATGCATTTTTTTAAAAAGTAATTAAGTCTTGCAGGGAGGGCGAGTGAAGCAGAGGATATTATATATTCAGAATATGAAGATGTATCAAGTAATGCGTTTTCAATTGAACTTGTCGTATTATTTGCGCTAGTTATGACACTTGTATCAATTAATTGATTATTCCACATTTAGTATCAGTTCAAACAGTGTCCTGCCCGCGTATAGTTCGTCCGGGTGTCTTTCTCCCCAAACCGTATGCTATTCTGTTATCCCTGCCGTTGTTATGTTCTTTCATTCAGCATAGGTCAACTTATTGTCATGAGCCACTTCTTAACAATCCAGCGTTAACGCTTAGGTAATTTTAAGGCTAGTAATGGACGAAATTGCTCATCCGCTGTTCGTTATGATGTGCATGTTTTTGATCCTCTAGTCAGAGATTACCTTTGCTGCGTATAGTATACCAACGAGTTATACCTTTGTTGGTGTGCTCATTGTCTTACCTATTGCAGTACTTTTTTTGTACCTGTTTTCAAGAACGACCCATCAATATATATATATATATATGAATGTCTTTGTGTCTGCTTCCTACTCCCGAGTTTTCGTATCTCAAGTCAATTTGAAGCTTTCTAGTGACTATAATGACATCACAATCTCGGTTTTTTTTTTCCTGGAATCCTCTAAGATTTTGTGTTAACCTCCACCGTTGCTTACAAGCCATCCCTCTTTCGCTTGTATTCTTAGAGCCGCCGCTGCCTCCTGTTATCTGATATATGGTATATGTCCAAGGGCGGCAGGTGCAGCAGGACTTCCATGGTCGCTATTGGTGTTGTTCTCATGGCTTCTCTTGCACTCAAGAGAGCGTTTCATTAGACGTGATCTCACTGCTGTTTTCATGGTCGTTCTTGGCCACCATATTACTGATACATATGTCAACACTGACCGCACGTTGGTTAAGTAGTTTCATAGAGCTATCAACAGAGATAAAGATGGTTACCATTTTCCGCCATAGCTCGTTTGCATTGAAATCTTTGCAATTTATCTCGGGATGAGTTCCTCAATAAAAGTTTGATCGTGTTTTCAGGTGAGCCGCTGTATGAACCATCTTTTCTTTTAGTGAGTTTTGGTTAAAACCCTTTACCAAAACTCGTGAGGTTTCCGAGCCATTTTCCATTTTGGAGCAAAAAATCAATCTTTTGTCTTGCTAGTTTTTTCTAGTCGCGCTGGACTATTTTGTAGTCGCCTCCAATTTCTTCTCTGGTTTTTAGAGAGTATGCTTTCTTGTACGCTAATATAATGCCCTTCTGGAGTGCATTGGTTATATTCTCCAGTTCGGATATATTTTATATCGGCTCTTTTTCCAGGTTCCTAGTTTTAACAATCCTAGTGAGGGTGGTTTTGAAAAGTTCCCTCCTGGTCGGCCTTGGATCTTTGTATTGGGTTGTGTTGAAGCCTTTTAATGTAATTTGGAATTTTATCTTTTTGTGGCCCATTGAGATACGTACCAATTCCTTACATACCTTACGATTTGAGTACCAGCAAGTGTAAGATGATAGTAACTTTGGTAACGAGAGTTTACAGATGCCAATTTGTTGCCTATATATCTTAGTTTCTATTTAGTATAAAGTCAAGCAAAAACTGCTGCTGTTAATTTCGTGACTTCTCAATGCCTGGTGGTGTAAGTTGGAGTCACATCCACTAAGAGTGGGACACCTGCCTTTTCCTACTGCTTCACCAGGGCTTCCTAATCCTGCCTGTGCTTTTTCTCACCTCAGGAGTTTCTTCGTGGCGATTTAGTTTGTCTGTGCTGGTATTTGTTTTCATTTTATTTTTTTACTACAATTTTAAATTGTTTTGTGCATGTGTCGCATTTTAATTGTTTAAGTTTTTTAAACTATTTTCTTCTTTGCAAATTTTTAATTTGTAAAATATTTCTATACATAAAGCTAGCGTATCTTCGACCTACTTCAATCCATTTGTATTAAACTACCGTACTTTTGACTTAATCCAATTAATTCTACATTCATTGTGGCATGAATTAATAAATAATACATTCACCTAGCGTACTTTTGACCTACCGTAATACGCAATGTATTGGCTTCGCGTTTTTCTGACCTACCACAATAAATGGAAAATTAACTTAGTGCGCCAGGTAAATATACAGTTGCTTGAGGTAGGTCAAGAGTACGCTACGCTAGTTAATCCACGATGAATTATTTTTATTATAATTATAAGGTTAATTAAACACTTTTTTTAATTTTTAAGTAATAATATAATGTAATTGAAACTATTAAAAATTATTAAAAATAACACTATTAGTTAGTTTTTCTGGGGTACTTATTATACATTTAAAATGATGAGTTTGCAGAAAAATCCAGAGCTAAAAGTGAAATATTAAAACTAATTCTATAGTTTTTTTTTATATTTATATATGATGATTTTAAGAAAATGTAAAATTTTTAGTTATGTTTTATTATTAGAATTATTTATATTATTTTAATTTCGAGGTAGAAAGAGAGAGAAAGAGAAAGGAAAATTTTAAAAGTAAATTCAATTTTTCATTTCAATTTTCAGCAAATACATGAACAACACAATCGCGTTTAACCTAAAGGGAGAAAGGTCGTTATTATCGTAACCCAAAACTGTAAGGCATTTCGTATTACCGAGCGTAAAAGCCAAATATTATTACCTCGAACGAAAACCAACCTTGACACTGATCCTCGTGCCCGCGTTTACATTTCCACCTCGCCGTGTGCTCTTCTTTCTTTTATTTTCGGATTGTGAAAGTCGTGGGTATCGAATTCCTCTTATTACCGGTTAATGAATACGAAACGTTGACGAAGAAATAATAAAAGGAGGTGGAATAAGGCTGAATTGAGACTGCACCTGCCCCCGTTTTCTCGGCGCGAATGCAGGTTAAGGTAGACTCGCACGAATGTTTAAATTTTTGCAGAAATGCAAAACCGGAAAAAATAAACAACATATCAATTATGTACGCGGCGATTAATTATTGTGAAAGAAAGCTATATGGAAATATAAATTTCTATATGAATATTCCGCACATTTGTTTTAATGTTTAACCTAATAAGTTTTAATGAATTATTAAGGTATTAATATTAAGGGAAACTTTTCTAAACAAGCAATTGATATCGATTTTAATTACAATTTTTTTAAAACTTAATTCATATCAAATTCAAATGTTGAAAAAATTATATTACGTACAAATGATATTAAGAAAATTAATGGCCTCACATTACAAATTATTCTTTTTCCAGATGTCATCCACTATAATTTATGTGTCTAATTTAATTTGATTAATTAGGGTTATTCTAATTCATGTAACGTAAATAATATATTTAATATAATCGAAATATATGAAAAAATAATTCACCTATCGATCATCTCTAATCGAATAGAATATGCTTAGAATATACATAAATAATCCATGCCCTTCGCACTTTCTTATGTCGTAGAAAGGCGATCGAGCGTCATAAATATCGGACGCCCGTCCAATTTCGTCATTTCCGTTCCCTACCCTCTTAAATTTATTGGGTCCGGCGTCAATCCGTACAAAGATTGAGAGTGTATGCATAGAGATGGTCGTCCTTCAGGTTAGTAAGGCGATAAATTAAGATGAATCTCTCAATTCTCTCCGTACAGTTAACCTTCACGTACCTTAATTACAGGGTATAACAAATGGTACCAGCTAGTAGATACCATCTAATGATCCCATATTGAAAACGGTGACACGCTGTTATTAGATTTTAAGTACATTAATCACTGCATTACTTTCAATACTACGTTACACTCCAATTAAGTTTATCCCTGGTATTATATTGATGTTTATCTAACGTTTTTAATTTATTTGTTGATAAATCTAATAGGCGTTGGTATTTTTAATCTTTTAAGAATGTGGATTTATACAGACAACATTTTAATAAAAATATATTCTTGAATTTAATATAATAAGTTATTTAATAAATTACGTTTTACATGATCCACATGCGTGGGATTTTCATGGAAAAGTAAGGGCTTGTTGTGTGGGATGTATGTCAACATGTATTCAGGTACATTAACAAATTCTGAGAATATCCTCGAATGAAGTGATTTTGATCTCGTTATCCGGCTATATGCTTATTATGTATTTCAAAAACATCTATATAATATTTTGGAGTTAGGAAAATATTTAAAATTATTGACTGAAAATACGTACGTATTTCAGTGCAGAAATAACATTTTAGGTCACATAAAGTATTAAATGTCTAATCAACACAAACAAGGAAATTAAGGTAGCAAAATAATCTCGTTAACACAAACCATTTCACAGAAGTGACACTTTCTCGTAATTGGGTTTTATTTTCTTACATTTTCATGTAATATACCGGCTTAAATTATTTAGCGATGTAATTATGCCAACAATGGCATCAGCAATGTAATCAATTAAGATGCTAGTAATTAATATTAACTAGACTATGCTTAATATGGTTTTATTGCAAATTCCTCAATCAACTGTAAACAGCGTATATTAATTCTATCTAAAAAATTGAACATATTTTCACTTTACAACTTTTTTTTATACCAATGATTTTAATACACCATATAAGACGTAGTAAAAATGTATTTAATTTAATCAACTAGTTAAAACCTTATTTCAAATATTATAAACGTAATAATAATTTATTTTTTCAATCTTCCTAAATAATATCATTGTAAAAGCGATATAAATTAAAGTATGCCACATTTCAATTATTATATGCAAAGGCAATAAATTATATATTGAGAAAAGTCAAGAATATGCTACGATAATGTACAAGAGAACCCTAGAGCAATGATAAATTTAGTGGGATAGGTCAAGAGCACGCTAGGTTAATAAATAATTAATTGAGTTCGGTTAAGAGTACGCGGAGCTAAATAATAATTTATTCAGATAAATCAAGTTTAAAATACTGAATTGATGAGACTGCTACTTGTCAAAATCAAGGTTACGTTAGGTTAATACACTAGTATACTAGTATTATTAACCTTAGGTAATCTTTACATCTTCAGTGTTTCATAGTATATAGACCAGTCGATGAAAGTGGAATAGGAGTAAGAGTAAGTGAGAATTATTATTAACACTATGCACTTAGGAGATACAATAACAAATGTAGTTCTTTTCGGTACAAGCTTTTAAGCTACTATATAAATAACTTTTTAGAACATTCTTAAAATTTCTGATAAGAAATAGTAGTGAGTTCCGAAAATGAAAGGAATGTACTGCAAATTTCTATACGTCTGAAAAAATATTTTTTTAAAATTTCAAACAACGCGAAAATAAAAAAAAATGTAATTTTAAAGAGAAATTATTAGAAAATTAAATAAATCTAGAAATTCATAAAAGTCTTTAAATGAAAGCGATGCTATTTAAAAACTGAAAAATTCTAGAACACCTAAAGACTCTTCTTCTGCTCATAAATTATAGGAATACTTTATAAACCTTAATTTTTATTGATAAATCATCTAGGAAATTTTATAGAATTTAAAACAAAAGATTCTGGAAAATTGTAGAACTCTGCTAGAAAATTTGTATAAGGTAAAGCATAAAATTGTTTAAAATTCTTAAAGAATCCTTTAGTTTTTGGAAAATTCTTGAAATCAAAAAGAGTTACTCCTACAAAATTCTGTAATGTATAAAAAAAATACTGAAGAAAAATTACTTTCAAAGGTACTATAACGTTTAAACCTATTTTTTTTTCAAGAATCAAAAGTCTGCTAGAAAATTTATTTAAGGTAAATCATAACATTGTTTTGTTTAGGTGGTTAAACATATATTTAATTTGTTTTATATTAGGGATTAGTCTTAAGTTATCCTGTAATAATTTGTATACAACTGTTGGGTAATAAATTTATTTATTATTATTTATTATTATTCTTAAAGAATTCTTTAGTTTTTAAGAAATTCTTGGAATCAATAAAAGTCACTGCTACAACATTCTGATACGCATAAAGAAACTTCTAAGGAAGAAATATTACTGTAAAATTGTAAAAGAAGGACGCCTACAAATTCAGAAAAAATAAAGCAAAAAATATTGCGTTAAATTTATATTGAAAAGTACTATAACTTTCAATGTTATTTTTTTTCCCAGAATCAATAGTCTGCTAGAAAATTTCTTTAAGTTAAATCATAAAATTATTTAACATTCTTAAATAACTCTTTAGTGTTTGGGATATTCTTGAAATTAAAAAAAGTAACTGCTAGAAAATTCTGGTACACATGAAGAAAATTCTACGGATGAAAAATTACTGTAAAATTGTAGGAAGGAACCCTACAAATTCTGAAAAATAGAGCAAAAAAATATGGCGTAAAATTTGTATTCAAAGAAACTATAAGTTTCAAAAGTAAACTTCATTTAATTTTTTGGAATTTTTCAGTAGTTTCTGTTCAGGATGGCGAGAATTATTTTCAAAGATTTTGGAAAGTTCATCTTCCAAAATCAAGAATTATCGTCAAGGCTTCTTAAATTTGTTTTTTAGATTACAGATTTTTTTCCAAAGGCATTAATTTATTTTTTTCTAAAATATGAAAGTTTTCAAGCACACCTTATTAAATACTTTGGATTTTATTTCAGTACTTTCTTTCCCAAATTCCGAGAGTTTTTGTAAAAGCTTTCGGAAATTCTTCTTCCAAAATTCTACATTGTTCTAACAACAATCCTTTAAGATTTCTTAAATTCCGGTCCAGGTTTCTGGAATATTCTAATTTTAGTTTTATTTTTTGGCAATTGCTACATTTTCCTTGAATTCTCAGCAAGGATTCTATAAAATTATAATTGGTTTCTTTCTAGAATTTTAGTTTTCTTTGCTTTCCCAAAATTCCGAAAATTTTTTATGAAACCTTTCGGAAATTCTTCTTCCAACATGTTAACAACTTTCCCTTCAGATTTTATAATTTCTTGTTCAGGTTTCTGGAATATTCTAGTTTTAGTTTTTTTTTTGGTAATTGTTACATATTGAATTCTCAGTAAGGATTCTATAAAATTCTAATTGTTTTCTTTCTTAACATTATTGATAATTTTTAGTTGCGAAATGTCTTGTCAAACCTTCTCTTGTCAAATTTTCTTTCTCGAATTCTAGAAATTTTCTAACAATTGTTTTCCAGATTTCTTAAATGCTAGCCGAACCTTCTATAAAATTTTAGTTGTTTCTATTTTAGAATATTAGTATTTTCCAAAACCATTCTTTATTTGTTTCTGTTTGAATAATTTTTAAGGATTTTCCATTATTTATGTTTTATCTTATGTATTTTTTTTTCTGGATTTCCAAAAATTTTCAAAATTTGCGACGTTTCACCTTCCTAAAGTTTTAAAAGAATTTGCTATCAGAATTACAAAAAAAATTTCTTAGACGGTTCTTAAATTTTTCAGCCATTAATTTTCCAATATTTTTCATTCGTTTCTCTTTCAAATTGCGAGAATTTTCGTCAAATCTACTATAAATATTTCTTGTTAAATTTTCGCCAAGGCTTCTTGAATTTTTTTTTTTAATTACAATTTTTCCAAATGTACTACATAATTTATTTTTTCTAAAAGATAAAAGTTTTCAAGCACACCTTATTTAATATTTTAGATTTTTCTTCAGTAATTTCTTTCCCAAATTCCGAGAATTTTTCTAAAAGCTTCCGGAAATTCTTCTTCCAAAATTCTACATTGTTCTAAAAACTTTTCTTTCAGATCTCTTAAATTCTTGTCCAGGTTTCTTGAATATTCTAATTGTAGTTTTTTTTTAGCAATTGTTACATTTTTCTTGAACTCTCGGCAAGGATTCTATAAAATTATAATTGGTTTCCTTCTAGAATTTAAGTTTTTCCGCTTTCTTAAATTCGGAGAATTGGCAATTGTTACATATTTCTTGAGAAAAATACTTAAAAATCATATTAATCAAAACAGGAAAACTGAAAGAATATGTGCGGAAAAAAACTTAAATTCTAGAAGAAAAACAATTAGAATTTCTCAATCTCAGTAAGGATTCTATAAAATTCTAAATGGTTTCCTTCTAGAATTTTAGTTTTTCCGCAAATATTCTTACAGTTTTCCTGATTTAATTAATATGATTTTTAAGTATTTTTCTATATTTTTGTTTTACCTAATTTGTATTTTACAATAGTTTTTAAAAATGCCAATAATTTGCTGAAATTTTATAGGAATTTAATTTGCAAATTTCACAATTTTTTTTGACGATTTTAGTTTTTGGGGGTTCAAAATATTTCAAGTATTTCTTAATTAAATTTATTGAAAATTTCCCTTTGCGAAAAGTTTTCTTTCTAGAATTCTACAATTTTTTAACAATTTTTTCGTTTTCCACAAACATTCTTTATATCTTGAATCTTCTCGGCGTTAACTTCGTAGTACATTTTCAATTTTTTTTTTTTTAAATAAAGAAAACATAACTTTTTTATACCACTTTTTATTTCACATTTTGCGACTAGTTTCGATTACACGGTAATCATTATCAAACAAGTACTTAAAATCTAAATTACAACCGTTTATATCCTACAAACTTTTTGAAGCGTTTTAGTTTGTAGGATATAAACGGTTGTAATTTAGATTTTAAGTACTTGTTTGATAATGATTACCGTGTAATCGAAACTAGTCGCAAAAAGTGAAATAAAAAGTGGTATAAAAAAGTTATGTTTTCTTTATTCTTTATTTGTTTCTGTTTGAATAATTTTTAAGGATTTTCCATAATTTATGTTTTATCTTACGTAATTATTTTTTCTGGATTTCTAAAAATTTTCAGTTCAACATTTTATCTTTCTAAAATTTTAAAGGAATTTGCTTTAAGAATTAAAAAACATTTCTTGGACGGTTCTTTTATTTTCAAATTGCGAGAATTTTTGTCAAATCTTCAAGAAATATTTCTTCCTAAATTTTCTAATATTCGTCAAGGCTTTTTGAAATTTCAGAATTTTTTTCAAGGCAAACCTTACTTATAATTTTGGATTTTTTTCAGTACTTAATTTTTTAAAAGGTTCCGGAAATTATTCTTCCAAAATTTTATATTGTTGTAACAACTTTCCTTTCAGGTTTCTTAAATTCATGTCCAAGTTTATGGAATATTCTAGTTTTTTGCAATTGTTACATTTTACTTGAATTCTCGGCAAGGATTCTATAAAATTATAATTGGTTTCCTTCTAGAACTTTTATAAAACTTTTTGGAAATTCTTCTTCCAGCTTGTTCCTTTCAGATTTCTCAAATATTCTAGTTTTAATTTTTTATGACATATTTCTTGAATTCTCGGTAAGAATTCTATAAAATTTAATATAATTATGTACTATCTTACGTAAATTTAATTCAGGATTTTTAAAAATTTTCAGAATTTTCAACGTTTTACCCTCCTAACCTAAAATTTTAAAGAAATGTGGTATCAGAATTACAAAAATTTTCTTGGACGGTTCCAAAATTTTCCAGTTAAATCTTCTATAAATATTTCTTCTTAAATTTTCGTCAACGCTTCTTTTTTTAAAATTACAGAATTTTTTGAAAGGTACCAATTATTTATTCAAAAAGATGAAAGTTTTCTAGAACACCTTATTTAATATTTTTCTTCAATAATTTCTTTCCCAATTTCCGAGAATTTTTGTAGAAGCTTCCGAAAACTCTTCATCCAAAATTCTACATTGTTCTAACAACTTTCCTTTCAGGTTTCTTAAATTCTTGTCCAGGTTTCTGGAACATTCTAATTGTAGTTTTTTTTTTGTAATTGTTACATATTTCTTGAATTATATTATATTCTAATTGTTTTTCTTCTAAAATTTTAGTTTCTTCTGAAAATATTCTTTCAGTAGTAGTAGTAATGTTTGCCTATCGACCACGTGGTCCCTCCGCCGTGTTATTTGTGTGTTATTTTACCTTATTTGATTAATATAGTTTTCTTAACAGTTTTTTTATATTTCATACAAGATTTTTTTTAAATTCTAACAATTTTAATATTCTATCTTCCTGAAATTTTACAGGAATTTCATTTCCAAATTACACAAATTTTCTTCAATTTTTTAATTTTTTTTGAGGTTCGGAATATTTCAAGTATTTCTTAATTAAATTTATTGAAAATTTCTAGAAATTTTCTTTCTAGAATTCTAAAATTTTTTAACAATTTGTTTCCAAATTTTCTTAATGCTAGCCTAGAACGTTCTAGAAAATTCTAGTTGTTTCCCTTTTAGAATTTTAGTATTTTCCACCATCATTCTTAATTTGATTAACCTTTAAGAATATTCAATTATTTATGTTTTATCTTATGTAATTTTTTTTCAGGGTTTCTAAAAATTTCCAACGTTTATCTTCGTAAAATTTTAAAAGAAATTGCTATCTGAATTACAAAAAATTTCTTGGACGGTTCTAAAATTTTCCATCAATTTATTTTTCAAGATTTAATTAAAATTTTTAATGCATTTCTTGTTTGATTTTATTGGATTTTTTCATTCATTTCTCTTGCAAATAGCGAAAATTTTCCTTTAATCTTCTAGAAATATTTTGTTTTAAGTTTTCTAACCATTTTTTTACAGATTTTTTTTAATGTTCCCTGAATTGTTTAGAAAATTTTAGCTGTTTCCCTTTAATAATTTTAGTTTTCACAATGATTCTTTAATTTTTTTGTATTTAAATGACATTACTTTTAAAAATAAGCAATTTTCTTTCATGATTTAAAAGTTTTTAAGCATTTCTTTTTGGCTTTATTAGATTTTTCATTTGTTCATTCTTGTAAATAGCGAGAATTTTTCGGCAAATCATCTAGAAATATTTTTTCTTAAATTTTCTAACCAATTTTTCTAAATATTTTCAAAATTTTCGACGATTTACCTTCCAGAAATTTCAGAGGAAATAGTTTTCAGAATTACAAAAATGTTCTTCAAAGATTCTAAAATTTTCAAGCAATTTAATGTTGAAGATTTAATAGCTTTTAAGCAATTCTTGTTTGATTTTATTGGACTTTTCATTCATTTCTCTTGCAAATTGCAAGCATTTTTATCAAATCTTCTAAAAATATTTCTTCTTCGATTTTTTAACCAATTTTCTTACAGATTTTTTAATGATTTCTAAACATTTTCGACGATTTACCTTCCCGAAATTTTACAGGAAATAGTTTTCAAAATTACAAAAATAATCTTCAAGGATTCTAAAATTCCCCAGAAATTTAGTTTTTAAGATTTAAAAGTTTTTAACCATTTCTTCTTTGATTTGATTGGATTTTTAATTAATTTCTCTTACAAGTTGTGACAATTTTCGTTAAGTCTTCTAGAAATATTCTATCTAATCTAATATTTTCTAACAATTTTTTTTACATATTATTTGATATTCTCCGAAGATTCTAATAAAATCGATGTTGAGTTTTTTCCACAATTATTCTTTCACTTTTTCTATTTAATAAATATAATTTTTAAGAATAAGGATTTTCCGTTATTTCTGTATTATCGAACCTGAATTTTCAAGCAATTTTCTTTCAAGATTTCTAAAAGTTTTTAAATTTTTTGACGATATACCTTTCCGAAAATTGTGTGAGATAATATTTAGAATGTGTCCCATTATTCTACTCGAGTTATAACATATCATATCATGATATATTATTAAACAAGTTAATTAGTGCCAAATTTATACGTTCATACTTATGAAATAGAAAGCAACTAGTATGTTTAAATGGAAATAATTAAGATCTTTTGTCTATAAAAAAACTGGTGTTCCTCAAGGATATATTCTGGGACCTTTGCTATTTATATTATTTATAAATTTCCATCACTAGTAAACAATGCCAAAATAATTATGTATGTACCATGATACCATTGTTATCAATCGCACAGAGGAATCAGATAACTTGGAAGAAGCTAGCAATGAAGATATTGAAAAGGTATCGCAATGTTGTGTACGAAACAGGCTGGTTTAAAATGACACAAAATCAAAAACAAAATATTTTCTCTGTGAAAAGAAGTGATAAATCATGTGAATCTGTATGTTTTCTGGGAGTTTATATTGATAATCAATAGGCAGATGAATATTAAATTAAAAGGAAGATTAAAAAAAAATAAAGCACTAAAAACCTTTGGTATTTCAAATAAACTGCGTGAAGAATGATTTTTAGTGCTTTATTTTATTGTTGATGGGAGACAATATTTAATAATATGTCTTTATTTTATAATCCAGTTTATGTTCACGTAACTCATCCAATTAATTTACTAGAAGGAAGATAACAACAAGAAAGAAAACCAAATGCAGATAACAGTCTCAGTATATTTAATAGACAAATATTATTTGATTATTTGATTGTGTGTATTAGGCTTAAATGCACCTCTTATTGGTTTTTAAGGATTCTGGATAAAACTTCTCTTAGATAAAGTACTTGCGTTTCTGTAAATTGCCTTAGCTCAGTGTTCAGACTTTGGTACAGCATTTTAGTACTTTCATTAATATTAAAAACTTCTAATAGTCTAATCTGTTAAATTAAACTAAACTATTTAAGACTAAAAAATAATTATTCATAAAAGATAGTAAATATCTTTCTGTAATATATTTTAAATAAAAAATCTGAACCAACTTCATACTGGCATTAATTTACTAGACTCTCACTGTTTCATTTAATCGTTTAATGAGAAATGTGTAAACATCAATTACAATTAAATCGTTCCGCCTCTTATTATTCTTCATATCTCCGCTCTATATCGCAGAAACATTATAAAGCAATATAATAATAATAATAAATACATGTATAGCTTTTAGATTAAATTAAATTCACTCGTCTTGTTTCACAAATTAATAATTTATTAATAATAAACCAAGGGAATTTAATTTAATCTAAGACCTATATTAATATAATGTTTCGCCAAGTGATTAAATAGACACAAATATATGATATAAAGAAATTCGTGTACTTTTAGTATACACAAATGTAATCACATTTTCAATAATAAGCTCAAATATTTAATCGAAGACATCAAATAATGTATATAAATTACTTATAATAATTCCAAACCACGCTTGTCAATAAATAATAACACTTAGAGAAAATCTTTACATTGATGTATAGAAGCAATTACCTAGAAACATTTTATTTTATGTGCGTGTTTACGAATAACTCAAAACATTCTGTATTGAATTAATTATGTCTGCATTTAAAACCCAATTTATTCAATTCGTATTGTTTGTTTTACACTTAGCGTTGGTGTAAATGTAAATAGAACACCTTGAGCACGAGCTTGGTCCTAATTTCCTGTTCAATATTCGTGCAGTGAAAGTAAGTTCGTGCCGTAGACATAAATCACAGCATCGCCTTCCTAATTAATTATATGGTGTGGTAAGTGTAAAAATCTATATGTATCATAGTTTTTACGAAATTAATTCCCACGAGAATCGTCTCTCCTAGCCAATGTTTAAATGTATCCATCGTATTAGGCTGTGTGGCAATTTACCTAATGGTAATACATTATTGAAATTATAATTGCAGTAGACTTCCGGTTAATAGAATACTAGGAAGTGTTGCTTTTAAATGATAGATGCGCCACTTAGTTTAATGATGCTGAGATATAATGTAGTGGACGTGTATTAAGGATTTGTTATTTAATGGAAAGTAATAATTATTGAAATTTAATATAGCTAAAGAAATGACGTTTTAATTTTAATTAAAGTATTCTTAATCAAATTAAAATTTTTTTGTTCTAATAAATAAGAATCCTCATACCGGATGCATACATCTAGTTGCACAGTTAAAAAGGCTCCTTCCCTTATATGTAACTGTAAATATTTTGTGTTGTAAGGTATTAATAGTATATCTAATGGAGTTTGTCCGAAAATTTGAAAATTCAGGGAGATATTAAATTGGGCGGGTATAATTATATAGTGAGAGCCCTTCTCTACAACATGTTTAAGTAATATTTTATTTTTAGCGCCATTTTCTACTACATTTTTCTTGTTGAATGTTAATCAACAATGTCAATATCAACTATTTTGTTTACTGTTTTCTCATAGTAATAATTTTTTTTAAATTTATATAGTTACAATTATATTTTCCTTTTTGTTTATGTTTTAAAGAGCTTTTTTAGTGAGTCTCAACTGTATCCTCAATTATTCGTTCTTTTTTCAATAATATTTTTATATGTTTTCAATAAACTAGCGTACTCTTGACCTACCCTAATATACGGTTTATTAGGATAGGTCAGCATAACGCTGGGTCAATATACATTGTGTTAGGGTAGGTCGGGAGTACGCTAGATTTATGTCAGGGTTAATATATAATCACTCACGATCTACCATAAAACAAGGTATATTGACCTAGCGTAATCCTGACCTTTATGAATAAAACGGTTATTGTGGTAGGTCAAGAGTACGCTAGGTAAAAAAATATGCGTTTAAAAAAAGAGGATAATGTTATAGAGTCATTATAGACTTAATACAAAAACATTATGTGAAAAGCAAGTGGAAAATAAGCGAATAATTAAAATTATTTGTTGATTTAATTTTTTTATAGATAGAGATTTTTTGTAAAACATTTTCTTAAAACATTTTATTACAAGAATCAAATTGTTTAGTCAATTAAACTTTTTAATATGTGACATTTAAGATAAATGCGAGAAGAATATAAGTGGTAGAAGTTATAGGATGGGACATTACACTACTGCAAGTAAATATAAAAAGTAATAAAGTGAGAAATTAGAGACGGGATAAATATCCTTGGAGATATAAATATTAGGTTAGCAAAGGTTCAGTGAAATTAAATCGAATCGATGGAAAATATGAAATATGTTATAGTTGGATTCAAAAAATGGTTGAAAAAGGATATACGTAATTTGATAAAGGCTATAGAAGTAAAAAGTTAGGTGGCGATGGGGAAATTAAAATATAACAATGTAAGTAAAAGGAAAAAAGAGGCTGGAAACTATAATGGGTTGAGTGGAAGAACATGAGAAGTCGTAAACTCTGCCTTCAAGTTCTATGCCTCAAAATTGTAGATTAGTGTATTCATGTATGTATTTCGATGTATATTTTTTTAATAGAGCTTGTAAGTTGTATAAAATAAATAAATAAAATAAACATTTCAAGGATTAGAATTGTGTAGAAATCGGTTGGTGAATCAAATATATACAAAAATGTTGTTAAAAAATATATATATGTATTAATATATCTTATTTTTCTACATAAACTACGCTTTTATGTAAAAATATTTCCCAGGGAAGCGGAAGTTTCTTGATTTCATTTTCGAAGAATGTAGCCGGTCGAAGTGAGGGCCACTAGAAACCTGTAATAGCTCTGGGCCCGAATATGATAAGGTCAAGTCCAAAGCTGCGAATCGACCACCTAGAGCAGCAAGGTACCTAAGTATCAAGAGACAGTACTCACGCCTACCCGTGGCGTCACTAATGAAGTTGAGATGCATTGACAGTTAGCTTAGAACACTAGCTGGAAACAAGCACGAGATGACTACTTACACACACACATCTCATAAAGCAAAGCATTGGGAGAACACCTTCATTATTTTCCCAAGATAACAATATGTCTTTATTCAACTAATATTTTTTGGAGTAAATATTTCCCCAATAGGAATTAAATGAAGCCGTAAGAAGGAGTATAAGCTAGAAAATAAACACCCGCAGCTTATACAAAGCAGGAAAACTGGCAAACCTAAGACAAAAAACCAGAAAGCTCAACATAAACATACTGGGCATAGCTGAGACATGATGGCAAGGTTCAGAGAAGAGTGTAACTACTGACTGCATCTGCTACTATTCTGGTAACCAAGATAAGAAGTTGAATCAGTTTAAAAATTGAGAATAATATTCCAAGAAATATACAAGAAGAAGACACAAAATGGCTGATGTTCTGATAAGCACCATAAAGAATAAAATAGGTCGTAAAGAGAAAGATAGAAAACAAACATAGATGACGGAAGAAAAATTAAAAAATGGCGCAGACTCAAGAACGGAACTAACTATATAGAAACACAAAAAAGAATTAGAATTAAGATTAGAATAATAGAATAATAGAACAATTGCAGGTTGACATCTAACCTCGCCATGCTAGATAATCAGAAGATCAAAATAATACTAGATGGCTTCAATGTCTTTAAGAATCACTTTCCACTTTTCCGGTCCACTGCTTCTTTATTCCAGTCTTGTATTCGAATATGTATTGAATATCTTCAATTAGTGCTTCATACCACTTTTTTCTTTGTCTTCCTCTCTGATACCTTTGTCCTCTTCCTTCAAAAAGTCATCTGGCTCGTTGTGTTTTCATTATTTGTTAGATGTTGGCATGTTGGTAAATGTTCTTGATTTCGTTATTTGTTCGTCTTTTCCACAGTCGATCTTTATTTTTTACTCCTCCAGAAATACTTCTTAAAATCTTTCTCTCACAGATATCAACTTTCGCTTTATTTTTCTTTGTAACTATATAATACTGTGGTTCTAAGGATAGTTTTATAAATTTTGACTTTCGTCCTTCTGCTTAAAAATTTTGTTCAGATGATTTTATTTAACATTCCTATAGCTCTACTTCCCCTTGCCAATCTTTTGCTTATCTCCACATCTTCTTAATCCTTACTTGTGAGTGTTATTCCTTGATATTCAAAATTTTCAACGTTTTAGAAAGTATATGGTATTATTTTCTTCTATTAGTATTATAGCATTATTAGTCGTAGTGTTTGAAGTGTTCATTTCCAAATATTTTGCTTTTTCCTCGCTAATAGTTAATTCATTATTCTTGGCATTTACTTCTAGTTGTTTGAAGCTTTTCTCTAGTTCAGTCTTGGTTCTTGTCAGTGACATCGTTTTATTAACAAGAACAAAGACTGAACTGACGTATGCAATAACTTGGTGCCTGTTGTGATATATAGGGTGTTCAGAAAGTAGGGGCGAATATTAAAGTTTTATAGAAGATTCTAAATTTATTGAAACTTTAGACACATTAAGTAACATCTCCCATTTCTGTATGAAAACTTATATCCTCCATATGACCACGCAAGGCCGCGCGACAACAAGCAATGCGTTCATTGAAAATCTTGATGACGCGTAAAATAATTTTTTGGGGAGTCGTTTCAGTCAGCAGAGCCATCATTTCATGGGATGTGTGGCAAGTCACATCATTTTGTTGAAACCAAAAATCATCATTTTCATCCACAACTGTGAAAAATCAATCAGAAAGCTGTTTCTGTAACTGTCGCCGTTCACAGTGCCTTTTTATCACTTGGATATATTGCTATGTTGTTATCTACCCCATGAAGAAAATAAACACCAAACTACATTCCTCAGCACACAAAAGCTATCAGGCTGCTAATGGGAAAATAACAAACATGAAACAAGCACGACTGCCAAACTTTCTCTAAATAGTCTTTCTAAAAATAGTGGTAAAGCAAAGTTATAGTGTTTCAATTACAACTTTTTCTAGGACCATGTTGAATAGGACGGTTGTCAACGGATCCCCTTGTCTCAGGCCTCTGTTGACCTCAAATGGCCTCGACATGTTTTCTCCTACCATTACCTTACTATTGTTTCTGTCAGTGACATCCGTACTAAGTTGATTATTTTGTTGGAATACTGAGGCTTGCATCGCTTCATATATCTTGCTTCTAATTTTAGAGAGTCGTATCCCTGTTCATAATCTATAAACAACATCTGAAGCCTTAAATTCTGTTCAAAGGGACTACTTTCTTTTTTTAGTAGAAATACTAGAGGGATTCACTAGTAGTTGGAGTAAGGGCGAATTTCCGAGATTTAGATTAACCTCGACAAGCATAGGTATTGACGGAGAGATAAGGAATATTTTGGTCGAGACTGAATAGGGAAGAAGTCAATAGGGTCTATCGTCGATCTGCCTTTTCTAAACCCTCGTTGGAATTCTCCAATTATGTTATTTCCATGCAATCATAATCTATATCTTATTATTAGAGCCAGAACATCCAACAGGGAGTTACTATATGCACCACTAACTTCTTACTTTCTTAACTGTATTTGAGTGTTTATTGTCCATAAATATATGATTCATTTGATTTTTGCTTTGGCCGTGTGAGGAAACCAAAGGTGATCTTATATATATATCCTTGTGATTGAAACAAGTGCTCATTACTTTCATATTATGTTCATTACGATTCTCAGTGGTTATACTGTGTAGGCTTTTCCATTCTGTGATTGTATTATATATTTCTTCGTTTTCTATTTTCGCGTTGAAATCCCCAATAATTATCTTAATGTCATATTTAGGCATGGTTTCTATTGTGGTGTCTATTTCTTTATAAAAGTTCTTAATCTCCATATCCTTATCCTCCAACGGGTCGTGCACATTTAAGATTGTCATCTTTCTGTATTTTACTTGTATTCGAATCCAGCACATCTTTTCTGAGATAGATTTGAAGTCTATAACCGTTTCTGCAAGCGTATTTTTTTAACACATTACCTGTTACTAGCATCCTGTTTATTCCTCCGCTTTAAAAATATATAAATCCTTTTTGTGTAGTTTCCTGGACAGCTGGTATATGTACTGCATATTTCATTCCACGTCCTAATGTATGTACACGTAAATAATTTTTATTTTGCTTTCCTCTTCTTTCTATTTCCATGATTGTGTTAGTGTTATTCTAATCCTTTTTCTTTTTGTTGTTCTTGTTTTCATTTACTTCTAGTGTAGGTTTATCTTAATATTCTTTGTTTTCCTTCATGATTCCGTTGTTCAATAAATAATTCGTCTGCCTGACAAAGTCCTCTTGTTAGTTTTTTGCGATGGTATCAGGATCGTCTTTTATAAGTCCTTGTTCAGTTTTGCTCTATACATACTTTTCTCCATCCATTAACAATTTCCCATATTTTACTTTTAATCTTGCGCCTTTGCTGATTTGCTCTCTTGCAATATTTGGTAGTTCTACTTGCATTTTTTGCTCTTACAGAGTTAGATCATTATTTATAAATACCTCCCTATTTTTTTTAAATTTTCATTTATTTCCTTCATTATCTTTTTTTTTTTTTTCGATTGTAGAAATTGTATCGAATACGACAGTTTTTGTTGTTACTGCCTTTACTTGCATCTTCTAGGAATACTAGATACTGAAGAGAAAAAGGAAGTTTGGGAACAAGACATTACGAATATTTTTGCAAACCAAGCAATAACAATATTGACTTCGAGGCCGATAACAACTTGACGGGCATATCAATTGGTAAGGGTGAAATTGAGCTATAAATACTGCAAGAAATAACAAGGCTTACAGGCCCAGATGAAATTACATCGAAAATACTTGAATTCGACGATGAAAATAGATGTTCTGCACACAATATTCAACGAAATCTCTGATACTCACCATTACTCTACCTAATGGCTGTCACTAATCTTCATTGCCTTGCCCAAGAAATTTAATCCCAAAAAAAATGCAAAGATCGTAGACTATTAGCCTTTAAAATTGTTTCCCAAAATCATTCATAAAAGAGTGTATAGGAAATGCAAAAACAGAATCATCGATACAGAGTTTGGCTTTAGGTAAGTACTGGGCACAAGAGAAGCTTTAGTTGCAATACAAGGTCTTGTATAAAACTGATACGACCAAAGGAAAAATGTATGTTGTGTAGACTATCAGAAGGCGTTGACAGAGTGCAATATCATAAACTAAAACATATATACAAATATTTTAAATGATCAGAAATATAAGCAATGCATAGAAAGCCTTGAAATAAACTAAAGTGAATGAATTTCAAGGAAAATTTCAATAATTGATAATTTCATTATTTGATATAATATGATAAGACAAAAATAATAGGCTTTTAACCATAATTGAGGGAATTTTAGAAGAGAAAGGTGAAAAAGAGTTGAATTATTTATTCCAACAAGGATAGAAAGGTGATGGAAGAGAAAGGAAAATAGTCTTATTAGATATAAAACAATGGATGATACGGTGTCAGTGGAATAATGTTTGAGAAACAATAGTGTAAGTAATATAATAATAACTAGGATAAAAATAGTGTGTGTGTTTCGAAAGTGAAAATAAATGTGTGAGTCGTTGCTATCTTATATATTATAAATACAAAAGAATTTAAAAAAAGGCATAGAAGCTTAAATTGTTACTATTGGTATGAAGGAAGCCATTTTTAATAGCTAGATAAATATAAGAAAGAGAATTACTATTCATGGTTTGATGATGATGATATAGTGTCATGTTCATTTTCAAAACACTTCACGTAAACTCAAATCATCAATAGTGATTACAATTGATTTTTGGTTAACCCAGTTTAATAAATTATTTCAATTAGAAACGAAAATCAAGACCATAAGTGCAGATATATATTTTCTTAGTGGCTGCAAAAAGAAAAAAAATGTTCCCAAAATGCATTCAAAACAAGCTCCAGAAATTCACCCATAATATAAAAAATATAATCTTCATAATAAGAAGTGAAGTTAGGAATAAACTGTAGTTTTATTTTCAGAAAGAGAATTATTATTTCACCATCTATAACAGCTATAAACCAATCTTAACATATGCGAGTCTCATCAGCACAATGCCATTGAAAACAGGGAAACGTAATGTTATTATAGGATTTATAAACATTCAGTCCACCGTTAAGGATAGGTCTCTTTTCTGATATAAAGAGAGTATAAAAATGATTCGTATTTTTTATCCCCGTGTGTACGTTCTATCATTTAACAGCTATTTGTGATAATTTATAACTATATATTAGCTTGTAATACGAGTCATAAAATTTGTATAAAAAAACTGTTACGCGATTCGTTTTCTGAAAAGCGGTTTTATTTAATTTAAATATTTTTATTCCAGGAACGTGATTATCAACACATAGTCTTTTTTTAATTAATCTACAGGTCGTATTAGCTGTAATATTTTTGTTTTGATATGAATATAAAATTAATTATAGCTTGTCTAACCTAGTAACTACTTCACTAATCACATAGAAGATGTTGTAAAATAGGTCTAGTAAATTAAAATTATTATTATTTTTTTACTAATTCGCCAAGAGGTTAATAAAGTAAAGAAGATGCGATATTACATTTTAATTATAATCTGAATGTATTCCGTTTCCACTATTATTATGAACACTTTTGGTATTACTATAGTATTAAGTACATGTGATTTCTGAATTAATCGTTTTTGTCGATTCACTAATTTAATTAAGTACACGCATAATTACATTTTAGAACGTTTCTTGCGAGCAGCAGAAATTCGCGTGAACTCGATCAATTACTGGGGCACGTATTATCTCGACAACCTGTTTCCAGGAGCAAAAACCCAGACGAGATAATGACCTAAACTCATGCGACACTTTTATGACGGTATAAACTATTGCGGGCATGGAGCGAGAGTAAAGCGGGGGAGACACACTAATTAATTAGCATGAGGTAAATACGGCCGTAACCTTAAACCTGTCAACAAAATCGGCATCGCACCACCAAACCTAGGTGTGTGTCTGGTGGGCAGCGTCTCCGTTGCGGTCTGATGACCCGTTGGCCTGAATTCCCCGGCCATCCGACGTACCACCATACCAAACACATTACCCACCTCACCTTCATTCAATCGGTGCACGTGGTACACGCAAATCCTCTTCGAATCGCGGTCTGAACTAACAAATTTTTTTTACGTGATTTACGCGCCTTAGGAATAAACTCAGTGTATTCACTAACAGGGGAATATTAAGGATTTTGGATAAACAAACACCTTCCATTTAGGTAAGTGGATAACTGTTTATTTCTGCATTTGCAGGTTAAGTGGGTTATCGATAATCCAGTTTGACGATTTTATTGCGAAATGTCGACGCTCGTTTTTAGTACGTTTTAATTCTGCGCATTGATTGCAAGTCTCGTTGCAAATTGCGAGTGCATCAATAATTCGTAATAAATTATAAGTTACGTAATGTTAAAACTGTAGCTAAACTATTTCTATAGCTTTTATCAGTAACTACCATCAACAAATTGAATAGTTAAATACATATTAACATTACATTATTAAATCAGAAAACTATAAACCCAAAACGTAAAAACAAATATAAAATTAATTCTAAACAAACAAATTGACAGCCATGAAACAAGAATTACCTTTATCTGCTTTTGTTACTATGTTTTTAACTGTTTTCTTGATATTTTTAATTGTTTTGTCGTCTGAGCTAGACACTAATTTTAGATATTTTTGTTTTTTCGAAATGTGAATTTGGACAATCTTTGAGTGCAATATCTGATTCAACAATTACATGTTCTTTAAAAGATGTAATATTAATATGGGGTCCTGGTTATATGAGCAATGGTTCGTTTTCATTAAAATTAATATTTTTCTTGTTAATAATTCTGGGATGAACGTCTTGTAGGGTTAGAGTTGACGGTCTTACTCTTTGTTAGGCTCTTAGGTTCTCTAGCTTCTTCTTATGTCTTGCTGATTTTTGATATGCAAATCGGCTTACTTTTCCTAGAACATAGTCATCGAAAAGATCGAATTCGATTGGGTGAAGATGGTGGGTCAGTTCGGTGTGGGCAGTTTTGTAGTAATATTTTTGAAAAAAAGACTACGAATAAAAAGTCAATCAATTCCTCTCATCATCAGATATAACTGAAATCCCAAAAGATCCCACAATTAATTTTATTAAACAAATTAAATCCTTCATTAACGAACCCAACTCTTTATTAGCTAATTCAACTAAGCACAAACTCCTTCCAATGAACCCAATACCTCCCAGACTTTATGGATTTATATAAATACATAAAGAAGAAAATTAACCCGTACGTCCCATAGTATCATCTGTTAATTCACCAGGAGAAGAAATCGGCATAGAATTCAATTCAATTTTTATATCACTAACCAATTTCAAAAATGCAATAAAACTAATGGAAAAACTAACTAAATTATTAACCATAGATAACAACTGTAAACCAGTTTCTTTTGATGTTACTAACAACATTTTTGCCAAAATTCTACCTGAAGATTGCATGAAATTAATAATTGAACATCTAGATACTAACAATGTTAACCCCATAGTAAAATTAAACTACTTAGCACTTGATACCTTACTAAAACAAAATTATTTCACATATAATAATACATTTTAAATTCAGAACGAAGGTCTAGCAATGGGCTCATTATTCAGCCGAATTTTTTATAAAAAATATAACTAAACAAATATTAGACTTCCCTTTAGACAAAAAAAAAACATATCAAATGGTGGTTTAGATATGTAGATGATATCCTAGCATGTTTTAAAGGCACTGACAGGCAAATAAATCAATATCTAAAATTCCTTAATTCCATCCATCCATCAATAACTTTCACAGTAAAAACCTCCTCGATCTCTCAATTAGCAAACTAAATAACAAACTTAATTATAATATTTTCAGAGAACCCACATATACAGACTCCGTTATTCCTAATCATTTCCGACATCCTAAAAGACATAAAGTAGCAAGTTTTAACTCAATGATCAATTTACCCTTAAGTCCACAATCCCTACACATTGAAATTAACACAATTAAGCAAATAGCCGTAAATAGTGGATATAAGAAATAATTAATTAGTGAACTTATACACAAATTTGAAATAAAAGAAGTACAAAAATAGTATTTTCTACTGCAGGATTGAACAAATTTATATGCAAAACAGATTTCAACCGATACATCACCTTTTTTGGTAACGTTAGTCTCAAAATTAAAAATGTCCTCAAAAGATGTAACACTAATATCAGTTTTAAACCGTACACCAAACTTTGTAATTTAATTTTCAAGGGAAAAATCCAGATTAACAACATAAACAAATCTGGGGTTTACAAGTTAACTTGTTCTGAATGTCATAGTGTATACATAAGGCAGTACATATCTAGGAAATTGTATTCAAAATATCAGCACTTTCTTCACAAATTTGTTTTTGTAAACTAAATGTACATTGCGAATACAAAGTGTTCCTTATCAATATTCAAATAACATTAGAAAAATGTATACGCCCCTTTTCAACGCTGTTATGTAAATATAAAATTGTTCGTAATTTAAGTTACTAATGACTAGCCTATAGTCGTGACTATAGTCACTGATTCTGAAACGTGTTTTTAGGAGACAGTGCACTTCCTGAAATAGTTTTAAATTTAGAAACTCCTTTTGAATATTTTTCCTAATTTCTTACAAAAAATCTAATTCAAGTAATGTGTGAAGTAAATACCATGCACAAAAAGATCCGCATAAATCCACGAATCTCACGAAAGCTGAACTTGGGATTTTAATTACGTTATCAGTTTGCAATGTTACTAGGTGTAGGGATATGTGGCACCCAATTGTAGGTAGTGACTTGCTGACAAATGCCATGCCAGAGAAGAAATTTGAGTCTTCACTTTGCTAACAATGAAAATGCCCCGAATAGACATAGCTAAATAATTATGATAAGCTCGATAAAATTCGACCTGTACTAACAATAATTAATTTGCGTCGATTCCTAAAAAAGAGAGTCTTAGTGTTGATGAATAGATCTGTGCTACAAAAACAAATCTCAGCATTAAGCAGTATAATCCCAAGAAACTGAAGAAGTAGGGTTACAAACTGTTTGTGCTTTGTGATACAAATTGCTACGCTTATTGCTTCTTAGGGAAGGGAATGAAATCTAATCCTAGGAAATGAGCAAGACCTGGGGGCGAAGTTCTAATGTGGTTGTCCGATTGACAAGAGATGTGACAATGAATGTGAGCCATAAAATATATTTCGTTAATTATTTTTGTTCTGTACCACTTCTTCTCAACTTGAAGTACAAGGGCATGTTTTCCCTGGGAACGGTGAGAAGAAACAGAAATCCAAACTGTAAACTTCGTACAGATGAAGTAATGAACAAGGAGGAAAAAGGATCGTGTGAAGAATACATAAGCTAAATTGATAATTTCAATATTTCCTCTATATTTTGGAAGAACAATAAGTGTGCGATATTAAAAAAAATATTTATTGCTTCAAGAGTATTGCAATTTACATATGAATTAATTCTAACTTAAAATAAGATATTTTTACCCTCCCATGATTTAAGGACGCAGTTGTAAGAAAACAACCAGCGATTTAAAAACTTTATTCCACCCTCACAATTGCTTCCTTTAATAATATTCCTCTTCCTTTTTGAGCAGCTGCCAACAGCTACTCCATCCACATTAGCTTCTTAAGCTTGTCCGTTTTTCTCTTTTCGCTCTTTTTGCTTGTGGTAACAGATAGCTACTCAACCCATCACTAATGTACCCTACATCCCGTCTCTTCTTCTTCTCCCTTCTTTCTTCTGGTACGCCCATGCATCGGTAGCTACACAGTCCAACCCCTATTTTGCACATGATCGATTTGCTTCTTCTTCATTCTTCTTTCTTCCACGTACATCGCCGATACATAGCTACTAAATTCACCATCGGCTTTTTGATATGTCGGTTTCCTCTTCATGCTTTCTTCATTCTTCTAGAATGTTCATGCCACCGGATGCAGTCCACACCCGATATTCTTTACATCTTCGGTTACTTGATTCACCATCGGTTTACTTTGCATAGTGTGTGATATTGGTATCCATTCTATGTGGAAAGGAACCCATGAGCACAGCAAAAAGATTCAACAGGAAAACCAAACATTATGAAGTAGTGCCATGTCCTAACATAGAGAAAAATAATTTGTGCAAGGGCGGAGTGTATGGTATTTAATGGACAGTAATTTGGCTCATCACTCAATTAAAATGACGTCTAAAAGTGGCATTTTTGTGTATTTCATCACATGTTGGATATCATTGTTGTAAATATTTGGATTCTTTACGAGATATCATGATGACATACATAGATTAATGTTTAGAATTTCCTGTATAAAAGGAACAAAATACAGCATATTTGCTGAATTAAAAACCAAGAATTAATCCAGAAGCAACCAAGATACATCACTTGTGTGTAGAAGGATATGGGTCGAGTGGAAGATCATTGAGAAGCAGTGAACTCCGCCTGTGATTCCGGCGGCCAAAATTTTTGTATGATTTTATTTTATGTAAATATTTATTTAAATGTTAAATTGTATGACACACAGAGAATTTCGGATTCAGTTAGGTAAAACATTGTGTAAAATAGAATCATTATTAACTCCAAAGAGAGGACGCCCTTTTGCTGATGCAAAACTGGAGCCGAAAGCGAAAAAGAAGAGTTGTGCCTCAATGTCTTCTAAGGAAGTAAGGCTTGACAAAACAAATCATTTGCCAAAATTGGTGGAGAAGAGAACCAGGTGCAAAATGGTGGACTGCACTGGATACACATACATAACATGCAATTAATGCAAAATTAATTTGTGTCTTAATCATCACAACAACTGTTTTTACAATTTTTATAATTAAGTAGATGAATTATTATTGTAACATTTATTAAAAAATAAAACGAATTGTTGTAAAACATTCAATGTTTCGTTTCTATATTTATATTTGCAATTTGAAAACATATATAATTAAATTTAAGAAAATGGAATAGTTAGTCATAAATTTAACTTTTAGTGGAAGGAGTGAAAGGTAATTCACTGATAATTTTTTCTTTAAAATCATACTTCACTGTATGATGATGCACATATGCAACATAAACAAATTATTAATTTTTTCTATATGTAGTGTAATAATATTTTTCCCGTGATTTAGAAGTAAATTCAAAACTAAAAAAGAAATTTTAAATCAAAATTTATAAAATCATGCAGTTAATAGTTAAATTAAAGAACTAAATGAACAAAATATGGACTAAAATTTCTGACAGCAGGAATTACAAATTTATTACAACTTCTTAAATCCATTCTTGGAATCTGAAAATTTATTGAGTCTAGAAGCTTTGGGCAATCTACAATACTACGAATAGTTTAAAATATAATTAAATCAGAACATTCTTCACGTCGTGACAACACAGAGGATACAGTAGGCACTAATATTAAGTGGCTGTAATCTATATTTCTCTCGGTAGAGAAACCATTTGTTTTAAAACTTATTAATTTTAAAAATCGTCTCTGGATTCGCTCAATCTCTAAAGTAGTGCTTGAGTAATGAATACCATATCTTTGAAGCATATTCGAGTTGCGTAACCTAAAATTGGGCAAGATATTGATGATATAGCAAATAATGGAGGTCTTAAATTTGACCCTTGCGGTACACCTGAGAATGACAAATAGTTATACAATTTAAAACCATTGTATTGAATATAATTAGGTCGGTTTTCCAAATATGAAGCTATGTATTGACGGAAACTATCCGTTGCACCGAAATGACCAAGTTTCTTCAATTAAATATTGTGAGAAGTCCATATAAATAACATTAGCTTGGTCTCTATTATCAAGAGTTATGCTGAAGTATAGCGTTAACAGCCATACCAGTTGATACAAGAAATGTCAACTTGTTCAATTAGTATTCCAGATTTGCCAACTGCCATTCAAAAAATCTGTCAAAATTGTCTTTAGATTGTAAACTGTAAAGTATCATTAGGTAACTGATAATTGTTAATTGACATTCCAGAACTGTCAAGTTATATTAGATAATTGCCAATTGTCATACTTAGGTTAGGTTAGGTAACATAGGTGATTGTGAGGTGAGTTAACCTGACAGATCTATTGTTCTGCCCTTAACCAATCACTTTCAATCACTTTTCCAGGCAGTACAACATCCTCTAAAAATCTGGTAACTTTTTTAGAGGTGATTCTGCTCACTTCTACCTGGGATAATCGATCCCTGCCAAAGTGTGAAAAACGCAAAACTGTAAAGTGTCATTAGAGAACTGATATTTATCAATTGATATTTAAGAACTGTGAAGTTATATTAGATAATTGTTAATTGTGAACTTTCCCAAGCAGTAACACGTCCTCTATGAACCTGGTAACTTTTTGAAGGTGATGCTGCTCACTTCTTCCTGGAATAATCGATCCGTGCCAAAATGTGAAAAACGCTTGTGGTTATAAGTGCATAGTATATTCTCAGTCTTTTCATCTGAAATATCAACTTGTACAATTAATATTCCAGAATTGTGAACTGCAATACAGAAATCTGTCGAAATTGTCTTTAGAAAATTGTAAACTGTGTAAAGTGTTATTAGAGAACGGATATTAGTCACTTGACATTTAAGAACTATCAAGTTATATCAGGTAACTGTCAATTGTCATTTTTAGGTTAAGTTAGGCTAGGTTACATAGGGTTATTTTGAGGTTAGTTAAGTTAACAGATCTATTGTTCTGCCCTTAGTCAATCAGTTCCCAAGTAGTAACCCGTCCTCTATGAATCTGGTAACTTTTTTAAGGTGATGCTCCTCACTTCTACCTAGGATAATCGTGCCCTCCTGAAGTGTGAAAAACGCTTGTGGTTATAAGTGCATAGTATGTGGTTGGTCGTTTCATTTTAAATGTCAACTTGTTTGATTAGTATTCCAGAATTGTCAAATGTCATACAAAAATCTATCAAAATTGTCTTTAGAAAACTGTAAAGTGTCATTAGAGAACTGATATTTATCAATTGATATTTAAGAACTGTGAAGTTATATTAGATAATTGTTAATTGTGAACTTTCCCAAGCAGTAACACGTCCTCTATGAACCTGGTAACTTTTTGAAGATGATGCTGCTCACTTCTTCCTGGAATAATCGATCCCTACCAAAATGTGAAAAACGCTTGTGGTTATAAGTGCATAGTAGGTGCTCTGTTCATCTGAAATGTCAACTTCTTCAATTAGTATTCCAGAATTGTCATATGCCATACAAAAATTTGTCAAAATTGTCTTTAGAACATTGTAAACTGTAAAGTGTCATTAGAGAACTGATATTTGTCAATTGACATTTAAGAGCTGTTAAGTTATATTAGATAACTGTCAATTGTCATTTTTAGGTTAAGTTAGGTTAGGTTACATAGGGTCATAGTGAAGTGATCTAACCTAACAGATCGATTGTTCTGCCTTAACCAATCACTTTTCCCTCACTTTTTCTTGGGATAATCGATCGGTCATTTCATCTGCCTGAGCAAATATATAAACAATGACGCACATATTAATTTTGATATTATTTTTAGTTGCAATCTGTCATCTATCAACTGTTTAGTAGGAGTAGTAGTTTTTATTGGTGTAATATATTGTATTGTATTGTATTTAACTTTATCTAAAATGCATTACATAAATAAATATATAATTGTACACAAACCGTAAGAAAAAAAAAGTATATACAAATAATTTTGACTGCATGTAGAAGGGCGGAGTTCACTCTCACGAATGATCTTCCACTCGAACCCGCTGATCCTCTTCCTCACTGATCCGTCGTAGGAGGTCCAGTTTGGAATACAAACATTATTTGTTGGTCACTAAAACCATTTTTTGCTCGTTTTACAGTGTTAACAGGTAAAAGAAAGTAACTCAATTACAAATATACAAGTCAAAAATTAGGACCTTAAGAATACAATTTAAAACAGTAGCTACTGTTACCTGTCTTATATTATTTGTTATCAATCAATATTCGACAATTGTCAACTGTCATTTTAAAGCTGTTGTCTATCACCTGCCAACTGCCATTTAGAACAATGAATTGTCATTAGAAAATTGTAAACCGTATAGTGTCATTAGATAACTGGTATCTATCGCCTGTAAACTATCAACTGTATTTTGAGAATCAATCACTGTCATCGGAAAATTGTTAACTGTCATCAGTAAACGGTCAACTTATATTTGAGAGTTTATAGATGCCAGTTAACAGTTTTTTAAGAAATGTTATTAGCTTACTCCTTATTGAAGAAGCTTTATATTTATTTATTCGTGCTATTACAAGAAAACAGTTTACACAAGTCACTAGAGAATATCAAGAAAATGCTAACTTCTAGGTTGCTTAATTAAATAATTTAAAACATAAATAATAAATAAAATCTAACATTAAAATAGATATAGCAGGACAAGAATTTACGTTTAAAAACTGATGGAATTATACATAAAATAAATACATAGAATATTAAAATAAAAACATTAGTCTCGAAATTAAAATCATATGATATAATGGTATATAAATCAATTTAAAATATTCTTAAAATCGAATAGACAACATAAAAGTTAATATAAAAATCGCAATTATATACATGTATACCTGCATACATATACCCATACACACATATACAACCACATACATTAAAACTTAAAATAGTACACATTAAAATTAAAGAAATAATTAAAACTAATCTAAATTTAGAGACTATACACAATGCTATAAAAACACTTTCAATATATTAAATCTTTAAAATCATGACTAATAAATTCTTCAACGGAGTAAAATGCTTGTGATATGTAAACTATTAACTATTATTAGAAAGCTATCATCTGCCATCTATAAACTGTTGTCATCATCTGCAAACTATCAACTGTTATTTCAGATCTGTTAACTGTCATCGTAAAATCATTATCTGTGATTTGTAAATTAGCGCTAAAATAAAGCAAGAGAAGGCAAATCGCTTTGTATATATTGACGGTTAATACTTTAATTACAATTTACTACAATAATCTTTACGTAACTTAAAAATATATATTTCTATGACGGTTGTTTGTTTAGAAATGCCTTGGTTTTTATACATAAAATTGCCCGCCCTTGCTTTGAGCTTACATTTAATGGAAAAAGCATGGGATTCAAAAGTTTGAATGTAAATTTGGAGTCGAATATAATTCCAAGATGTTTACAAGTATAGAAAGGGAAAGCTTCTGATGTACGGATTTCATTTTAGGTGATGAAGTAGTTATTTTGTAGAAAAGGATGAGACGCTTGAATTTTGAAGTAACATATTTATTTCAATATGCTACTTGGAGAACCATGTTTAGAGGGAATTAAGCGATATTAAAGAGATGAAAGTGCAGATTGATTAGGAATGGGCGTAAGTTTGTATTAAAGAAATCCGGATCGACGTCAAAAATGTCTGAATAGTATAAATTATATAGAATAGGTGAAAGGGGAGAAACTTGTTGCATATTAAATGACTTGCAGAGCTTTACTTGCAGGAGCGAGGGAGGAGGGAGAGTGGTTGATTTGTTGGGTAAGAATACAAATTGGTAGTTAGAGATGGAAGAAATTGTGCACCTAAGGATTCCCAGTTGTAGGGAGTCGTAAAGTTGGCTAGGACTGGCAGTAGGATAATGGGGCGGTATTGCGAAACAAATGATGAATCTATTTCTGGTTTAGGGATATAAACAATTATACCTGTTTTGCATTCGAGAGGAATATATTGGTTGGTGTAGCTCAAGTTAAAGATTTTTAGGATATGATCCAGTGTTAGGTAGTTTTTTAAGTATGGAATGCCAGATGTTATCATGGCCAGGATATGAACTTTGAAGTTTAAGATTGTAACTTGGTTTTCATCGAACGTGTCATAATAGTTGTTTACTAAGCCTTCAATGTTGTTGAATTTCATTGTTAAGTACCTGAAGATTTGATTAATAAACTTGGAATTAAGGTTTATTAGAAATTAGTGTTAAATAATCTGTTAGTAATGTATTGTCTCTGGAGCCTCTAATTGTTAATATTTTCAGATTCCTTGTAATTTATCATTTTTTTTTATTTGCATCTAATAAGTCTTTCTTGGAAAATTATTCATTAACAAAAAAACTTGTTTATATAACAAATATTAAAGTTTTAGTTGTAAAGATCATAACTTAAGCGTCTTCTCTGCATAGCCACCTCGCAAATTTAAACATTTATCGTGATGTGTGATGACTTTTTGTATCCCAGCTTTTTTTGCTGCCAAGAAGTCCTTAAGTTTTGTATTCGGATGGTAATCCAAAGAAACTAATTCTGTAATGGCCTCATTGACATCATGGATGTTCTCTTTTTATATGCGGATGTCTCATCCCTAACATTTTCTCCATACACATCCTTCAAGGTTGCATATTTCTTGCGTTAAGAAATCTAATCCCAACCTTAACTTAACAATGATAAGCGTTCTGTATATTATTGAACTTTATCAACACTCGCCTAAACAGCACATTGAAAATGGTACTACTTTCCTACTATCCCTCATATACGTGTATTATATAATAGATGGACGTGTATTTTGTTAAAATCTTGTCATGCTAATTATTAACCTATTTTAGATTTTATGTTGCATATATTTTACAACTATATCGGATATTAAGTAGTTTTAACTGAAGAAAAAAACATTATAAAACTTATAAATAAAAAAAATATTATATTCTTGTATTGACGCAGAAATATAAAAGCGTGCCTTCTATTCAACTAAGCAAACTATTAACCTACTTCATCTGTTTGAAAATTATATTTGCCTACGTCACAAATACGAGTTCTACGAGTTTCTCCTTAAACAATCCATATACTCATAAATTTCACAATAACTCTTCCGCAAATAACCTGAAATATAAAAAAAAGTTAATATCATCAAGTTTGCGTACCGCTTTGCCGGAAATTCGATGCGAACTTTGATTCAATATAATTCTTGGAAAAACATCGAGTTATAGAGAATAATTGCGGTCGACTTTTGTAGAATTCCAACGAGGCAAATGCAATTTTCCCTTATTTAAAGTGAACAACTATTTGTTTCTGCACGTGCTTAGCGAACTGGGTTATCGATTTTTCAGTTTTGTCGACTGCGCCATGTTTGAAACAAATAATATTGAAGTCATAAATAGATTTAGCGCAGTTCATTGCGATTCAGCACGGTGTCCGGAATTATTCATTCTGTTTTTGTCGGATCAAATACGTTTATCAAAATTCCTGTGATTTATACCTAGTTTTTCCATTTTGTTCCATGTTGTTTAATAAACAGTGGATTTTGGATTAAAATTCAGATCCCTCTATGTGCGTATAATTTTAATGAAAATTGCGTTCGTGGAATTATCTACGTGTTTAAATAAAATAATACTTGTTGAAAAAAATTTAACATTTGAAAGACGTAAAATTTTCATAATAACGTCTGTTTAAGTTTAGTTAAATAATAGCTACGATTTTTAAAAGATTAACAACTATTTCATTTTTTTACTTGATAATCTTTTTCACTTGTGCCAAACTGTGTTTTACTCATATCAACATTTTCACGTACTCAAACAACCAAATTAAAATCTGGTAACAGTTTTGTAAAATTTATGTATTACTTTGATTAAATGATTATAACGTATGTCAAAAGATGAATAAAGTATAATAAAATGTGTCCTTTACGTCATTGTAGAAAATTAACTGATAATTTGAAAATACAAAAACAATTCAATGTTGTGGATTTACGAATAAAATAAAACTTCAAAATTACGTTTTTTTTTTTAATGGAAGAACATCTCGGAGAAATGAACTCCGCCAAGATCTCTTCAATTAAAATTTTAGAAATATTATTCATAGTAGTATGTATTTTTGATTAATGTAAGAAAAGAAACAAAGCAAATAAATAATTATACATTGCTAATAATATATTTTTTATATACATATATATATATATATATACGATTTATTATTATTATTATTATTATTATAAATAAAACTGAAGATAAATATTCTAAAATGGTCACAGTGCTTACTTTCACATAATAGAATTATAAATAATACATTTTACGCACATCAAACATTAAAAGCTTCTAAAGAGCACACGACCTAAAAGCATTAAATATATATTTCATTTCGGCATCTCGGCAAAGTGCAAAACGTTCTCTTTTGCGCAATTAGTTCCGTACCAATTATAACTGCAAGCCATCATAAAAAAATCATGGAATTGCCAGTGAAACTTTCGGAAAAAATAAATAAAAGAATAGAAAGTGAATCATTCCCTGGTAAGAGGAGATCCCGTCGTGATTTCTAGAGGGTTCATACGGAAATTTGTTAAGTCATAATGGAAATAATTGTAATTTTCTACTTGGATAATCACAATATCTTTGTTTCGTTAAATGATACATTACTGTAATTTGTGCAAGTGTAGGTAAGTTTACGCTTAGTCGCCTTTTATGCTGGGATGAAGAGGTTTTAAATTAGTTTTGCTTTCTCAAGGTGAATTAATTCGATATTATACTCTTATTGTACGCAACACGTGATTAATATATAATTTCGTATACAAATATTTACAATAACATTCTACAAGAAAAAATCAGGAATTCAAGAGATTGCATAATTTAGGCAGTGCCTCTAACTAGCATATTTTAATTTAATTTGTTTCATCAGACAGGGTAAAAAGACTTATGGTCGATAGCACAGACAGTGACGTACTAACCAAACTAAGCCAGAACAAAATGTAATAACATTGATTTCGTAATCAAGATGTATCACAAAGTCACGGCTTCAACAATTAATCATATAAACTTTAATTCCTTATCGCCTCGTTGTATCCAATGAAATTAATTACATTTTTTTTAAATATTTCTAGATGATTTACATCAATAAGATATCTGTGGCCTAGAAATTAATCACTGCGCAAGCAGTATTTTTTGGATGGTTTATCATCAATGCGATTGTAAAAATAATATTCATAAAGTTATTCCGTTAGGAGGATTGTATAGGTAGATATGGAATTATGTGGATGTCCCATTTTGGAAAACAAGAAAGAAAGAAAATTTGACGCAAAGAAATATTAAACTAAAAAAGATAAGCTTGTAAAAATACATATAACAATCACCGACATCTATACAAGAAACTGTAGTGTGTATAAAAGAGGGTTATTATTACCTAGATATTTGCTGATTTAAAATCTAGAGATAAAATTTTAAATTTTTGAGAAGATAAAATAAGTTAACCAAGAAGTATGTAAATCATGTACATCAATAAAATACTGCTTGCGCAGTTGTAGATGTTTGTGGTTAATAATATATTGACTTAAATTATCTACAAAATACTGCTTGCGCAGTGATGTGTGCCTACATATAAGAAGTACTGCGCGAGCAGTATTTTCTAGATGATTTACATCAATAAGATACTTGTGGAATAGAAATTCATCACTGCGCAAGCAGTATTTTGTGGATAGTTTAGCATCAATGCGATTGTAAAAATAATATTCTAAAACCTATTCAGTTGGTAGGATTTTATAGGCAGTATGAAATTATGTGGATGTCCAATTTGGAAACAAATAACTGGAAAATTTGATGAAAAGAGATATTAAATTAGGAAAAATAAGTTTAAATAGATACATATAACCATCATTGACCTCTGGAGAAGAATATATAGAAGAAACTGTAGTGTGTATAATAGAGGGTTGTTAGAACTTAGATTATCTAGACACTTGCTGATTTGAAAACTAAATTATATTTATTTATTCTATTGGTTTTCCCTTAAGAATAATAAATGATAATGATGTTTTAAATATGCCACACATAAGTACCTACATATGTGGTGCAGTACCACTATTGGGTGATTATAATCATAAAGTAGTAATAATAAAATTTTAAATGTCTCTGGTGTTGTACAGAGTAGAGCCTTGTGGGATACCTGAATAAAACTTTTGGCCTCTAGAACGCATGTTATCTAGCAATTAAATTTCTTTCGTAAAAACTGCAGTACTGTCTTGTTTAATTCAACTATATTTTTAAATTCTTGAGAAGATAAAATATGTTATTATTAGTAATAATTATTAAAATCATGTAAATCAACAAAATACCGCTTGCGCAGTCCTGGATTATTATGTATATGTAGGGTGGGTGGGTGGCCTCTAACCCACCCTCCAATTAGTAAAACAAGCGACGGTTTTAATTAAATGTTGTAAAACGTAGATCAATGATTTGAAATTTTTTTAGCAGATTTTGACATTTAAATATATTGTTGAAAAGTTTTGAAGATATTGATACCTAAGAAAACTCATGGGTCCTATAAAAGTAAAATCTTAAAGAACATTTGAAGAATCTTTAAGAAAACTTTGTTTATTAGAAAAAAAATCATATTAAATATTATAAAGAAATCGCTAAAGCTTTCTCTAAACGAGAGATAATTGATTTTTATTATTATTATTTATATTATTAATGTTTATTTAAACATTTCAAGAAACAATTGTAAAATAAAAAAAACATTTGATCACTCGAAAAAACAACAATTTTCAAATTAACTTAAATAATTATTTTCGTAGCAGTAGTAGTTGTAAAAAAAGGTTAAATGAAAATAATTTTTAAGTTTTTCTACCACTATTTATTGTATTATATACACAAACAAAGTTCACAATATATTATCAATTTTGACACAACTATAGTTTCGACTAAAAACTTAAAAATTATTTTCATTTAACCTTTTTTAAATGAACTACCACATAGTAACGGTCGCTACCATCATTTTCAGTAGTAGTTGTATTTAGCTATCACGTGGTCCTTCAGTCGTGTTATTTGTGTATTCGTGTGTGTGTTTAAATGAGCTTGTTACACTTATTTTATTTTACCAAAGAAAAGTTAAAAAAAAAAAACTATTTTTAATGTTTTTTTACGTAATTGGAAATATAAGATCTTTTTTTGTAAATAATACTAGAGAAAAAACAATTAACAAAGCTCGAATTTAGCTTTTACAAATTTAATCAAATTTTCTGATCAATCTAAAACTTTTAAAACAGTTGAAAAACAACTTAATTAACCTTATTTATTTAAACTAATAAAATAAATAATGTAATAAAATTTATTAAAGTCCTTAGGTAGCTTTTTTTGATTATTATTAGTTAAAATAAATAAACTTTCCTGAAGTTATAACAGAAAAGTTACGTTTTACTTTTATTATTTTATAGCAAAATAATACAAAATCGAATAAACAGAAACAATCGAGTTTTGAACCGGTTAACTCTTTATAAGAATCAATGTTTTTTAATTTAAAAACTTTTTATAAGTCATTAAGATCATTCGAAACATAGCAAAGTACTGAATAAATAAATAAATAAATAAGAAATTTAAAAAAATATATTTAGTTTTCAAGAGAATCCAAGAATTTCTTCTCAACGTTTTTAAATGGTTTGTTATTTTGGTCTTAAAACTGTATTAAACTTTTTGGATGTCCTAAAATTTAAATATCTTCTTCATACAAGTTTTTCTAGAATATTTGTTCTGAACATTTTGATCAATTAAATTTTTTAGAGAAATCTCTATATTTTGCAATTTCTTTTAATTATTATTAGATATTTTACCACTTTTTTGAACTGTATAAAATCTACTTTTTGATTAGTATTTTCGAGGTCATGCATATTTTTTTACCAAGATTTTCTAAAAATTTTGTCATTTCCTTTGCAAAACTTTTCTTTATAAAACTTATTTTTATTCTTTTTTTTCAAGATTTTCTTGAAATTACTATTTAAGGTTTTTTTGTTTTTAGTCGAGTAATTTTTCTTAAAAACCATATATTTCTTCGATTACTTATTGTTTTAATAAATTTTTCTAGATTTGAATTATATGGAATTTTATAAAACTTTTTCTCGAAATTACAAATTTTTATTTTTTATTTGTTAAGTTTTATTATAAGATCATCTATAATTTTTCTCAAAATTTTTAACACTTCTGTACAAAAACTTTTCTTTTGACATGTTTAAGAACTTTCTTCTCTAGATTCTCCTGCAATTTCTCTTATGGCTTGGTTTAGTTATTTTCTTCTTAAAACTGTAGATTTATTTTATTTTTAACATAATAATTTCCTTGGATTTTTAGAATTATTCTTCAAAAACTATTCTTCGATATTGTAATTAATACAATTTACTTAGAGATATCTATATTTTTCTAGATTTTTCTTCTTCTTCTTTACTTTCATCATGAAGTTGAACTACAAAATTATTGTAAAATTTAATAAATTTACAACAAATACATACAAATTTCTTAAATAATTTTTGATGGTATTTTCCTGACTGGAGGGTGGAATAGAGGACCACCCACTTACCCTACATATACATATAATCTTTAATTCCTTATCGTCTCATTGTATCCAATGAAATTAATTACAAATCTTCTTGAATACAAATTAAATTAAAATGGAAGCATTTTTCAGTGAGTAAATTAGTAAAATATGATGAATGAAGAGTGGGCAGACTTTAAATATAAGTTAGATAAGATTTGCTATAGAAAGTTAATAATATTTAAAATTTTGATTTTGTTTCCTTTTTTATTACATAAAGGGTTTGCTGGTTTTTAGCAGAAAAATCATCAACGGTTAACAATTAAAGTATCATATGTATGTAGGGTGGGTGGGTGGCCTCTATCTCACCCTCCAATCAGCAAAACATAAGGGAAAATTGTAAGAAGTTGTAAAATATAAATAAACACAAAATAATTGCATTTTTTGAGATTTATTTATACAAATTTTTGAAATAATTTTTGATGATGTTTTACTGATTGGAAGATGGGATAGAGGCCACCCACCCACCCTAAATATACATATAAATTTCATTTACTGATCGTCTCGCGGTTTGGAGTAAATAAATTTTGCAGAACTTTTTCTAATTATTATGAAATAAAGATATTTGATCTATATATGTACAACACAAACATAAATATTGATATTTTATGTCAATATTTATTGGTTACTAGAATCGATATTCATAATAACAGATGCATTAAATGCATTCAAATAACAACTATTACTTTTACATATTAATACATCCAACTTGTAAAATTTACAATCATATATTTAAAAGTGTATAAGAAAAAGAAATTTCCAATATTATTTACAATCCATAAAAATTTCTGTAGGATGCAGTTCATCCAATAAAATAAAAACAATTATTTCACTATGAATTATCATACATGTCTAATTTCCTACTTACATTTATTTTATTGTAAAAGTTATTCTTTCTAAAGACGTGCGTTATTAAACACATTACTAAATTCATTATATATAATTTGTAACACTCAAACAACAATCGTGAGAAGTTGAATAGCATGGAATTACTTCTATGCTTAGTTATTATCTGGAGTGATAATTGTATAGACATTTTACATACAAACATATTCACACAGTTATGAGTCAAGCAATTCTATAATTATTATTAAATACAATTTACAGCTCTTTTCCGTATGTATATACCATAAATACAAATAAAACTCTCGTTCTACTTCGTGTGTTACTTATAATATGACTAAACTGTCTGGATGTTAGATGCGATTAATTCAGTCAACACGTGTTCTTGGAAATATCTCGAAATTCATCACCAACTTTCGAATATGAATATTTATAAATGTCGGGTATGTTATTTAATGAAGAAGTTAATATGTACACATACTTTATGCATCTTATTACTAATTATATTTATTTTCAAATTCTGATAATGATGAGAAATTTTGCTACTTCTAAATTTAAGGTATATTGAGGATTTGGTTTTCTATTGATGTTAAAAATATTAATAATTAATTAAATTGGCATGGATTTAATCGAATTAATTCCAATACCTAATATATACTATTGGTCTGAGTTTAACTGGCTTGTGAATGTTGGGAAGACAATATAATCTTGGAAGACTTGGATTTTTAATTTTTAGTTGGTAAATATTATTTTTATTGATTAAAGATGTTGGAAGTTTAAGAACGTTATTGATATATTCGATATAATTATTGATAGGATTTTTTGGCAATTCTATATAGGAGCCTAATTTTAACAAATTATTGACGTTCTCTATGTAATCTGATTTTTTAATAATGACGAATCCGTTACCTTTATCTCCTTTGATGTAGAAGCAGTCTTTTTGTTTTAGTGACTTGATTATTGATGAACCTTTATTTTATTTTTCCTTTCTGACTGGTGGTTTTTTTTTCCAAGAATTTTCTTGATTGTTTCTTTGGCGGCTATGCGGAATGCTGGGGCGTTGATTCGTGCTGCTGCGTTTTCTATGTCGTTGACGACAATTGGAAAATGCTTGGGATGACTATATGATATTTTAAACCTTTTGTTAATAAGTTTAGTTCTTCATTGGAGAATTCCTTATCAGTCTTATTATGGATAAGTGTTTGTGTGAGTTGTGGTGACATTTTATATGGTTTTTGTTGGGAAATTAAGAATTTTATTTTTTTCTGAATTGTGTAGGATTTTGTTTTCGTTTTTGAACGAATCGTAGTATGTACCTTGTTAAGTGAATCGTCCCAGTTAGTTGGTGTGGAAGATTTGCTGAGTTTTAAATGTAGTTCGTAGGCGAAAAATTTCAAGATAAATGTGTTTTTTGTAGATATCCTATTTCAAATTTTAGTTCGCTAACTTGTAAATATCCTTGTTGTGTTTATTCGTTTTAACTTGAATGAATTTTGGGAACACGCCTTTTTATGCACTGGTTGAGGAAGAAGATGTGCGCACTTATTAGATTGATTTTTGTTTTTATTTGGAAAAATTTATTGAACTCAGTTGACCAGGAAGTCATATTTTTATTTATATTATTGGTTTTTGAGTTACGTGAAGAGAAATTTCAATTAATTAAACACGTTAGAATTCACTTTCTTCATAATTTATTTTGTATTTGAGATGTAGATTTCGAGCACTAAGTGCTCAATATCAATAGCTAACTAACAAATTCCAAAAAAGGCGGCTTTTTTATATTAATACATTTTAGGAAATTTTGAAATTTTAACGGCAATTGCCTCAGTGATAATTTTTTACAATTTTGCCATTTTGTTTATTGGTGTAGCAATTTTTTCTATTAATATTGTAAATACGTTTAATTTAGTATGGATTTTGAAATTTTAATGGCTATTCCCCAAGTGACAATTCTTTTACAATTTTTCAAACTACCGAATGCAATTTTATTTCCTTCAATTTTAGTTTTGAGTACTGCCATTTTGTTTATAGCTATGATGTAACAATTTTTTTCTATTGATATTGTAAATACGTTAATTTAGTATAGATTTTGAAATTTTAATGGCCATTCCCCAAGTGACAATTCTTTTGCAATTTCTCAAACCACCGAATGCAATTTTATTTCTTTCGATTAAAGTTTTGAGTGTTGCCATTTTGTTTAGAGCTATAATGTAGCAATTTTTTTCTATTGATATTGAAAATACGTTAATTTAGTATGGATTTTGAAATTTTTGTGGTTATTCTCTAAGTGATATTTTTTTACAATTTTTCAAACCACCAAATGCAATTTTATTTCCTTCGATTAAAGTTTTGAATGCTGCCATTTTGTTTATAGCTATGATGTAACAATTTTTTTCTATTGATATTGTAAATACGTTAATTTAATATGGATTTTGAAATTTTAATGGTCATTCGCCAAATGACAATTCTTTTACAATTTTTCAAACCATCGAAAGCAATTTTATTTCTTTCGATTAATGTTTTGAGTGCTGTCATTTTGTTTAAAGCTATGTTGTAGCCAATTTTTCTATTAATACTGTAAATACATTAATTTAGTATGGATTTTGAAATTGTAATGGCCATTCGCCAAATGACAATTCTTTTACAATTTTTCAAACCACTGAATACAATTTCATTTCTTTCGATTTTAGTTTTGAGTACCGCCATTTTGTTTATAGCTGTAATGTAGCAATTTTTTTCTTTTGATATTATAAACACGTTAATTTAGTATGGATTTTGAAATTTTAATGGCCATTCCCCAAGTGACAATTCTTTTAGAATTTTTCAAACCACCGAATGCAATTTTATTTCTTTGTTTTCGATTCAAAGCGGAGTCATTTTGTTTACAGCTACGATATAGCAATTTTTTGTATTGATGTTCTAAATATGTTATTTTAGCATTGATTTTGAAATTTTATTGGCTGAGTGATAATTTTTCTACAGTTTTTTAAACCACCGAATGCAATTTTATTTCTTTCGATTGAAGTTTTGATGCTGCTATTTTGTTTACAGCTAAGATTGCAATTGTTTTGTATTGATGTTATAAATATGTTCATATAGCATAGATTTTGACATTTTGGGGGCTAATCCCTTCCCTAAGTGACATTTCTTTTACAATTTTTCAAATGACCGAATGCAATTTTATTTACTTCGATTTCAGTTCTGAGGGCAGCCATTTTGTTTATAGCTAAGATGCAGCAATTATTTTGTATTGTTGTTCTAAATATGTTATCTCAGCATTGATTTTGAAATTTTAACGGATATTCCCTGAGTGATATTTTTTTACAATTTTTCAAACCATCAATTGCAATTTAATTTCCTTCGATTGAAGTTTTGAGCGCTGCTATTTTGTTTACAGTTATGATATAGCAATTATTTTGTATTTATATTATAAATATGTTTATTTAGCATGGATTTTGAAAATTTAACGGTTATTCCTCGAGTAATCATTCTTTTACAATATTTCAAACCACAGAATGCAATTTTATTTCTTTGGATTCAAGTTTTAAGCGGAGCCATTTTGTTTACAGCTATTATATAGCAATTGTTTTGTATTGATGTTATAAATATGTTTATTTAACATTGATTTTGAAAATTTAACGGCTATTACCCGAGTGATAATTATTTTACAATTATTCAAACCACCGCATGCAATTTTATTTCTTTCGATTCAAGTTTTAAGCGGAGCCATTTTGTTTACAGCTATGATATAGCAATTATTTTGTATTGATGTTCTAAATATGCTAGCATAGCATTCATTTTGAAATTTTAGCGGCTATTCCCCGGGTAATATATTTTTTACAGTTTTTTAAACCACCAATTGCAATTTAATTTTTATGATTCAAGTTTTGAGCGCTTCCATTTTGATTACAGCTATGATATACCAAATGTTTGGTATTGTTGTTATAAATATGTTCATTTAGCATGGATTTTGAAAATTTTACGGTTATTTCCCAAGTGACAATTATTTTACAATTTTTCAAACCACCGAATCCAATTTTATTTCCTCCGATTGAAGTTTTGAGCGTCGCCATTGTGTTTACAGCTATGATATAGTAATTGTTCTCTATTGATGTTATAAATATGTTCATTTAGCATAGATCTTGAAAATTTAACGGCTATTCCCCAAGTGATAATTCCTTTACAATTTTTCAAACCATAGAATGCAATTTTATTCTTTGGATTCCAGTTTTAAGCGGAGCCATTTTGTTTACAGCTACGATATAGTAATTTTTTTTGTATTCATGTTCTAAATATGTTATTTTAGATAAAACAATACGAAATTAACAATGTATTTTCCCAAAAAAAAATGGATTAATTGTGTTATAATAAAATAATTCATTCATTCAACCTTTGTTGATGTTTTACTGATTGAAGGGTGGGATAGTGGCCACCCACCCACCCTACATATGTTTATTAACTTAAACTACAAACCCTTGTTTAGTTTCCAAAACAATAATAAACCATTGAGTGGAGTGTTTATTTAAACTTTTAACCAAATTTTGTTTATAATTTTTGTATTATCATCAAACATTTTAATTATGATTTGTCGAGAACGAAAAAGAGGTTTGGGGAGGTAAGTTTAAAAATATATCTAGGGTGGGTGGGTGTCCACTATCCCACTCTCTAATCAATAGTACATAAATAAGGGTTTGATAAATTAATCATTAAATATTACACTGTAAATACTGAAGATTGTATGTTCTTTACAAACTTTCATTACAAATATTTCGTTTAGGATTAAATTATTAGAAGGGTAGGTAATACCCACATATTTACATATATATTATATGTAGTTTAAAGTTATTATTCTCGTTTTGTTTGGAAAAAAATGAAAAATAATTAATACCATTGCAGAATTGAAAACAGCGTCTTGAAAGAAGTAAAAATATTTGTGTATGATAGAAAAGTTTAATCAAATTTACATTATCTATAATAGTGGAGAATTATACATATAAAACAATACAAAATCAACAATATATTTACCTAAACAAAATGTATTAATTGTGTTTTAATATAATAATTCATTCATTCAACACTTGCTGATGTTTTACTGATTGGAGTATGGGATAGAGGCTACCCACCCACCCTACATATGTTTTTTAACTTAACCTACAAATCCTTGTTTAGTTTTCAAGATAACAATAAACAATTGAGTGGAGTGTTTATTTTTACTTTAACCAAATTTTGTTTTTAAATTTTGTATCATAATCAAACATTTTAATTGTGATATCTCGAAAATGAAAAAGAGGGTTGAGGAGATAAATTTAAAATTATATGTAGGGTGGGTGGGTGGCCACTATCTTGTCCTCCAAACAAGGGTTTGATAAATTTTTCAAACCACCGAATTCAATTTTATTTCATCCGATTAAAGTTTTGAGCGTCGCCATTTTGTTTATAGCTACGATGTAGCAATTATTTTGTACTGATGTAATTATGTTCAATTAGCATTGATTTTGAAATTTTAACGGCTATTCCCTGAGTGATATTTTTTTACAATTTTTCAAACCACCAATTGCAATTTAATTTCTTTCGATTGATGTTTTGAGCGCTGCCATTTTGTTTACAGTTATGATATAGCAATTGTTTTGTATTTATGTTATAAATATGTTCATTTACCATGGATTTTGAAATTTTAACGGCTATTCCCCGAGTAATAATTTTTTTACAATTTTTTAAACCACTTAATGCAATTTTATTTCCTGCGATTGAAGTTTTGAGGGCTGCCATTTTGTTTACACCTATAATGTATCAATTATTTTGTAATTATGTTATTAATATGTATTTATATTATGGATTTTAATGATTATTCCCTAAGTGATTATATTTTTTTTAGTTCATTCGTCTATTATTTATCGTACAGTTTCAATTAAACCTGAAGTACATTTTCTTGTCAAAGCAGTGACTTCCTGTCTAACAACACTTACATTGTCGCAAACGAACTGTACAGTAAGGCGAAAGGTACATAGATAACAGTCGTCATAAATGATTGTGAAATTGATTTCGAAATTTCTCCTTAAAATCCGAAGGATGTTTGGATTTTAAGAAGAAATTTCGAAATCAATTTCACAATTTAAAATAATTGTAAATAGGTATATTTTTAATATAAATTTGAATATGAATTTTAATATAATGCTAAATTAAAAATCACATAAGATTTAATATTTCGCCATCCCTTAATATTTATTAGCTATTATTCGCATTCGTTTCGTCCAGTGCCAAATTATATAAGTTATCGACTCTGATTCTGCTGATTCCACTATTCACTTATTCATTCCATTACATGATTAATTCTCTTTTCTAGATTAAATATTTTAACCAACCTACAACAAAGAAACTTTTTAGAATTGTGTCTAGACTGTAAATCATTTCTACATTACGATTTATAAAATTTGAAGAATTAATTTGAAAACAAATTATTCTTACTTTCCATAATACAAAATTATGATCTTCTGTGTTATAGAATGTTTTCTTGTCCTTTTGAAAAGAAATTGATGATACAAATTATTTCAACTATGAAAATTATAATAATAAACATGTTATATTACAATTACAAATCATACAAATAATTATTGATTAGGCTAATGTTGAATTTTCATCTACTCTTTTAAACGTTAAAGTAAAAACACTTTTTGAATTTTTTACTTCGTCTGAAGTACATTGAAGTTAAATACAAATAATTATAAAATATTTTGTTAATAATTCAAATACTTCTCTTTACTGAAAAGTAAAAAATGACCTCATTATAAATTATGTGTTGTAAATACGAAACTGTAAATATTATCCTGCGGCGTTATGAACTTGTTTTTTTGTATTTGCGGTGATTTTAAATATATAAATAATTCGCATATTTAAACGAATTTATTTTATTTGCTTGTACACCAAGAAAGTTTTAATAAATTCGCAACATTTGCAAAATAAAATAGATAAATATTAGGTGAATTCAAACTCGTAATTTAAAGAAAATGTAAAACGATAAATCACACGTAAATTTATGCTAAAAGTAACCTATAATTTAAATGCCGTTAAAACGTTTAATATATGGTAATTTAATAGTAGTAACTTATCACCAAAAAATACATCGCATTAAATTATATATTGTTTCTAATTACATGCATAAATTTATGATAGAACAGGCAGTTTTCTTATTTTTATCTTAAGAAAAATATGTGTGCTTAATAAAACATTTTGTTAATGAATATGGTATGAGAAATTATAAACATAATATTTGATGAGTGTATTAAGCCCAGATTAGGCAAATTAATCTTGATTGAATTAAATCTGAAAATTTCGTTGATTGCGAATTTTGGCCACCCACTCCACCACAATAACGCGCAACTTTAATTAACACCATTAATTGGAATTAAAATTCGATTAGCATCTAATTAAATCTCAGCCTTAAAACTTAATCAATTCCACATTCCCCCCAAAGCGGACGCTTAATTTGATACTACACTAATATAACAGTTCCCGGAATTCAAAGCTCAGCACAGACGTATAATCCATGGAATAGTTTCACAGCAGAATCTAGGACGAAGTGCAGGTGGAATGTGCAATAGACTACGAAAGAATTAAACGTGTAATGTTTGGCAGTAATTCTTCTCGTGTTTGAACTTTTTTAATTCTGTCAGATGAGTCGAAATGCAACATGTGGTAATTTAATCTAGTTAATCTAGAAAAAACTATAATCAGGGTTTTAATTTGCAGCATTTTTATTAAAAAATGTTTATATGTGAAGAAAAGATACAATAGTTTTATTTATATTCATTTACTCTTCACGAAGCCCAAAAAACAAACATCGTTTAAATGATACTCAATGTTATTGATTATTTTATTTATAGTAGTGTTAAACAACAAAATGTGTAACACTTGACAATGAATAAATTATTAAGTAGGTCAAGAATACGCTAATGCAATGAATAAATTATTGGGATAGGTCAAGAGTACGCTAAGGCAATATATAATTTATTAGCCCAAGTCAAGTGTACTCTAAAACCATAAATAATTAATCTTGATAGATTAAGGGTTTTATTTGATTAAACGTTTATAAGTACACTCCATTTAACTGCTTTATTTTGTGTTTGAATTTTAGCCCAGAAATGTTTATGCTCTATATTATTATAGTTTTATTTGATTGTTTTTTGTTAAAGTAAGTAAATCTCTATATTGGAATATGAAGATTGTCAAGAAAATATTATTGATAGCATAATATTGCGTGCAAGATTACATTGTAAACAGGACACGTCCCAGTTTATTTACAAGCGATCCATCCACGTCTAAAAGTAAATGTATTACAGCTAGATATGAAAGTGCGCGGAAATGATTTTCCAATAAATTACCAAACTAATTGTATGCAGATGGGAAAGTATCTCGGCCAATCTACTTAGATAGGTGTCTGTCGCGCCAGATTCTTGTTAAACCATTCGTTAAATATCGAGGTTAGCAGTATATGTGGACACTAATTATCGACTCACGTCTCCGCTTGGAGACAAATATCGAAAGTTTTCGGGGAAGACCATAAAATTGGACACTTACGACGTGCCACATTCGTGCGGTATTCGTTCCACTTTTTTAAACCGGAAGATGGACCTTATACGCTTCTTTAATTCACCACGCATCGTGCTTGCACTACGAGATATAAACATTAAGCGAGGGAGTTATAACGAATTTCTCTTCTGCACTTCTTTGTCGAGAGTAGGAAAGTTTGGGATGCAAATGGATAGAAATTGTACGGAAAGAATTTATCGTTGCGCAATAATCCGCCTGGGAATTGTAATGAACTCGAAACTTTTACGGACTTTAATGTCCGCATGAAATAGTCATTTGTATGCTTGCTTTTTGAAAAATAGGACAAATAATTTTCATAATTGTTATTTGTATCCAACGTGAATATACGAAATGTTAGTCTTCATATTACAAAAGTATGTAGACTTAAAGACACACGTTTTGATAAATATAATTGAAGCATTGTTCCCCTGGACCATATAAGAATATTTTGTCCTTTGATGATAACAATATTTTATTACATTTAAAATTTCTTTTAAAACTGATTACCTCTGGCTAAGTTGCAACAATCCAATCTTCTCCTCATCGTCTGTCGAACTCTTTCAAATACACTGTTTTTTTTTATTGGGTAATTAGCAATTTTCGTAAAATTCTAAGTCTGGTGACATCACTTAAAAAAATCATTTGGAAAACAGTTAAACAAATGTCTCTTGAAATATGATAATTATAATGATGTTGCTCATGAGCCTATACTTGAATTGGAACAGATGAATGACCCGTTATGATGGAAGAATTGAAGGGTGTTGTACCTATATTGCAGTCAACATTTAACAATGTTTTTAGAACACCATGTTTTAACCACGCTTTAAATTTGTCCATATCAAAATGTATGCAAGAACCGACTGTTCGCAATGCCATTGGTACAGTTAAAGAAGTTATTTAATTTCTTAATGCCTCGTCCAAAAGATACCATCTTATAAACATGCGTTTTAAACATTGTGTAGTGAGATAATCTTCTAATAAAGCTAAATTGCTAAACAATTCGATTTGTACCCCAATTTTCACAGTTAATTCCATCAGTCGTTAGTTTTTTTACAATATTTCAAAACGACGAACGCACAGTTTCCCATTAATCAAATTTTAGAATGTCGCTATTTTGGTTATACCTAAAATATAGCAATTGTTTTTACATGAAACCAAAAATATGTACATTCTTAATATGTTTAAGGTATTTTAAAGCTAATTTCGGCAGTCGTTATTTTTTTTACATAATTTCAAAACTCTGAACGCACGTTTTCTCAATAGTCACATTTAGAGTGTCGCCATTTTGTTTGCAACTGAAATATAGCAATTATTTTTACATGAAATCAAAAATATATATATTCTTAATATGTTTAATGTATTTTAAAGCTAAATTCGGCAGTCGTTAATTTTTTTTACATTATTTTAAAACGCTGAACGCACATTTTCCAAATACTCAAATTTAAAGTGTCGCCATTTTGTTTGCAACTAAAATAAAGCAATTGTTTTTACATACAATCAAAAATATATACATTATTAATAAGTTTAATGTATTTTAGAGATAATTCCTGCAGTCGTTAATTTTTTTACATAATTTTAAAACGCTGAACGCACATTTTCCAAATGGTCAAATTTAGAGTGTCGCCATTTTGTTTGCAACTACAATAAAGCAATTGTTTTTACATACAATCAAAAATATATACATTCTTAATAAGTTTATTGTATTTTAAAGATAATTCCTGCAGTCGTTAATTTTTTTACATAATTTTAAAACGCTGAACGCACATTTTCCAAATGGTCAAATTTAGAGTGTCGCCATTTTGTTTGCAACTATAATAAAGCAATTGTTTTTACATACAATCAAAAATATATACATTTTTAATAAGTTTAATTTATTTTAAAGATAATTCCTGCAGTCGTTTTTTTTTTACATAATTTTAAAACGCTGAACGCACATTTTCCAAATGGTCAAATTTAGAGTGTCGCCATTTTGTTTGCAACTGAAATTAAGCAATTGTTTTTACATACAATCAAAAATATATACGTTCTTAATAAGTTTAATGTATTTTAAAGATAATTCCTGCAGTCGTTAATTTTTTTACATAATTTTAAAACGGTGAACGCACATTTTCCAAATGGTCAAATTTAGAGTGTCGCCATTTTGTTTGCAACTAAAATAAAGCAATTGTTTTTACATATAATCAAAAATATATACATTCTTAATAAGTTTAATGTATTTTAAAGATAATTCCTGCAGTCGTTAATTTTTTTACATAATTTTAAAACGCTGAACGCACATTTTCCAAATGGTCAAATTTAGAGTGTCGCCATTTTGTTTGCAACTATAATAAAGCAATTGTTTTTACATACAATCAAAAATATATACATTCTTAATAAGTTTAATGTATTTTAAAGATAATTCCTCCAGTCGTTAATTTTTTTACATAATTTTAAGACGCTGAACGCACATTTTCCAAATGGTCAAATTTAGAGTGTCGCCATTTTGTTTGCAACTAAAATAAAGCAATTGTTTTTACATACAATCAAAAATTTATACATTCTTAATAGGTTTAATGTATTTTAAAGATAATTCCTGCAGTCGTTAATTTTTTTACATAATTTTAAAACGCTGAACGCACATTTTCCAAATGGTCAAATTTATAGTGTCGCCATTTTGTTTGCAACTAAAATTAAGCAATTGTTTTTACATACAATCAAAAATATATACATTATTAATAAGTTTAATGTATTTTAAAGATAATTCCTGCAGTCGTTAATTTTTTTACATAATTTTAAAACGCTGAACGCACATTTTCAAATGGTCAAATTTAGAGTGTCGCCATTTTGTTTGCAACTTAAATAGAGCAATTGTTTTTACATACAATCAAAAATATATACATTCTTAATAAGTTTAATGTATTTTAAAGATAATTCCTGCAGTCGATAATTTTTTTACATAATTTTAAAACGGTGAACGCACATTTTCCAAATGGTCAAATTTAGAGTGTCGCCATTTTGTTTGCAACTAAAATAAAGCAATTGTTTTTACATACAATCAAAAATATATACATTCTTAATAAGTTTAATGTATTTTAAAGATAATTCCTCCAGTCGTTAATTTTTTTACATAATTTTAAAACGCTGAACGCACATTTTCCAAATGGTCAAATTTAGAGTGTCGCCATTTTGTTTGCAACTGAAATTAAGCAATTGTTTTTACATACAATCAAAACTATATACATTCTTAATAAGTTTAATGTATTTTAAAGATAATTCCTGCAGTCGATAATTTTTTTACATAATTTTAAAACGGTGAACGCACATTTTCCAAATGGTCAAATTTAGAGTGTCGCCATTTTGTTTGCAACTAAAATAAAGCAATTGTTTTTACACACAATCAAAAATATATACATTCTTAATAAGTTTAATGTATTTTAAAGATAATTTGAGTTCAGTGCGAACATTGATAGAGTGTAGACGTGTGTTTCCGTTCAGCGTGCTCGACGACTAGTTAAGGACGCAGTGAGCTATATCTACCCGTTCTTCACTTATATATTCTAATAACAATTAAGATAATTATTTGTTTAACACTATTACGACGAATATAGTCATCAATATAGTAGTTTTCAACACATAACGCGCCTTTAGGCGCTATAAATCACACGCCCCAAGTAGCCATGGCTACTGTAGGGGAATTTGAACACGGCCCTCCCCGAAAAGCGGATAATAAAAATAACCCCGTTATTAATTTAATAAATGCACTTTCTAATGCCAATAACGCCCATTCTAGTGCAGATATAATTAACTCAGGTACATCTTCGAGCGCGAATAAAAACGTTATCAGCATGGAAGTCGAGGTTAACGCCGAGAACGTTTTAAAATATCGAGACGGTTTTTCTTATAACGCGTTCACAATTTACGTTGAACATCTCAAAAAAGATATTGGTCGCCTGCACCCATTAAAAGTCGGTTCAATGTTACATGGTAACGTGGACATAAGAAATAAAATACTTGAAATATCCACCAAAACTGCAGCCGATGCTAATTTTATAGTCGACTGCTCGATATTTAAAAATAATAATTTAAAAGCTTATATCCCTCGCCACTTTACGGAAAAGAAAGGTATAATTCGTTTTGTAGATACTTGTTTCGACGACAATTATATAAAGAGTAATATTGAATCAGCAATTGAAGTAGTACATGTTGAACGTTTTAAGAGAAAATTGATATCTAATTCTGGGGAAATATCCTACATCCCTAGAGAAACCATGGTTGTTACATTTGTAGGAAATAAAATACCAGCCAATATTAAAATTAATTCGGTTAATTTCCCCGTTGAATCTTACGTATATCCAGTAATTCAGTGTTTTAATTGCTATAGGTACGGACATACAAGTAAAATATGCAACAGTAACTCCGGCTGCAAAAATTGCGGCCTCTCTCATGCGGGCGATTGTACATTGGACACACCCCAATGTATTAATTGTAAAAGTACTACACATAGATCACTATCTAAAGAATGCCCAATTTATTTGAAACAACAAAAAATTAAGAAAATTATGTCAGAAACAAATAGGCCATTCAAAGAATGCGAGAAAATTGCTGATAATCCAGCAGCCTTTAATAACATATTATCGGCTAATAAATATTATTCATTATCAGATACGACAGATTTCCCTGAAATTTCCTATACACAATATAATGCTCAAAATCGCCACAATTCCAATTCAAAATTACCCGTGACAAATAATTCAGAATTATATTCGCAAACTTTATCCAAAAATAAGTCAAAAAAAATCAACACATCGGAAAACATCACAGGAAAAAAGCGAAAAACACACAACCAATTAGCTACATCTGTCTCACTAGATTGTCAACCTGTCACTCCCAACCCCTATAGGAACGAATTAGTAAAGTATAAAAACGACATCGCAGAGAGCATAGCAGAAATTTTTGCTACAATTTTATCTAATCCTCATCTTCTTCGACAAGACAATTTTTATAATGACCTTAAAATTAATATTGTGGACGTACTAACTAACATAATAAATCAAAATGGCGCCTCAGAAAATCAAGTTAGTACAATGGAATGCTAGATCTGTTCTAGCAAATAAATATAGTTTAATTCAATACCTTAATAAAGATAATGTCGATATTGCTCTAATTTCGGAGACTTGGCTGAAACCAAATAGTGTATTCAATATTAATGGATACTCCTCGATTCGAAAAGACCGTAATAACGGCAAAGGTGGTGTTATGATATTAATTCATAACATAATCCATTACAGGGAAATCCCAATCGTATGCAATGCGCGATGTAAAATCGAATACTGTGGTATAACTATACAACTCAATAATAAAGATGTACATATTATATCAATATATAAACCACCAAACTATATGTCCACCATAGAAGATTGGCTAGAGATTATTAACCCCTATAAAGATTCATGTATAGTCGGTGGTGATTTTAATGCCCATCATCCTATGTGGGGATCATCCTCCCAAGATAACCAAGGTGCAATTATAGTCGATTTGTTAGATGAGACAAATTTAATTCTTTTAAATAATGGTTGTGAAACCAGGTTATCTACCCCTAACCAAAATAAGTCGGCTATAGACCTAACACTTTCCTCTCCTTACCTTAGTACCAACATTCTTTGGACCATCTGCGAAGATACTCTAGGATCGGACCACTATGTAATTCAAATTACTATTAATTCTCAACTTGAATTTATGGCCAAAAGGAAAACAACTTGTAAATGGAATACAAATGCGGCAGATTGGCCAAACTTCAAAAAACATGTAAATGAATTAATACGCAACACGTCAGTAAATGAAATTGAGCCAAATATCCTTCTATCTGCTATAGAAACAAGTGCTAACATATCCATTCCTAAAGTTAAGTCAGTGATAAAGAAAACTACCCCGCCTTGGTGGGACAGTGATTGTACACAAGCTACCATTACAAGGAAAGAGGCGCTAAAACTATACAAATCCCATGGAACCTTAGAAAACTATTTTAAAGCTCAAAAAGCTTCCGCGGAGACTAAGAAACTTTTAAAAATGAAAGCTAGAGACAGCTGGAAACAATTTTGCAATGGCATCAACAGAACATCTCCTATATCAACGATATGGAATCAAGTTAAAATGATTAGCGGGAAATATATTAATAAACACAGAAATATTCCTCCCCATATATCAACTAACATCTTAGACCACTTTATAGCCCAATCTGTACCATCCCAACCACGTACTACTAATAAAAATGTATCCCATTTCTTAACCAATCCATTTACTTTAAATGAATTAGATATTGTCCTTAAAAATGTCAACTCAACATCTCCTGGCATAGATGGAATCACCCATTCAATGATCCAAAACCTTCCCGAAAATGGAAAAAAATACCTCCTAGATGTCTTCAATCAATGGTGGATAGATATGAAACATTTTCAAGAACTTAGAGAAATCGTAATAATTCCAATACTAAAACCTGATAAAGATAAATTCTCCCCAGCTTCATATCGTCCTATATCATTACTATCTTGCATCGCCAAGACGTTTGAAAGACTTATTAAATTAAGGCTGGAATGGTGGCTCGAACATAATAATAAATTACCCAGCAGACAATATGGATTTCGAAGAAGTCATGGTACCGCCGACGCACTTGTAGATCTGGTCACAAACATTCAAAACTCATTTTCAAGAAATTACTACCACCCCTGTTTCTTTGCGGATTTAGAAGGAGCATATGATGCAATCGATCTCAATATTCTCGAGGACAAAATGGTTCGTATGGGAATACCCGAAAAAGTTGCCATAAATATTTCGGCATTATACAGAAACCGAAATGTTTATATCTTCGACAATGTTACTGGACAGAAAGTAGGTCCCAGAATAACTTCCTCTGGAATACCACAAGGGTCAGTTTTGTCGCCCTTATTATTTAACGTTTTCACCGCGGATGTTCATGAGATTTTTCCAACAGACATTAAATGTGTGCAATATGCTGACGATTTTGTATTTCATACATCTTGCAAAAACATATCACAGGCTTTCCAGAAGTGCCGTCATATTGTATATAGATTAAAAGAGTGGTGTAATAATAATGGTTTCGTCATCTCTGATACAAAATCAAATATTGTATTCTTCTCCAGACATCATCCAAGTAGTAGAACACACACCAAGATCTGTGGTCTGAATCTGCCTATATCTCGGGAAGTAAAATACCTTGGATTGATCTTGGATATAAAACTAACATGGCAAGCACACATCAAATACATAATGGGAAAGTGTGAAAAGGGGATAAATATAATTAGAACAATTTGCAAAACTTGGTGGGGTGCAGAACCAGCGCTGGCAATCCTGTTCTATCGCAGCTTTATTCGTTCTATCCTTGATTATGGGTCAACCCTTTATGGATCAGCATGTAATAGTTCATTGCAGAAAATTGATAGAATACAGTACAAAGCCCTTAGAATTGCTATCGGGGCAATGAAATCTTCGCCAACTTACACGATATTAGCTGAATGCGTAGAACCTCCACTGAGTATTAGAAGGGTATACCTGGCAAAAAAAGCTATTATCAAGTATAGGGCAACTGAGAAAACACATATTTTAACACCAATCAGTTCCTTAAACACCGAAGTACTGACGAACGCCTATTGGAGCAAAAGAAACGACCCTCCATTAACAATAGGATTTACCAAAACTTCAAGTTTCACACAAATATATACTTGTCCTAAACCCAGTAATTTCTTAAACAGTTTTGATAATCACTTACTAAATATCGTTCCAACATTTCCTACCTATTGTAATTATGACAAAATCAATTCCTTAATCCTAAATAACTACTTAAAGTCTGAATTTTCTAATAGTGTCCAAATATATACCGACGGGTCAAAACACGAAAATGGTGTAGGTTATGGGTATTATATACCCTTATATAACATCGAACATTTTGGAACTATACCTAGTCTATGCTCTATATATACGGCAGAAGCGGTGGCGATTGTTAGAGCATTAGAATTTACAATACATCTAGATATCGACAAAATTATCATAATAACTGATTCCCAAGCTGTTCTCAGATCCATTATATCCCAGCGTAGTAAACCCTGTGAACACCACGCAATAAATAGAATTCGTCAATTGGTTAAAAATATAAATAATAATAATTATGAAATAAACTTTATCTGGGCAAGAGGACATTCCAAAATTGAAGGGAATGAAAGAGCGGATATGTTAGCAAAGTTGGGTGCCAATTCAACTAGTGGATCCGAAATAACTAATATCAAGATCCCTGCCGAGGATATAAATAAAGAATTAAAATCTTCCCTATGGATTGATTTTGAAGAATATTGGATTTCTGCCCCACACACGCATTACAAACTTATCCATCCTACACTTCCTAAGTGTATCCCTCACTTATCAAAACATACAATTCCACGACTGCTATCATCAACCATTACTCGTCTTAAAATCAATCACGGTCAATTCCCTAAACACCTATACAAAATTAGGTTAAAGGAAGATCCATTTTGTATCTGTGGTAATTTGGGCGATATTAACCATATATTCTTTGAATGCGATTTAAATGCTGTACACAGGTTAAAACTCTACGATGATTTGAAACACATTGTTAACCTTCCTGTCAATATGACCCATTTACTTAGTCTTAAAAATCTGAATGTGTATAACGCAATATATGAATTTATTAAAAATGCGAGAATTAAAATTTAGCTTTAGATTATTATAATTTTCACATCATTAACGCCTCCAGTCTCTACTGTTATGTAACTCCATGAGCCCCCTCCTGTTAGTTTTAAACCCATAATGTCATGACGGCTCTCATCGACAACCCCTTATCCTATCTATGTGTCACTGTCTAATCATTCATCTCACATAATTAGCTATGAATACATTAATCTAATGCGACTTAAATTACACTAGACTTATAATTAGAGACGTGTGTGACCGAATGGCATTGCCTAGGTCAAAAAAAAAAAAAAAAAAAAAAAAAAAGATAATTCCTCCAGTCGTTAATTTTTTTACATAATTTTAAAACGCTGAACGCACATTTTCCAAATGGTCAAATTTAGAGTGTCGCCATTTTGTTTGCAACTGAAATTAAGCAATTGTTTTTACATACAATCAAAAATATATACATTCTTAATAAGTTTAATGTATTTTAAAGATAATTCCTGCAGTCGATAATTTTTTTACATAATTTTAAAACGGTGAACGCACATTTTCCAAATGGTCAAATTTAGAGTGTCGCCATTTTGTTTGCAACTATAATAAAGCAATCGTTTTTACATACAATCAAAAATATATACATTCTTAATAAGTTTAATGTATTTTAAAGATAATTCCTGCAGTCGTTAATTTTTGTACATAATTTTAAAACGCTGAACGCACATTTTCCAAATGGTCAAATTTAGAGTGTCGCCATTTTGTTTGCAACTGAAATTAAGCAATTGTTTTTACATACAATCAAAACTATATACATTCTTAATAAGTTTAATGTATTTTAAAGATAATTCCTGCAGTCGTTAATTTTTTTACATAATTTTAAAACGCTGAACGCACATTTTCCAAATGGTCAAATTTAGAGTGTCGCCATTTTGTTTACAACTAAAATATAGCAATTGTTTTTACATGAAATTAAAAGCATACACATTCTTAATAAGTTTAAGGTATTTTAAAGTTTATTCCTACAGTCGTTAATTTTTTTACATAATTTCAAAACGCTGCACGCACGTTTTCCCAATTATCAAATTGAGAGTGTCGTCATTTACTTTTCAACTAAAATATAGCAATTGTTTTTACATAAAATTAAAAATATATCCCACCTTAATAAATTTATGGCTATTTAAAGCTAATTCCTGCAGTTGTTAATTTTTTACATAATTTCAAAACGCTGAACGCACGTTTTCACAATGAACGAATTTAGAGTGTCGCACTTTTTGTTTACAACTAAAATATAACAATTGTTTTTACACAAAATCAAAAATATATTTATTTTTAATAAGTTTAAGGTATTTTAAAGCTAATTCCTGCAGTTGTTATATATTTACATAATTTCAAAACGCATTTTGCCAATGATCAAATTTGTAGTGTCGCTATTTTGTTTGCAATTAAAATATAGCAATTGTTTTACATAAAATCTAAAATTTATACATTCTTAATAAGTTTAAGGTATTTTAAAGCTAATTCCTGCAGTTGTTAATTTTTTACATAATTTCAAAACGCTGAACGCACGTTTTATCAATGACCAAATTTAGAGCGTCGCCATTTTGTTTGCAACTAAAATATATAGCAATTGTTTTTACATAAAATCAAAAATATATATATTCTTAATAAGTTTGCTTGCTTTGTCCGATAATTTTTGAAATACGGTAACTTGAATTTGCTGAGCGTAAAATTTTATCTAGGATGATTTTTCTAAACATAAAAGTTTCTATACATTGAGTTTTTCGAGGACGATTTTGCTATACATAGATATCAACTGTCTTCTATTATTTTGAGATTATTTCACTATCTGGTTCTATTTTATCGAAAATTTTCAGGAATTTAATTCCGAGGAGTCTCTCTTTTAAATTGCCAGAATTTTCTTCTGTCTTAATTTTTCCGATCCCTTTGTTTTCTTTTATTTGTTCATATTTTACCACCACTTCTTACTCTATTTTATCGAAAGTTTTCTACAGTTTCTTAATAAATTTTTGCAGAAAATCTTCTACTTTTCTAAAAATGTTACAGTATTATCTTCCTATTATTCCAACAAATTTTCTTCTAGATTTTAAGCAATTTTATCAATTTTCTCTTGCGTTATTTTACCGAAATTTATCAGAAATATTTTTCCGAATTCCAAGAAATCTCTTTAAATTGATTTCACTAATTCTCTCGAGGGTTTTAGAATTTTTAGGAAACTTTCCTTGCAGATTTCTCTTTATTTTTCCTATCCCTTTGAGAGTTCTCTTTCAAATTTATGAAATTTTCGCGCTTTTTTTCTTTCATCCTTTCAAAATTTTTCATCACTTCTTGCTCTATTCTATCGAAATTTTCTTCTACGTTTCTTCTACTTTTCTAAAAATATATTTACATGTTCACTTAATGTTTAAAGTTTCTGTTCTTCCAGTAAATTCTCTTCTAGATTTATAAAATTTTCTAGCAACTTTTCTACCATTATTTTGAGATTTTGTCTGGTCCTAAAAAATCTCTCTTTTAAATTGCTAGAACTTTCTTCCAAGGTTCTATAATTTTAAGCAATTTTCCTTATACTTTTCTCTTTTTTTCGAGGGTTTATTTCTTATAGATTTCTTTTTATTTTTTCCTATCTCTTTGATAATTCTCTTTCAAATTTCTAAAATTTTCTCCATTTTTTCTATTTTTTTTTTAATTTTCCACTACCGCTTGCTCTATTTTATCGAAAGGTTTCTGTAGTTTCCATTTAATATAATGATTTAAACAGATTTTTCGTAATTAAAAATACATTTTATATAAACCCCCAGCGTACTCCTGACCTACCTCAATTAATTCCTTATTAATCCAGCGTACCCTTGACCTTACCCAATGATTTTTATATTACCCTGACATACTTCCATAAATAATATATTGACCTGGCGTATTCCCGACCTACATTAACGTACCCAGTATATTAAGCTAGCGTTTTCCTGACCTACCCTAACAAACAGTGAATTAAGATAGAACAGTTGTACGCAGGATCAATGTATTGTTTATAGTGGTAGGTCAAGACTACGCTTAGTTAATGTTTAAATTATGGAAATGCGATCCAAAAAGTAAGATGTAATAGGTTAAATAAAACAACAGAAAAGTAGTTTAAAAAATTGAAAAAAATCTAATTATTTTATTTTTAATTTAAAACATTCTAAAAACGTGTTGATTAATTTAAAATTTATATAAAAAAAAACACAAAATATTTGATATGTATTTATCTGCTTCTAACAAAATTCTCATCGGTCTGTTTTGAAGTGTCAACTATCAACTGTCAACTTTCAGCTATCAATTGTCAACTGTCAACTATATCTTTTTAACTTTCAGTTGCTTTATATTTATATATTTATAGTAAAATATAATTTTTATTTATCTGCTTTTAACTAAACTTTCTCATTGGATTGTTGTTGCCAACTGTCAACAGTCAACTGTCAACTGTAAATTGTCAATTGACAATTGTCAACTGTCAACTGTCAACTATATTTTTTTAACTTTTAGTTGCTTTGTGTCAATAGTCAAATAATAATTTTATTTTTCAGATATTAATTAAACTTTCTGATTAGACTGTTTTGAAGTGTTAACTGTCAACTGTCAATTTTCAATTGTCAACACTCAACTATATTTTTTTAACTTTCAATTGCTTTATGTCAATAGTCAAATATTATTATTATGTGTCTGCTATTAACTAAACTTTCTCATTAGACCGTTTTGAAGTGTCAACTGTTAACTGTCAACTGTTAATTGTCAACTGTATTTATTTAACTTTCAGTTGCTTTATGTCAATAGTCAAATATTAACAAACAACTGTCAACAAACATTTTCTTAGTATTTTAAAATGATGGAAATTATTTTTTCTTTCTTGTATACAAATTCCAAAACGTGAAATAAAAGGAAATACACTCTATGTTTTAATGTGAGTATTTCTGAATTTTCACTTGAATTTTTTAAGGATCTCTACAGACTCTGAGAGAAGAAATAATTTTTAATTGTAGTATTTTAAAATGATGGCAATTGTTTCTTCTTTGTTGTAAACAAATTCCAAAACGTGAAAGAAAGAAAATACACTCTAAGTTTAAATGTGAGTATTTTTGAATTTTCACTAGAAACTTTAGCAGATTTCTATAGATTCTTAAAAAAATAATTTTTAATGTAGTTATAATATTTTAAATTTGATGGAAATTGTGTTTTCTTACCTGTAAACAGATTCCAAAACGTGAAAGAAAAAGAAAAATTGACTTTAAGTTTAAATGTGAGTATTTCTGAATTTTCACTAGAATTTTTAGCAGATTTTTACAGAATCTTAAAAAGAACAATTTTGAATGTATTTGTAGTATTTTAAAATGATGGCAATTGTTTATTCTTTCTTGTAAATGAATTCCAAAATGTGGAAGAAAGATAATACACATTAAGTTTAAATTTGAGTATTTCTGAATTTTCACTTGAATTGTTAGCAGATTTTTACAGATTCTTAAACAAGAAATAATTTTTAATATAACTGTAGTATTTTAAAATGAGGGCAATTGTTTTTTCTTTGTTGTAAACAAATTCCAAAACGTGAAAGAAAGAAAATACACTCTAAGTTTAATTGTGAGTATTTTTGAATTTTCACTAGAAACTTTAGCAGATATCTATAGATTTATAAAAAAAATAATTTTTAATGTAGTTATAATATTTTAAAATGATGGAAATTGTGTTTTCTTACCTGTAAACAGATTCTAAATTCCAAAACGTGAAAGAAAGAAAATACACTCTAAGTTTAAATGTGAGTATTTTTGAATTTTCACTAGAAACTTTAGCAGATTTCTATAGATTCTTAAAAAAATAATTTTTAATGTAGTTATAATATTTTAAATTTGATGGAAATTGTGTTTTCTTACCTGTAAACAGATTCCAAAACGTGAAAGAAAAAGAAAAATTGACTTTAAGTTTAAATGTGAGTATTTCTGAATTTTCACTAGAATTTTTAGCAGATTTTTACAGAATCTTAAAAAGAACAATTTTGAATGTATTTGTAGTATTTTAAAATGATGGCAATTGTTTATTCTTTCTTGTAAATGAATTCCAAAATGTGGAAGAAAGATAATACACATTAAGTTTAAATTTGAGTATTTCTGAATTTTCACTTGAATTGTTAGCAGATTTTTACAGATTCTTAAACAAGAAATAATTTTTAATATAACTGTAGTATTTTAAAATGAGGGCAATTGTTTTTTCTTTGTTGTAAACAAATTCCAAAACGTGAAAGAAAGAAAATACACTCTAAGTTTAATTGTGAGTATTTTTGAATTTTCACTAGAAACTTTAGCAGATATCTATAGATTCATAAAAAAATAATTTTTAATGTAGTTATAATATTTTAAAATGACTTTAAGTTTAAATGTGAGTATTTCTGAATTTTCACTAGAATTTTTAGCAGATTTTTACAGAATCTTAAAAAAAACAATTTTGAATGTATTTGTAGTATTTTAAAATGATGGCAATTGTTTTTTCTTTCTTGTAAATTAATTCCAAAATGTGGAAGAAAAATAATACTCATTAAGTTTAAATTTGAGTATTTCTGAATTTTCACTTGAATTGTTAGCAGATTTTTACAGATTCTTAAAGAAGAAATAATTTTTAATATACTTGTAGTATTTTAAAATGATGGCAATTGTTTTTTCTTTGTTGTAAACAAATTCCAAAACGTGAAAGAAAGAAAATACATTCTAAGTTTAATTATGAGTATTTTTGAATTTTCACTAGAAACTTTAGCAGATATCTATAGATTCATAAAAAAAGTAATTTTTAATGTAGTTATAATATTTTAAAATGATGGAAATTGTGTTTTCTTACCTGTAAACAGATTCTAAAACGTGAAAGAAAAAGAAAAATTGACTTTAAGTTTATATGTGAGTATTTCTGAATTTTTGCTATAATTTTTAGCAGATTTGCACAGAATCTTAAAAAAAACAATTTTGAATGTATTTGTAGTATTTTTAAATGATGGCATTTTTTTTTTCTTTCTTGTAAATTAATTCCAAAATGTGGAAGAAAAATAATACACATTAAGTTTAAATTTGAGTATTTCTGAATTTTCACTTGAATTGTTAGCAGATTTTTACAGATTCTTGTAGAAGAAATAATTTTTAATATAATTGTAGTATTTTAAAATGATGGCAGTTGTTTTTTCTTTGTTGTAAACAAATTCCAATACGCGAAAGAAAGAAAATACACTCTAAGTTTAAATGTGAATATTTTTGAAGTTTCACTAGAAACTTTAGCAGATATCTATAGATTCATAAAAAAATAATTTTTAATGTAGTTATAATATTTTAAAATGATGGAAATTGTGTTTTCTTACCTGTAAACAGATTCTAAAACGTGAAAGAAAAAGAAAAATTGACTTTAAGTTTAAATGTGAGTATTTCTGAATTTTTACTAGAATTTTTAGCAGATTTGCACAGAATCTTAGAAAAAACAATTTTGAATGTATTTGTAGTATTTTTAAATGATGGATTTTTTTTTTCTTTCTTGTAAATTAATTCCAAAATGTGGAAGAAAAATAATACACATTAAGTTTAAATTTGAGTATTTCTGAATTTTCACTTGAATTGTTAGCAGATTTTTACAGATTCTTAAAGAAGAAATAATTTTTAATATAATTGTAGTATTTTAAAATGATGGCAGTTGTTTTTTCTTTGTTGTAAACAAATTCCAATACGTGAAAGAAAGAAAATAATAAGAAAGAAACTTTAGCAGATTTCAATAGATTCTTAACAAGAAATAATTTTTTAAAATGATGGAAATTGTGTTTTCTTACCTGTAAACAAATTCCAAAACGTGAAAGAAACAATAAAAATATTGTCAAAAATTGTAGTAGAAAAAAAGGCATGTAAAAAAGGTAAAACAATTGAAAAAAGTCATAAGTTAATATCAGAAAAATGCTCCAAAGTTATTTTAAACAAAAGAATATTGATAGTGGAGAATAGGCTAAAAATTTTCGACTGTATTTTTTCATTAATTAAAGGTTAGGTTAGAAAACTAAATAACAAAATTAATTCTTGAATGTTGTCGGCGTTAACTTGGTGGTACATTATAATAAGATAATTAAAACACTTTAACTTTGTTTTACCACAAAAAATTAGTTACAAAACTTTTTAAGCAATCATTGATATCGTTTTGGATTTTAGCAATCATACAATTAGTTGAATGCTGCGTTTAACTGCTTAAGGACGATGTAATTAAAGTTGAATTGTATATGTAGGGTGGGTGGGTGGCCTCTGACCTAACCTCCAATCAGTAAAACATGCGCAAAGATATAATTAATAATTTCCTAAAATTAAAACGATTTAATTATTTTAGAAAAATTATGCCAACGATTTTTAATATAAATTTGTTTGGATGTTTTACTGGTTAAATAATGTGATAGAAATCTCCCACCCTCCCTACTTAGCCAAATAAACTTAAACTGATTCTGTTACATTGTAAATAAATACCTTACAAAGTTAATAAGTTTTATTCTATTAAACACTTACAGTCTAGTATTCCTGAATTGAAGGGTAGACCCACCCATCTAACCAAATCATGTTATTTTTTACTGAGCTTGGGATTTTGTTTGAGAATTTTATAACTACACAAATAGTTTAATCTTTAGTTTACCTTAATTAAAAGTTTCGTTACAATTAAACGTCTTAATAATTGCCCTACACCTTATGTATAAAGTTTTCTGTAATATTTGTTTAATGTTTTACTCATTGAAGGGTGGGATAGAGGCCACCCACCCACCCTACATATACAAATAATTTGAACTACTAATTGTGTTACCGTTTGCAAAGTATTAAATTACAAAAATAAGTGTGTGTAAATTAAAAATCCCACGTATGTTGTTTCTAATAGCTAATTGAGCTTATACCCACCCATTCTAATTATAATATTTCTTTACGTAATTTACGATTTTGTATAAAATTTTGTAACAAAACCAATGGTTTAATCTTAAGTTTAACAGCAAACTTAACAACGATCAATAATTTAAGTTTAAATGTATATGTAGGGTGGGTGGGTGGCCTCTGACCTAACCTACAATCAGTAAAACATACGCAAAGAGATAATTAAGAATTTATTAAAATTGAAAAGATTGAATTATTGTAGTAAGATGAATTATGCAGAGAATCTTTAATATAAATTTATTTGGTTGTTTTATTGGTTGGAGGGTGGGATGTGTAACCACACAAATAGTTTGATTTTTATGATTTACTGCAAATTTAGCAACGATTAATAATTTAAGTTCAAATGTATATGTAGGGTGGGTGGGTGGCCTCTATCCCACCCTCTAAACAGTTAAACATAAACAAGGACTTAATTGAAAGTTTCGTTAAAATTAAAACGTTTTAATAATTGTTTATAAGGTGCATTATGTATAAAATTACCTGTAAAGATTTCTTTGTTGTTTTATTCATTGGAGGGTGGGACAGAGGCCACCCACCCACTCTACATATGCAAAAGATTTAAACTACTAATTGTGTACTATGGATGATTCTTTTGAGATGAAACGTTAAACATAAGGTTTTATCGTTAAAAGCTGGAACTGAATAGCTTTTGGTGAACATTCATAAAACGGAAGTAGATGTTTACTCAAGAGATTTTTTCGATACTTTTCGAACAAGTTAAAGAGAATAAGAAACTGAAGAAGTTTTATTAAAACTAGTTTTTCACAAAGTTCATAAAAATCAATAATGTTGACATTTTTTGCCTATTGCTAATAACTATAGGAGTTAAATGAAATGTATATAAGAAGTAATTGTAAAGAATTCAAAATTGAGCAAATTATTAAAAACAGCCTTTTTGTGCAAACCTCATAGTTTCCACATCACCATTTTTACAATTCATAATTTAAACAGTTTCACATAATTTTCAAAACAATCACCGAGATGATGGCAATAAACCAGAAACACACTTAATGTCTAATTTATATGTGGTTTCTTATAAGGCACTAAAGCAATGAAACGTATTTGGCTTCATTATATTTCTTCCTGCGTTTGCCGTCCAATATAGAGAAATTATGTGTATTTTTTCCCTGCGGTCTTATTAAAAGCTTCAGCTCTTTTCGATTTATCGTGGAGATAAATGTTAGCAGGGTAAAAATTCCACCGAACAAGGGGATGGGATTCATTAAGCTAATATTTCCATAAAAGAGACCATCCGAGATGATGAGGCGACTCTGATGCCAGAATTAATTTCAGTACTTTCATGAATGACTGTCCTTTGTAGATAGATGAAAGCAATCGGGTTATGAATGTATAATTTATACTTTTATGTTTGTGTATTAGTTAAAAAAGGCTTCTCCAAATATTTCAGACACGCTAAATTAAAAAGTTTATTTTACTTTCGTAATTATAGAAATAAAAATACATTCGTTATAAAATAAAATTATAAATTGCAACTAATTTAAAAATGTACATTAAAAACTATTATTCATTTATAATATTACATTCGTTATAAAATAAAATTATAAATTACAACTAATTTAAAAATGTACATTAAAAACTATTATTCATTTATGTTTATGTTTAGGAATATTAAAATGGGTTTAGATAAAATATGCGAAGGAGCGTAATTAACCGTACGTATTTTCATCTTTAAAATTAATTCAGTGACAAAATTATTTATTTATTTACTTATCTTTCATCTTCTTTCTTAAATAATAAACATTTAAACAAATTTTCTTCCAAAGTTTTAGAATTTTCTTTGAAGTTTCTATAATATTCTAACAATTTCTTGAGGCATTTCCAGCATTTCTAACTTTATCTTTCCAGAATTTGCTACCAATTTTCTAACCGAAAACAGTTCTTTTATTATGAATTTATGATTTATGTGAAGTTTAATTAATAAATAATTATTAAAACACTGTACACAAAAATTTCACTCGTGTGATCTTAATGTAAAATTATACTATAAAAATATTTTATACATTAGATTATAAATTATATTCTAGCAACAGTAAATCGAATTTTAAATAAGTAATTGTGGAGGCTTTCACTTCACTACATTTTGACAATTCAAAATAAATAAACAATTAACTTTGTTGGTATGACTTTTTATTTACAGTACACTATAGTTACAAGTGTAAATAAAAAGTTAATTGTTCATGCATTTTAAATCGAATTTTACCACCCCTTTTATTTTGATCTGCAATAATGTGCTTCATTAAATTGTAAATTCTATTAATAAATAGCTTATTACTATTTGTAAGTGCTAAACGATCTAACATTCTGACAAGGTAAATACGTAACATAAAGCAGCCTTGAGTAGAGCACAATTATTGCTCGCATAGACGTTTGTTCATTATCCAGTTCAGAACATAATATAAACGCAATTACTATTTAATAGTAATTATGGAATTAGTTCAATTAAGCAGTTTAATTACGGAAGCCATTCTTTGCAGGGCATCGTATTTTCTCATGCTCTAAATTTAAATAATATTGCAGAGCAACTGGAGAGAATTAGACCTCCCCGATTCTTCTGATCCCTTCTAGAGATTAACACTTTATAAAAGCCATTGTGTTTTTCAACAATTATTCAACAGATTTATTCCGCAAAATTAAAGCATTATAAAAATGTGTTCGTGTAAATAAGGGTTATTAAAAGCACAAGTCGAGGAAAGCGCTTTTATAATTATGAGGTTAAAAAGTGGATAAATGTATTATTATCGTATCTGTGACTTTAGGGTTTTTCGATATAATTATTGAAACAGTTTGTGTTTGTTGATCTAGAGTATACATAATATTAAAGATTATTATATGACTCATACACAGCCGTATGTTCTACATTGGTAATTCGCGATTTAGATACGCTGATGACTCGCTGAGCTACATACGACGAAGTAGAAAGTAATTGCACAGTATTACAGAATTTCCACGTAGGATTAATTATTGCTGGAGTAATTATATTTTTTGGGATAATACATTAACTAGTTTTACGTAACGGATGTTTATTTTGATTAATCAAGATATACGTATGCTAAAAAATTGTACTATTAGTGGATGATATAAAAATAATTGGTTAGATCTACTAAACTAAATTTTAACTAAATTGCGTTCTAGATTATTTTTTAGACATATATGTTGTTAATATAAAATTCATAAAGGTCGATTATTTAATTAATGAGGGATTTTCATAATAACCATGTGTGGACTGAAAAAAATCTATATAACAACATTACTTCTCGTTGAATATTTGAGTTGGAATTGTTGATGACTTACTTATTGGGTGGATCTTGCTAAAAAGCTGCAAATTTAAAATATTTTTCATGTATCTTAACTTTTCATTTATTTAAATTTCAGTCAGTTTATTAAAAAGTATTTAATTGTAAGGATTTTCAAATGAAATATTTATTCATTGCCAGATTTATATAGAATTATAACAATTAATTATTTTATCAATTAAATATTAATTATTTTAATTAACAATCTGATAAATAAGAACTGCTTGCGGCAAATAAATTTGGACCTACTTAATCATAGCTGTTGAGGCTCATAAGCCAATTGACACCAATGTCACTTTGAATTATTTTAAGGCCACAACACTCTAGAATATAAATTGAAATCCGGTTAAATTTAGGATAATGGTTCTATTGTTTACTTCTCGTGGCATAATTGCGTACATCGATTTGTTTTATACTCGAATGTATTTACAATCAAATCCAAATTTGTATTTATTTTATTTTTAAACCATATTAGGTAATATGCATTATTTTAATTAATAATTTTTATTTTCCATATATAGAATATAATTAAAAATTAAAAATTTGATATTTTTGGCTTATTCCTAATAAATTTAGTTACATGAAATTAATATAAAAAGTTATTGTAAAGAAACCAAAATTGAGTAAATTGTTAAGAATACCATTTTTCCGTAAACCTCATAGTTTTCAAGAAATATGCAAGGAAATTACTATGATGGCAATAACACCATTTTATTAGTTTCTTTACATTTTACAACTTTTAATTAAAACCCTCGCGTATGTTTTACTGATTCGAAGATGGGATAGAGGCCACCTACCCACCCTACATATACATGATAACTTTAAATACGTATCGTTGATGATTTTGTTGCTTAACAATCAATAAAACCTTGTATGTAATAAAAAATAGAACATTATTCAAATTTAAGATTAAATATAATTGCTCTTATACAGCTAATCTTAACTAATTTAGATTTAAAGTTTGCCCACCCATCATGCAAACAATTTTTATTAATTTTATCAAACAAAAAATTTAACCTTCTGAATTCAGTGTTTATTAAAAAAGTTTTGTAATTAATTTTATTTCAAACCGCCCGACTGTCAGCAATTAGAATTTATATCTGTATGTAGGGTGGGTGGGTGGCCCCTATCCCACCCTCCAATCAGTAAAACATCATCAAAAATTATTTGAAAATTTGTATGAATACATTAACTAAAAATGCAATTATTTGGTGTTTCTTTAAATTTTGCATACTTTTAACTAAAACCCTCGTTTATGTTTTACTGATTGGAGGGTGGATAGAGGCCACCCACCCACCCTACATATACATGATAACTTTAAATACGGATCGTTGATGATTTTGCTGCTTAACAATCAATAAAACCTTGTATGTAATAAAAATAGAACATTATCTAAATTTAAGATTAAATATAAATGACCTTCATGCATACAAATTTTATTAATTTACTCAATCAAAAATTCTTTTTATTTCTTTTTTGTTCATAAGGTTTTTGTAATTAATTTTATTCCAAATAACGCAACTGTCAGTAATTGAAATTTATAAGTATATGTAGGGTGGGTGGGTCTCTATCCCACCCTATAACCAGTAAAACATCATCAAAAATTATTTGAAAATGTTGTATGTATAAATCTCTAAAATTGCAATTATTTTGTATTTATTTATATTTTACACATTTTAGTTAAAACCCTCGTTTATGTTTTACTGATTTGAGGGTAGGATAGTGGCCACCCACCCACCCTACATATACATAATAACTTTAATTGCTAATCGTTGATGATTTTGCTGCTAAAACAATAAAAACCTTTATGTAATCAAAAATAAAACAAAATCAAAATTTAGGTTCATATATAAATGACTTTCTATAGCTAATCTTATCTTATTTATACTTAAAGTCAACCCACCCATTATGCATCATTTTTTTTTAATTTTCTCACTCAAAAATTTTACCTTTTGAATTTCTTTTTGATTCAAAAATTTTGTAATTAATTTTATTGGAAAGCTCAAGACGATAAGGAATTAAAGTTTATATGTATATGTAGGGTGGGTGGGTGGCCTCTATCCCACCCTCCAACCAGAAAAACATCATCAAAAATTATTTGCAAATTTTGTATGTATAAATCTCTAAAATTGCAATTATTTTGTGTTTATTTATATTTTACAACTTTTAATTAAAACCCTCGTTTATGTTTTACTGATTTGAGGGTAGGATAGTGGCCACCCACCCACCCTACATATACATGATAACTTTAATTGCCAATCGTGGTTAATTTCGCTGCTAAAAACAATAAAACCCTTTATGTAATCAAAAATAAAACAAAATCAAAATTTAGGTTCATATATAAATGACTTTCTATAGCTAATCTTATCTTATTTATATTTAAAGTCAACCCACCTATTATGCATCAAATTTTTCTAATTTTCTCATTCAAAAATTTCACCTTTTGAATTTCTTTTTCATTCAAAAATTTTGTAATTAATTTTATTGGAAAGCTCAAGACGATAAGTAAATAAAGTTTAAATGTATATGTAGGGTGGGTGGGTGGCTTTTATCACACCCTCCAATCAGTATAACATCATCAAAAATTATTTGATAATTTTGTATGAATAAATCTTTAAAAATTGCACTTATTTTTTGTAATTAATTTTATTGTAAAGCTCAAGACGATCAGGAATTAAAGTTTATATGTATATGTAGGGTAGGTGGGTGGCCTCTATCACACCCTCCAATCAGTAAAACATCATAAAAAATTATTTGAAAAAATTTGTTTAAATAAATCTCTAAAAATTGCAATTATTTTGGGTTTATTTATATTTTACAACTTTTAATTAAAACCCTTGCTTAGGTTTTACTGATTAGAGGGTGGGATAGGGGCCGCCCACCCGCCCTACATAAAAAAAAAACAAAATCAAAATTTAGGTTTTTATATAAATGACTTTCTATAGCTAATCTTATCTTATTTATATTTAAAGTCAACCCACTCGTTATGCATCAAATTTTTCAAATTTTCTCACTCAAAAATTTTACGTTTTGAATTTCTTTTTGATTCAAAACTTTTGTAATTAATTTTATTGAAAAGCTCAAGACGATCAGGATGTATATGTAGGGTGGGTAAGTGGCCTTGATCCCACCCTCTAACTAGTAAAACATGATCAAAAATTATTTAAAAATTTTGTATGTATAAATCTATAAAAATTGCAATTATTTTGTGTTTATTTATATTTTACAACTTTTAATTAAAACCCTCGCTTATGTTTTACTGATTGGAGGGTAGGGTAGTAGTCACCCACCCACCCTACATATAAATTATAACTTTAATTGCTAATCGTTGATGATTTTGCTGCTAAAAACAATAAAAACCTTTATGTAATCAAACATAAAAGAAAATCAAAATTTAACCACTTCAGTATTGTACGAAGATGATGCTGTATCTCCTTGGCTTTCAGTCTGGCAGGATTCTGAAGTAGCCGTGGTGTTAAAAGATCCACTAGATGAATCTACACCCGTTAAATCTGGAGGATCTTGTGACTGTGATTCTGAATTTGGTGGCCAACTGTCCACAGGATAAATGTTCCTCCTCTCATTTGTGGAAGTTCGGTCCGATTGCGTCATATCTTCTGAAAGACCAGAATTACTATTTGGAGTTGAGGTATACTCAATAGCGATGCCGTCAATATCCTCATCAAATTCTCATATTTATCTCATTATTACCAGGAATCTGAATTATTTGAATCCTCTTCCGTCCTACTTTGATGAAGTCTGTCTAAGTGACGTTTACGTTTACGTAACTCGAGGAACCTCAATTCCATAAGGTGTGGTACAAGTTTATTACTCATGTATGTGACAATATCGTGGGTGGAGTCACCAACAACAAATCGAGATTCTTCCTTCCACCAATGTAACACTACTTGTATATGTTTTATTGTTGCCATCATGCTAGGCCTAAAGAAATAGCCACTTTGAACAACAAAATCAATTTGCTATTCATTCCAAAATTGTCCATTTAGACCACTCTTCCGGAATTACGGCTTACAGTGATTGGAGTGTGCGGGAAAGCTGTACTTCCATCAATATGAATAATCTATCCTGCAGGACCTAATAATCTCTGTAAAATGACTGGTGGATTTGCGTGACTTCTTAAATTCAATTGCAGATACTGATAACGTCTAGCACGGTTTGTACGTTGCGTTCGGGCAACACCTGCAGAATTATTTTCGGTATTATGTCTGGAGACTAACAATGGGTGAACTGCTGGTGCATTATCATATTCTTCATCACAAAAATCCTGATCTTCATCTTCATCCTCCTCTTCCTCATCATTATGGTTATGGTTATTTATTCTTTATCATACTTGCTCAAAAAAACAACTGTAGATATTACAAAATAGATAAAAATATTAAAAACATACAAATAAAATTTTGACAGCAAGTTGAAGGGCAGAGTTCACCTTGTAAAATGTTCTTCCACTCAAACCCATTGATGTCAATTCTTCCAGTAATTCATAAAACTAGAAATTAGTTTCAAAGGTACTTTTTATGCATTATAATGCTTGTATTTCCCATTTTTTTGGGATGTGTTTTCAAATATTTGTCACATTGACAATTATTATATTATTATTATCATCTTCATCATTATTCTCACCTTCTTCAACATCATTATCATCATTGTTATCCTCCTCAACTTCATCCTCAGAGTCACCAGAATCTGTACTCATTAGCTCTTCAATGGCATCTCTTTTATGTTTATAAGCAACCATATTAGCATCAACATCAATATCCATGGTTCCATTATTACCACTTTGTTTCCGGTCAAGCAATTGCTCCATAATTTCATCCAGAACATTGTCATGTACATTTGTTGAGAGTTGATTACCATCCAAACTAGATGCAACAGCAGATATATCAAGCTTTGTTAAAATGACGAGGCGGATACATGATGAAACTCCATAACAAATTGAAATAAAACAACACAGTTGGGAGGGTTTCACATTTATTGTTGAACACTGCAGCATGTTTTGCCAAACAGTGGCTTCATCAGGCAGATGAATATTGAATAATCATTATTCATCTGCCTGATAAAGCCACTGTGTTGCGAAACATGTTGCAGAGTTCAACAATAAATGTGAAACCCTCCCAACTGTGTTGTTTTATTTAATCATGCTCTGTGTTTTCAGCATCTTCTATAGTGTCTTCGCCCTGTGCATTAGTAGCATCAGTTGAGGTGGCACCACTTTTGGGACCATAATCTCCAATGTTCATTGTTCTTTGTCGTTTTTTGGAGTTAGATCCAAAGGCATTTTCAGGAACAGGTTGATTAATAATTTTTGACAGACATTCCATTGGTTTCATAGCTGAGTTTATAGTAACAGGGAAGTTTGGACTAGACATATCGAGACACAGGCGAAAATATTAAATATTTCCTTGCGAAGCATCAAACGTGCGATGTTATTTACATTTGTATTAAAGGTTTGTGATTTATAAATACGAATTTGTTGCACTGGTGGACATTGCTCAATCATACATATTATGATTCCAGTAATGTGTTGCAATCGTGTGTGTTTTTCGGTTGATTCAGTCATGAGTAAAGCACGTATCAAAGCTGCTTTAACTTTACTAACAAGAGTTGTTTGTTGTTATTTAAGTTAAAATATAAATGACTTTCAAAATTTTTACCTTTATAATTTCTTCTTTATTCAAAAATTTTGTAATTAATTTTATTGGAAACGGCGAGACGATAAGTAATTAAAGTTTAAATGTATATGTAGGGTGGGCGGGTGGCCTCCTTGATATGTAATCAAAAATAAAACAAAATCAAAATTTAGGTTTATATATAAATGAATTTCTATGGCGAATCTTATCTTATTAATATTCAAAGTCAGCCCACCCATCATGCATCAAATTTTTACTAATTTACTCACCCAAAAATGTAACCTTTTTTATTTCTTTTTTATTCAAAAAGTTATGTAATTAATTTCATTAAATACAGCCAGACATAAAGAATTAAAGTTTATATGTATATGTATGGTAGGTGGGTGGCCTCTATCCCATCCTCCAATCAGTAAAACAACATCAAACAATATTTGAAAAATTTGTTTGAATATATCCATTAAATTTTGCAATAATGTTATGTTTATTTACGTTTTAATTTAATTTTAATTAAAACCCTCGCTTATGTTTTACTGATTGGAGGATGGATAGAGGCCACCCACCCACCCTACTTATACATGATAACTTTAATTGCTAATTGTTGATGATTTTGCTGTTAAAAAACAATAAAAACCTTTATGTAATCAAAAATAAAAGAAAATCAAAATTTAAGTTTATATATAAATGACTTGCTATAGCTAATCTTATCTAATTTAGATTTAAAGTTTGCCCACCCATCATGCATGAAAGTTTTACTTTACTTTACTTGCTCATTCAAAAATTTTACCTATTTTATTTCTTTTTTGTTCAAAAAATTTTGTAATTAATTTTATTGGAAATGGCGAGACGATAAGTAATTAAAGTTTAATAAATGTATATGTAGGGTGGGTGAGTGGCCTATATTACATCGTCCAATCAGTAAAACATCATCAAAAATTATTTGATTTTTTTTTGCATAAATCTATTAAAGTTTGCAATAATGTTATGTTTATTTACGTTTTACAACTTTTAATTGAAATCCTCGCTTATGTTTTACTAATTGAAGGATGGGTTAGAGGTCACCCATCCACCATTAATAAACATAATAACTTTAATTATTAATTGTTGATGGATTCTACATCTTTTTTTTACTTTCCTTCTCTATACGGCCACATCAATATTATTTTTTAATAAAATTGCAAATATTTATTAATAATAATGTTACGTAAAAAATGAAAGATAGGAATAAATCTGTTTAATATTTCCTTAAATCAATTACCCTCTTCTTATGTTTTAGTCCTTCTAAAACTTTGCCACGCCTAACTTGAAAAGCTATGCTTTATTTATTTGTCAGGGTCCACTTTTTTCTCCGGGAAGTAAATAAAATATAGCTGAAAAAGTCTCCTAACATTTTGTAAAAGTATTGTATTAAATATTAATCACCGTTGGACAACTACAGAGAAATCATATGTAATATCTCAAAGCAACTTCTTTAATAATTAAATATGTCACGCGTAAATTCATAAAAAGGTAATGACTGGGTTTAAAAGTAAGACACAATAGTAAATATGTTTATTTATTTAATAAATATTTACTAATAAATATTATTTAAATAACACTATAATTAAATAGGAATATATAAAATATATCTTTATCTTAAATATGAAACATGGTTGTATACACAAATTAATGAGACATTCACAATAATGAAGGAGAAAAGAAACATATATAATTTTAACACCATGCTGACAGGAGGAGTTCACCCTTGCAGATGAATGAGGATGGGGCCAGGGTAAAAGTGCTGAGGAGAATGGGGTGGGACAGAGGTAATAGGAGAGTGGAGTGAAATAATACATGGAAAGATTTTTTTAGAATATAGTTTAGTAGATTTAATTTTGCATGCATAAGGTATGCCAAATAAAAGCTTAAAGGGTATAATGTAGCTTATAATCTAACTTCATAACTGGAGACGGCCTTTATTTTTTTTATTTTATTGAACTCCTACCCCTCAAACATAAAGGTATAAAACAGTATTTTAAGTTTAAAAAAGTCCTTAAGGATTCCTAATATTTGTAATAAAACATGATAAATCAATAAGTTGCAAAGAAAAGGTTTTATGTAGCGATTAAGAGTTTACAAAAAAACTCGTAAACATTCTTAAATGATATCAATTATAATGCGAAAATTCGATCCACAAACACACACTATGAAATGTTTATAATTCAAATCTTTAACACAAATAAAAAATCCGACTTAATAAATAACAAATAAACTCGTAGATATTTCATACGAATATATTTACGAAAACAGGCAAGGAATTAAGGCGTTTTTATTTCTTTACTAACAATTATTTCTAAATATTATATAAAATATACAATTTCAATTAGGCTTAAAGACTTACGGCCAAAAGCCAGAAGAGGACAAAGAAATGCAATATTTATTATAATTATGTATTGTAATACTATCTACAATAAAGATGTTTTCTCTCTCTATAAAATTTTGCAACGTAGCGTTGATAATGGATGAATACATTAAGAAAATTCTTCGGTTCTTCCGGTCATTCATAAATAATTTTGTTACCAAATTTTATTAACGTATTTATATGAGTCTATGCTCTGTTTTTTTTTTGAAAATCAAAGTTTGAATTCGACATTGCTTAAACTATTTAAAGTGTTTTTTTAATATAGTCCTCGCACTATTTTCCTATAATAATTATATTATCGAAGTGCAGGTCTTCAAGTATATTCCATTTGTGTCTTAATTAAATTTAATGTTGCAGGCGCATTATATAAATTAAATGGTATGTAAATTAATCACCATAACCATGTTCCCCTATAAATGCTCTTTTTATTTGGTTCTCGGAATATACTTCGACTTGTCAATGTGTCTAAAGTGTCATTAATTTGGGGTAGTGGATAAGTGTCCTAAGTTGATAACTAGACACCAACATGACGTAATTTTTAAAAAGCTTCAGCTTCCTCTGCCTTGGTCTTGCATGTATCTTGTATGGAATAATATTATTTAATGTTAAATACGTTCCAATATTTTTTTACCAACTTCATTGATTAATTGTGTTTAGATAAATTTTATCATTTGAACATTGATTAACTTTTTATTTCCACGTAACTAATTCTTACCAATATTTCCTGAAGTCTTCCTCAATTCCGACATTATTTGTTATGCAGATTAACTCAGTAAAGTTCTTAATTTTAAGGATTTAAAATTTACAGCATCTACAGTTACTCATTATCTATTATAATCATCGTCGATTGTTTTAAAAATCACAATACCATTATAATAGGATGGATGTTTATTTTAAATTACAATTAATAATCATTTATTTCCTTTAAAACCGGTATTACTGATAAAAAGGATAACAATAGAAAACTTCTTCATTAGAATTTGGTTTTGATAATGTTTATGTAGAATTAATATTCTATATCAACTACTATAAGTTTGATGTTGAAATAATATATATTATATATATGGAAAATAACAAGCACCTTAAAATTTATACGGGGTCCATTATGTAAGTAATGCGCATGTTTTGTTCTAACATGATTTTCCATCATAGCGAGGTAAAACAGATCGGGGTCAGCCCTTTTAATGCAATCTGAGTGAAAAGACGTGCCTCCGCGTAAGGTGTGTTTTTCGACTTTGGAACACGCCGCAAAGCAGCGTTCGCTTGATTAGCGATACGTTATCAAGTTTTATGTGCGGCTTGGAAAAATTGCAACAATCCAGATGCTTCAAGAGGCCTTCAAAAGTGCATGTTAAGATCACATTCTTAATTTTTTAATTACTTATTGTCTATAGTATAAAATTTATAGATATTGGAATATCTAACGTAATATAATATATTACCTTTTCTTCTTCTTTCCTGTCCTTCTTGAGGATACCTATGAATGCCAGATTGTCGGCATTCTGGAACATATCGTGATCGAATTTAGACGTCGTGGTTGATCTTCTCTAGAGCTACACGTTTGGCATGGACCAAGAGCGACTTCCTCAGAGTGATAATCCTTTTCCTAAGTCCTATGTAACAACTCATGATCATAATGAAGTCATTGTTGACCTCACCATAGTTGGGGATACTCTTTTCAGTCAAATCATACTGCGCTGAAGCGTTGATTTTGATGACCCTTACATCCTTGGTGTGAATTCCAGCACCAATACGGTAGATCTTCTTGTTCATTTCTATACAATGACCAGCTTGGGCAACAGAGAAGAAAACTCTGGATGGATGCCAAGCGCCAATATAGGAAACTTTGCGAAGACCCTTGTGCGTCTTATGGAGCAATTTGGTGTGCCAACGAGAAGTCGCACCCTTGAATCTTTTACTGTTGATAACACTAATGCAATCGATCCTTTAATTTTGAGCAAAGATTTCACTAATTGGAACAATCTTTTCTAGTTGATCACATGCTTACTTGACTTTATCTTCAATGGTACCTCCATTCAATTTCATATGGGTGTTAGCAATGATATGGATAACCTTGCAGAACATGATGATTTTCTTAAAATCACGCTCGATGGATTCCTTTCCCAAATCATCTTGTAACTTTTTGAATGAGATGGTATAAGGCGTTCAAGAAGGGACGGGAGAAGATCGCTGATGAATCACGTTCGTTCTAAAAGTCTTGACCGAAGACAAGATAGTACTTCGAGTTTAGCTCTGTCAAGAATTTATTTATTTATTTATTCAGTACTTTGGTCTTCTTTCATTAAAAATACATTTATTACAAAAATCATACTTAAAATTTTGGACGAAAGAAGCACGGGCGGAGTTCACAATGACAAATTATGTTCTTCCACTCTAACCCTTCTTGTTACATGATGTTTGGAAGGCAGCAATCCTTATGCACATCGGGAATCTTTTATATATCCTTTAATATGGTTTTTGTCCAGTTTTTTTGGAGGAAAAAAGCGATATCTTAAGTCCAAGAAATCATCCGTTTTGAGTTTATATCGCAGGGAGAACAAGGATAGATTTATGTGATGAGGGACTGACTCTTACCTGCACGTTCTCTCTTGTAGTCTGTCTAAAAACTCTATAATTTAATTATACATTACCACTCCAAAATAAAATATAAAATTGGTCAAATCAGAAAATATTTGGAAGAAGATTTTAGCTTTTCTTCGTTTAAAATTTTTTGGAACTTTCTTTCTATATTATTTCTTATTATTGCTAACTACTAATGTTTAATATTTTTGTTTCAGAAATTTCTTTACCGACGTTGAGGAATTATTCTGGTAAGTATTATGTATTATTTCGTTGTTAGTGTTTTTATGCGTTGCATTCGTAAGAATGCAAGGATAATATAAGTTGCTTTTAACTATAGAAATGTTTCGGTCTTAGTGTTATTACTAATGGACATAACTTACGTTAATTTTCTCCTAATGATAGAAACCTCAGGCTGAAGGACAACGTTAGAAATAGCTAAAAAAAGTCTTCGATATATTAAAAGATAGTAGATAAGGCATGAAAAGAGGGTGCCATCGGTTTCTACTTAATTTAAACAGAGTACAAAATAAAATTAAGGAGGAGCTATACATCTTCATAATGTTAAGAAAAATGAATTACAGATCAAGATCACTTCAATTTTTGGTTAGGGAAATTGAAGAGTTTTGACTAGAATTCTAATTGTTCAAAGTTTTAAATTTAAAAAATTAACATCAGAGTTCCTATGTCCTAAAGCTTCACATTCAACAGTGTTGCTAAAAATATATCCAGCTTTTGGAAATCCTTACACTCTGATGCCAAAATAAAACTTTAGTTTAATTCGGGGCGGTTAAGTTTAAAAATTATGGCCAACTGGTGTCTAAAGTTCAAGAGCAAGAAATGTGTTCTAATTGGTTAGTAAATATTTATTAACTATAAAATTAATCATTAAGTTTACAAGATTTGAATTTAATTTTTAGCTTCGATGTTCGAGAAAAGCGGTGAGCTTTGTTCTCCACTTACTCTACCTTGAAATCTATACAAATATTATAAATATATATTTTAGAACTGTGGTGTCTTTTGTTTCCTACTTTTAAAAACGGTCTAACGTATAATATACCCATCTTCTCATTAAAATAAGAACGATTAATAATGTCTGTTGTATTTAGCTAAATAACAATTCTAAGTCTAATGGTTGCATTGAATTACCTAATGTAGTGGACAAACCACTGATAATTAGGAAACTGTCAACAGCGTCAATTCATAACAACATTGAAATAAAACAACACAGTTGGGAAGGTTTCACATTTATTGTTGAACACTGCAACATGTTTCGCCACACAGAGGCTTCATGAGGCAGATGAATAATCATCATGTATCCGCTTCGTCAATTCAAGATAATAACAACAATTGTAAACGTTAAATTATTGTTTAGGCATTAGATGTTAACTTACTGGTGAGAACTGGAGGCTTATAATATAAACTTCATAGTAACATTCAGTTACATTAAGCAACTGACTCAAATAGGTCAAAACCGGTCCGTAGCTGTTGTTAACAGGGAAGTAATTATTTAAGTGTTTACCTTTGCCATTGTTAATTTTCGCTGTTGGCAATTCTCTAATTTTCGGTATAGTAACATTCTGTTTATTGGATTCTGTTTGTTATGAATGTTGAATTAATGAAGGATAGATTACACAATAATTAAACCTCTTAAAACATTTCATTTAGAAATATGTGGCATAAATAATTACAACGCATACGCGTGAAAGAATTGACAAGGACATAAAAGCTCTGATTGAGAAGACCATTGAAGAGACAATTCGTTTAAATAAAAATAAAATAAGAGGGATAAATTGTATTTATCTTGCAGTACTTGATGACCTTCTTCACGCTCAGTGGATTTCTTTTCCAAATCATCCTGCCACTTTTTGGATGAGTTGACATAAGGCGTTTAAGATCGAGAGAAATTCGCCGATGAATCTCGTTCTGGACGCCCAACAACTGCCACAATTGACGAAAAAATTTGTTTTGTATTCCGACCATCGATTGAGTTACCAACAAATTGCTGACATCTTAAATATTTACGGTACATAAGAGAGTGACCAAGGATCAGCAATTGGGCAAAATCTGCGCAAAGTTTGTGCAGAAAGTCTTGACCGAAGACTAGACATTTTTTCGAGTTTTACGCTATCAAGAATTTTTGGATTTGATTCAATTACTCGGACTTAAACTACGAACATTTTCTTCTTCCATCACTTGATGAAACATAATTTAACGATAAGGTAAATTAGTAATTAATATCACTTGGTTTTACTTGTTTCGCAATTTTAAAACAAGTAAAACCAAGTGACATCAATTACTTATTTACCTTATCGTTACTCGGACTTTCTTAACTCTGTCGTATCCTGGATGTTAGAGTACCACCCAGAATCGAAAAGACAGTGCAACGAGTGACACACAAAATCATCCTCTCATTCCAAGAAAGTGCGAATGAGCAAATCTCGCATCAAAACGATTGTCTTTTTTGAAGTCCGAGGAATCGTCTATTTTGAGTTTGTACCGCAGGGAGAAACTGCCAACTCAGCCTTTTACCTACAGGTGCTGAAGAGATTGAAACGCAAGGTTGCGCGCAATAAGGCTGACATCAAAGACGGGGTTAGGCTCTACTGGAAATGCCTCTAGCTGAATAGCCTTCATTGTTACCCGTTATACAAGTGCTATTCTTTCGTTTCTTTGTCTGAAGAGAAAACTGAAATGAAAGCATCTGGAAAACATAGAAAAGCATGTTGCAATGTTTCTAAAAGACATTCCCTTCGATGAGTTTCAGGGTAAGTTCCAGACATGACAAGCATATTTCCCCAAATGTATTGATGCTAGAGGAGATTATTTTGAAGAATTGTAAACATTTGCACTGGCACGATCAAACTATAGTTTTCTTAGAAAAGTGTGCATTACTTTTATAATACACCCTGTATGTCAAACATATTTTAGTTTTGATGTAACTTCATATTGTATAATATATTCGTATAAATTTCAATGTCACAATGACAGACTAATGTCGAAAATAGCTCCCAAAAAGGTACAAAAGTAGCATATTTGCTCTAATATATTCGTAATAAAGAAGTCAGAAGTTGTCAGCATGCTTTACTGGTCAGTGGATGGGTGTGAGTCTGAGTGGAAGAACACTGGAAACCAGTAAACTCCACCCGTGATTCTTGCTGCCTAAATTTATGTACGTGTTTCATTCATTGTATTCTTTTGTAAATGTGTTATAAGCAAGAAGAGCAAAGTCATAAAGAATAACGTATTCCTAGAAACACTAATATCTGGAAGTAGTTGGCGTAAATTTTCGTTGATAAGTCCATCCACAAAGAAAATATTGGCGTGGTGTTTTAAATATTCTATTTTTGCAGTTCCTTGCAGGGTGTTAATATTTTCAAATGGATGATATTAATAAGCCATCGGTTGCTTTTCTGAAACCTAAACTGTACTTAATTATAATTTTGATTTTTAAGACTCCTTCATCTCTATCTCTTAGTGTATCTAAATACTCGATAATTTAAATGTACTCAACAATTAGGATTTTCAGAGTAAAATATATAATTGGTCAAATCGGAAAGAAAAATAAATGCTTTAACCTGCCAGAAAATGTTTTAGAACTTTCTTTCTATATTCCAAGATTTCTCAAAATATCCATGTAAGATGTAAGCATTGATAAAAAGATATTTATTGTGTAAAATGAAGTGCCGATCATAAATTTAAAACAAAATCTGTAGCACCTAATTACCCTACACGCTATAGTAGTGAGATACTAATCATACATATAAATCATTAAATATCTATCATATAATCTATTTATAAAATTTTTGTTTCAGAAATTTCTTTGTTGACATTGAGGACTTATTCTGGTAAGTATTTTATACTCTTGCATTATTAGTGTATTTATACGTTTCATTCGTAAGAACGCTAGAATAATATGAGTTTGTAAGCATTTAGGACAATAAAGTTACTGATTTAAACTATTTGAATGTTTCGCCATTAGTGGTGTTAGAAATAGATTACGTTAAATTGCTGCACCTTATTTTTTACCAGCGCTAGTAACGTCAGACTAACTGACAGCGTTAAAATGGACAGAAAATATGTTTAAAGATAGTGGATAAGGTTACGCATACATTCTTACTTAATCTGAATAGAGTACAAAACAAAATTCAGGAGGAGCTTATACATCTCCATAATGACTGTTAAGAAAAGCGAATTATAGCCAAGGTCACTTAAAATTTTGGGTAAGAAAACTGAAGATTTTTTAAAACTCTAATTGGTTAGAGCTTAAAATTTAAAACAATGAACGTCAGAGCTCTGATTACCCAAAGCTACACATTCTACAGCGTTGCTAAAAATACATCAAGATTTTCGAAATTCTTGTCAAAACTTTAATTTAATTCGGGGCGTGTAATTCAAATATGCGGTTTTCCTTTATTTATGATTGTGATAAATATTGAATTAATGAAACATAGATTAGATAAGAGTAAAACCTCTTTAAACATTCCATCTCTATCTTTGGGAACATCTAACATCTGAGGAGCTGTTTGTGTTTTTTGTGATTAAATTGAGAAATACATTTATTAAATTTGTGTTGTTGGTGTTTATATAAACGTGTAATTTTTGTGTTATATTATATGCCTGTATTATGTCTGTATCAAAAGCCATTTGCTAATCTCGGGTTCAATACTTGAATGTGGACTTTTTTACGTCTAATTAAATTATTTATTCTCATTAATTAATTACCAATAAATTATGTCTCAAGTAACTTCAACGTTCAAATGTTTTTAAGGGGTCCTTTCCAAAAATTTCCGTTGCATTATCATTATCAACAAGACACAGTGTGTTTAGTTAAAAAAAGATGTAAAATGGAAGATTAAAGCTAAAAATTGTACATCACAGGATAGTAAACAAAAGCATAAGACAGAAAAGATAAAAAAATAAATTCTATGATAAAGGACATAAAACTAAAGATTAATGACAGAAAACACAATACAAAATATAGAAAATAGAATATTTAAGTCAGAAAACAGACGAAATAGGACTGAAAACAAAAAAATGGAAGATTATAGCTAGAAAAACAAAAAAGATGAGACAAAAAACAAATAATAAATTGAAGAGAGAAAATAGAAAACTGATGGCATAGACAAATATAAAACGCAATACAGAAAATAAAAGATTGAACATACATAGGACAGAAAACTAAATTTAGATGATAAATAGAAAATAGATTACTAAAGCCAGAAAAACAAAAAATAACGGTCAAGAAATGAAAACAGAAAAAAATAGAGTCGGAACATAGATGACAAAAGAAAGAAAATAGAAAATCAAAGCTACAAAAAAAGGCATAGCTCAGCAAACAGAAGACAAGAAACAGAAAAGAATAGAATTCGGACGATATGGGACAATAAGCAGAAAAGAAAATAGAGAAATAAGAAATTGAAAACTAAAGTCATACAATTAAAAAATCGATAATAAAAATTACTTACAGAAAAACATGGGAAATAAAACAGAAAACAGAATACAGAAACAAAAGATTATAGCCAAAAAACAGATGGCATAGGAAATGAAAATCAAATAACAAATGACAGAAAGATTAAAGCTAGAAAAACAAACAATCTGCGAAAAAAAGTCAGAATAAGAAGAAACAGACGATATAGGACAAAAAGAGAGAATAGGATAACAAATGAGAAACAGAAGATTGAAAATAGAAGGCAGAAAATAGAAATCTGATAACATAAATAACAGAAAACCACCGAAGATAAAAATAGAAGACTAAAGAAAGAAAATCAAAAAATGAAACAGATAACAAAGATATGATTCAGAAGGCAGAAGACATAAAAGAGAAGACATAGGACACAAGAAAGCAGATAAAGACATACATTTGAAAACTGACGATATAAGACATGAAACAGATAATAGAAAATATAAGATTAAAGCCGGAAATAATGACGACATAGTTCAAAAATCAAAAAAAAGGCAGATGACTAAACAAAAATAACAAGTAACAAAAGATATAAAATAGGAGACTACAGCTAGATTCAAATAACAGCATGGAACAAACACAGAAAATAGAAGGTTAATGTCATAAAAACACAGAACATATTTGTAAGTAAGACAAACGACATAGTACAAAAAACAAAAACAGACAATTTAAAATAGAAGATTTAAGCTATCAAATGCATGACATAGGACAGCAAACAGAAAACAGACGACAGAAGACAGAAAGCAGAAGACAGAAGGCAACAGGCAAAAAGCAGAAGACAAGACAACAGTCAAAATACAGAAGACAGACAACGGAAAACTAACGACATAGGACATAAAACAAAAAACAGACTACAGAAATCAAACCATAGAGAATAGAAGATTACGCCAGAAATAAAGACGACATAGGACGGAAACTAGAAAACTAAAGACAATTAACAGGAAACAAATGAAATTAAATAGAAGACTAGAGATAGAAAAAAATAACAACATGGAACAAAAACAGAAAACTGAAGACAGAAAACTAAAAGAAATGAAATAGAAGATTAAAGTCACAAAAAGGAGATACATGGAACATAAAACTAAAAAAACAAAAGACATTACACAAAAAATAAAAAATATATCGACCAAAACAGAAGATTTAAGCTAGAAAATACATAAGATAAGAAAGCAGAAACAGTAAACAGATGACGAAAACAGAAGACAAAAGAGACATGACACTAAACACAGGACAGAAGACAGAAGACAGAAAATAGAAAAGAGAATGCAGAAGACTGAAGAACCAAGACAGAAGGCAAAAGGAAGAAGACACAAGAGAAAAGACATAGGACAGAAACCACAAAATAAAACAAAATTTAAGACAGTAAACTAGTGACAATTGAAAGAAAACAAAAGATAGTAAAATAGACGATTAAACCCTGAAAAAAAAAACAGGCGACATAAGACAGAAAACAGAAAACAAAAGTCAGTAAAGTAATGACAAGTAAATGGAAACAAAATAAATAAAATAGACGACTAAAAAATAACAATGTGGGACAAATGACAGAAAACAAAAGAAAGAAAATAGAATCTTGATTAGAAATTAAAAACACTTGGTTTGTTTCACATAATATTTATTATTTTTCTCTCCGACTAGTTTCGACAAAATGTCATTATCAAGGAGTAATGACATTTTGTCGAAACTTGTTGGAGAAAAAAAAATAAATATTCTGTGAAACAAACCAAGTGTTTTTAATTTCTAATCAAGATTTTTCAAATATGTTTCACCGCGGGTTAAGTGAGCAATTAATTAAATATATAAGAAAATAGAAAATTAAACAAATGTATTAGTCAGTAAGACAAATGACTAATGTACAAAAGAACAAAAAAAAACAGAAGATGGATAATTAGAAGATAAGAAAACAGAAGGGATAAATTAGAAAAGTAATGGCATAGAGACCAGAAGATTGAATTATCTAAATTTTAATTATTAATATAGGTTTTAATGGTAATTTTACTCTGTAATTGGCCTGTTGGCTGTTGGCTAAAAAATCGATAAATAAATAAATAAATAGATACAGTATGATATACTTTAGCGTGTACTAACAGCGATCATTGAGCCTCTTACTGAACTAATAAACCGATGCATCAGACATCAAATTTTTCCAGATGCACTTAAAAGAGGAATAGTGATACGTCTCCACAAGAATGCTGAATGTTCTGATCCTAGCAACTATTGAGGAGGTGTTGTATTGGCATTGTTTGGTATAGTTCTCGAAAAAGTTTTGAGCGAATACTTTGAAAACTTGAGATATTTTGTAATGAACAAAGGGTTCAATCAAATTTGTCAAAATGAGAGTCGATTGCTTTGAACAAAGAAGTCTCTCAAAAGCTTCATTTTTAGATCTCTCAAAAACTTGTGATTGTTTACTCATGTTATTCTTTTAAGGGAATTATATTTTTACAATTTGCACCCAGAGAGTTGTCAGCTAATAGTATTATACTTTTTGGTTCAAATACAATACGTATTCATAATGATGGTTGCAACCGTTACTATGTGGTAATTCATAATGAACACTGAATAAAACACTTATTATGTTTTTAAGTCCACTTGATAATGACCGTCAAAAGTCGAAACTTAAGTCGTACACATTGTAATATATTTATATATTATAATAAATTATAGTGGTTAAAAACATAGTAAGTGTTTTATTCAGTGTACAATACGTATTGTCTCAGAATTCAACTTCTGATGAATTACGCATTGTTAGAGGGCTGCCCCAAGGATCGATTCTAGGGCCGTCATTATTTTTAGTTTAAATTAACGATCTTCCATAACTGTTAAGGATGGGAGTGCTTTATTGAATGTGTATGATTACTTTTGTCATTTAATTTTGTGATATGCAGCTTTTTCTATCTTCATTTACTTATCATCTATTATAGCATTTAGAGAATGTAAATTTTCTTCATAAAAAGTTAAAATGATGCTTAAAAAATGGCAACTAATTGTATATTTTTCTTCTCTTAAATCCCATCCTCTCGGAAATATATACAATCCAACATTCTGCCCGCAAGCATCAACAGGAAAAACAGATTACAAACATTGTCGAGCAAACACGTCGCGCAGAACACACGTAACTTGTTTACTAGAGATTTAATTTCTTTTCTGGTCGACGAAATATATGTATGAGGAACAAACAGAGCCCGTATTGACCGCTCTAAATACGTGTAACACAAACCTGCTTATATAACTCCACAAACGCATTACACGTTGTATATATGTTGTCGCCGTGGGCATTCTCTCGCAGCAGGGATGGTTTTAAGTGTGCAGCCCCGGGGAGCGTGTTATTTTTCCTGATCGGGATAGTGGGAGTTAGAAAAATAAACTAGGGTTAAATAACCTTTGAATAAATGATGATATTTACAATACTCCTAAACTATCTGGAAACAAGTTCATTCTATATAAGAAAGTAAATTTGTATATATTATTAAATAATAGAGCTTTAGTTATTATTACTTCTAAGAATTATTAACTATTAACTTGCTTCGTCTAATAAAATAAATTAATTACGTTGTTTATATAACTCCTCCAAAAGCGTAATTAGGTCAAATTGAAAGACACCTTAATTACGATGGAAGATAATTAAAAACAAACAATACGCTATGTATGTAGACAATTAATGCTCAATTAGAGAATACGTAATTAGTCCTCGAGTACGATATATACAGAAAAACTAATAATCAAAGTCTTTGAACGTCTAAATTGGCAATTAAAAATTTAAATGGTCCCCGTTTCAGGCAGATAACATAGAAAAGGGACCGATGGTGGATTTATTCAGAATACACACACACACACACACACACACACAAATATTTTTATTCGAGATTCCAGACTTTATTGTTGTGAGCAGTCCATTCAAAACAAGTAATAAACTTTGCTCCTTGGAAATGCGATGCATCGATCTGATTCTCTTGGCATGCCGTGACGTTATAAATCCAGACTATTCAATTCGTGACAGTCATCACCCTGTGGGAATTAGCCGACTTTCTTAAATGGGGCTTTAAAGTGACCCGCATTTATTGCCCGGAAGGGAATAACGGCGGCGGAAATGTCTTTCGTTTTTAAGTAGTAATTCTTACATTATGTTTCTTTTTACAACGAACATGTATTTATACAACGTATGAATGATTACATTGTTTAATTTATTTGTGAAATAATATAATTACCTATATTAAGATGTACTTTATCTATGTAATCCTAATTACTGGATTGATGAGACTGTTACTTGTTGAAACTCCATATTGACACAGTATATGGTTTCAAAAACTTTTTTATTATTCCACGTCAATGTTTCACCACAGGTAGATGAATAATGATTAATCCTAATTTTTATCTGAAAGAAAATATATATGTTTCTTATTATTTAACTAATTTGAGTTATATTGGCCAATGTATTTGCAAATCCCGTTCGAAATCAATTAATTCGATTCAAGCGGAAGAGTTTTCAGCCATAAATAACAAATTTCCACAGTTTCGTAATCTCATTACCGCGACCGACAGTTTAATTGAAGTTGGCATGCAGTTCAGTGTTTGACTGAAAAATACTAGTTTTCAATTACAGCTAAGTTTTTAATTAAAAGCGCTTGCAAATACGCTCGATAGGGGATTCGAAAATAGATCGTTTATTGCAAATTTAGATACATAACTAGGATTTTTTATTAATCTTTTATTGCGTGGTCACATTTTTGTTAATTCAGTATTAATTCAAATTTAATAAAATGGTGATGAGGCCATCATAGTACTATCCTTATATTTTTCTCGAAAACTATGAGGTTTGCGCAAAAAGGCTATTCATAATATTTTTTTTTTAGATAATTTTTTTTTTATTTGACTAAAATATAAAATAATTTCAATTTTAATAATCCTGTAAATATTGTATTTATCTATTTTTAAAAATTGTTATCTATGTTATAAAATTGGAGGGTGGAATAGTGGCCACCCACCCACCCATCATAAACATTTGAACTTTAACTAAAAGCTATGATTTAATTTATTTTCGGGCCACACCAACAGTAATGCAGTTGTAGTTTTCAGGAATCTAAAACAGTGTCAGTGGTTGAAGTAAAATTATATATAGGGTGGGTGGGTGACCTTCCAATTCATGCATCATAGCAAAAGTTTTTTTAAATTTGTAGTTACGTTCTAAACTTTACAGACGTATAAATTTTCAACAATCAAATTTCGACGATTTCTTAATTTCTAATGACCTTAGAGAAATTAATTTCGGAAATAATCTAAATAAACTCTGATTTATGGTGTAGTGATTGGAGGATCGGATAGAGGACACCCACCCATCCTACATATACATTTGAACATCAACTAAAACTCTGATTTAATTTTTGGGTCAAACCAACATTGATACTGTTGTAGTTTTCAAGAATTTAAAACAGTGTCAATGGTTGATGTAAAATTATATATATAGGGTGGGTGGGTGGCCACTATCCCACCCTCCAATCCATGCAACATCATAAAGATTTTTTTTGAATTTATCATTACGTTTAAAGCTTTGCAGACGTTTAAATTTTCAACGATTAATGTTTCTTAATTTCTAATTACGTTAGAGTAATAATTTCAGAAATAACATAAACAAATTCTCGTTTATGGTGTCGTGATTAGAGGGTGGGATAGTGGCCACCCACCCACCCTACATATATAATGAAATTTTAATCACTGACACTGTTTTAGTTTCCAGTATTACAAGACAAAATATTGTTGATGATGTTGACTAACTTAAGCAGTGTTTAGATTATTTATAAAGTTATATATAAGGTGGGTGGTGACTATCCCACCCTGCAATTACATTATTTAAATTACTATCTTGAATTTTGGAGGCGTTCACTTCGTAGTACATTTTTAATGAATAACAGAAAAACGTTTAACTTTTTTATACTACTTTTTATTTTTATACAACACTTTGTGACTAGTTTCGAAACTAGTCACAAAGTGTTGTATAAAAATAAAAAGTAGTATAAAAAAGTTAAACGTTTTTCTGTTATTCATTTAAATTACTGTTTTAATTTATTAATAACATCAATTAAATGAATGTTTTATAAATTTTTGAAATTTAAATTGTATATGTAGGGTGGGTGGGTGGCCACTATCCCACCGTCCAATTTTCTTTAAGTTCACTCGAATCTAATCTTATAATCGTGTGAATGTTGTTTCTATTTATTTTGAAAAATTTTAAACTATGTTATAAGGTTGGAGGGTGTAATGGTGGCCACCCACCCACATACATATACATTTAAACTTCAACTAAAAACTCTGATTTATATTTTTTTTGTCACACCAACAATAATACTGTTGTGGTTTTCAGAAATTTAAAACACTGTCTTTGGTTGAAGTAAAATTATATATGTAAGGTGGGTGGCCACTATCGTACCCTTCAATTTTCTTTGAGTTCACCCTAATCAACAATTATAAATTTGACTAAAATATAAAATAATTCCAACCTTAATAATCGCGCAAATATTGTTTTTACTTATTTATAAAACTTGTTGTCTATGTTATAAAAATTGGAGGGTGTGATAGTGGCCACCCACCCACCCTACATATACATTTGAACCTCAACTAGAAATTCTGATTTAATTTTTTGGTCACACCAACATCTATACTCGACAATTTTCAGGAAACTAAATCAGTGTCATTGGTTAAAGTAAAACTGTATATGTAGGGTGGGTCAGTGGTCACTATCCCACTCTCCAATTCTTTTAAATTTCTTCCCAATTAAAATTTTTAAATTAAACTAAAATATAAAATTATTATAATACATATTGTTTTTATCGATTAAAAACAATGTTTATGTTATAAAATTGGAGGGTTTGATAGTAGACACCCACCCACTCTACATATTTATTTAAAACTGCAACATGAAACTCTGATTTAATTTTTATTTTGGCCAGACTAATAGTAATACAGTTGTAGTTTTCAAGAAACTAAAACCGTGACACTGGTTGAAATTTCATTGTATATGTAGGGTGGGTGGGTGGCCTCTATCCCACCCTCCAATCCATGCAAGATTGCAAAGGTTTTTTTTTTAAATTTATCACTACGTTCAAAGCTATGCAGACATGTAAATTTTCAACATTCAAATTTCGACGATTATTGTTTCTAAATTTCTAATTACGTTGAAGTAATTAATTTCGGAAATAACTTAAAGAAACTCTGTTTTATGGTGTGGGATAGTGGCCACACACCCACCCTACATATACAATGAAACTACAATTACTGACAAAAAATATGTTAATGGTGTTAATAAACTTAAGCTGTGTTTAAAATTATTTGTAAAGTTAAATGTAGGATGGGTGGCGACTATGCTACCCTGCAATTACATTATCTAAATTACTGTTTTAATTTATTAATGACTAAAGAGTAAACGGTGAAAATTTGTAGATATATTAAGCAAAAGTGCTGGAAAATACTTGGAAATCTTTAACAATTTGGAGAGAAGAGAAGAGATATCCGAAAATTCACTAGAAATCTAAATGAAAATTTGAAATGAAATTGCTTAAAAAATCAAGAAATCTTTAGAAAGTTTTTACAATTTGGAAGAGAAGAGAAATTTCTGGAGAACAAAAAATTAAAAATTTCTGTTTGAAGAAACTTCTAGGAAATAGGGAATAAATTTGCGAGAAACATTGAAAAAAAGATAAAAAATGGCTTTAAAATGCTAAATAAATTCTTAGAGACAATTCTAAAATCTAAAAATTCAGAATAAACATTGTTAGAAAAAATTGTTCTAAAAAATTCTACGAATCCAGGAATAATTGTTGAAGAATTCTAGAAACCCAGAAAAAAACTTTTAAGAGAAGTTGCTAGAAAAATCTTAGCAAAAATAATATATCTTAGGAATTTGTAGAAATATTGAATATAATTGCTGGAAAATTCTAGATATCTTGAGGAAAATTCTAACAATGTGGAAGAGGACAGAAATTAAAAGAAAACTTTTGATAAATTCAAATTCCTAACAATTTCATTTTTAGAAAAATCAAGAAAATTTTATAAATTTTTAGAAATACTGAAAAAAATGCTAGGAATTTCTAGAAATCTTGCCAAAAATTCTAAAAATTTTAAAGTTTGGAATAAAAACTGCTCTAAAATGCTAAACAAAATTAGAGACAACAAATGCTACAAACAAAGAAAAAAAATAGCGTCCTTAAAATAATAATAAAATTTTTAATTTTCAGAAGAATTCTATACGTAAGGAAGAACATTTAATATAAATTCTAAAATTCTACAAATAAAAATGCTGAAAAATTCTTAACTAAATAAAGAGAAATTTCTGGAAATGTCTTCGCAATTTACTTAACATTTGTAAAAATTTTGAAACAAATTGCTGAAAAATGTTTAAAATCTAGAAGAATTTTTGATAGAAAACAGAAATTCGAAAGAATTATATTAAACGAAGTATATTATACCTTACACGATAGATAGTTATTAATGAAAATGATAGTAGCGACTGTTCATTTTAAAAAGTAAAAATGAAATATCACATAGTAACGATTACCACAATCCTGTTTCTTAAAAAGTAAATACCTTTTTTAGTAGGAAATTAGTACCCGCTTTTTCAGTGCGGAGCCGGATGTATACTAACATGTTTAGTTACATTCCAGTTGTTTATGTGTTACGTTTAGTTAATATTGACTGCGCTATTTAATTGAGTTTTTATTATATCCGAGAAAGTGACAATTCTATTTACCGAGAGATAAAATCCTTGCCTTTTCAGATAATGAACGTTTCTCAGAATCAATAAAACATTTATATATTATATTAACACCTAAACATAATTGAAAACTCTCATTATGTTTCGTCCTTTCCGAAGGGTAAATTTTTTAATTGCCTTCTAATTGTTATTTGAATTATACGAAATTATTAATTAATAGACGCTTCTAAAGTCATTTATCGAATTCAATGGAAAGTAATTAATTAAAACGAATATGTAGACTCAAATAATAAAATGATTATTCATCCAATTAAGTTCCACGGATAAAACTGAATTTACTTCATCACCAAATACAATATCGTATTCATAATAAAATTCAACTAAAATCTTAGAATAAATTAAATCAATTTAACCGATATAACATTTAGTAAGGAGTAAATTCAAAACTAACAAATCATAAATAATTTATAAATATGTACATCAGAATCAAATGGAACGTTTAGTTTATTCTCTCGATGAATACTATGTAATGGGTTTATTTCAATTTTAATAGAATATTCACTCGATTTATATGTAAATCGTCTACTCATCAATATTATGTCGGATGCATCTAATAGGAAGGATGAAATCCATCACAAGGAAAAATATAAGCGATTTAATATAGGAATTTGCATTGCTTGTTTTACGCTTCTTTATTAAATCGCAAAATTAGTTTTTAAATTGCGGATAACTACAAAAGTTAATATTATATAATAAAGGAATGTTCCAGATTAAAGGAGATTGAAGTAGACTTTGTTTAAGGGTGTAAGGAGGTTGTCTTTGGCTTTTATTGATCTGTTTATAAGGAATTGTTTAAGAATAAAAATTATATTGGTAGAAATATTTAGTAAGTAGCAATTGTAAGAATAACCATCAAGGAATTGATGACTTTCCTTTAAGTTGTATTCTTTGGGTGTTTGAGGTGAGGATGGTAGGTGAAGCAAAAATGGACCTCTGGAAATTAATAGTCAGAAATCAAGAGGGCAAAATGGGGGCAGTTGCTGGAGGAATTGGAAAACGACATATGAAGGAGGTCGTATGGCATCGTAGTCAAGAAGGTCGGCGCAGGGAATACGAATGTGGGTACGTTTCAAATAATATATAAATATATTATTTGAAAGGTCATTCATGTACATGATAAATAACGTAGGACAGAGAATTGTACCTTGAGAAACCCCTAATTTAATTGTTTCTTTATGTGATAAGTGATATTTTTAAATATTTCCAGCTAAGTGATTTATCTTAACCCTTTAAATGTAGGGACAAAACTAAGAGTAAGCCACGCCTCTGATCCCATAGTTGTCAAAATTATCTAGAAGAAGTTGAATTTCTATACAAGATAAGATCTATAAAAATTCCAATGGGGTATTCGCCAAGTTCTAGATATCATACGATGTTATTGTAGAATTCATGAAGAGCTGTGGTTGTTAAAAATGATTTTTAGAAGCCATGTTGAGAGTTCGTGATGATTTTAAATTTATGAAGGTATTCGCTTAGTCTATAGTGCATACATAGTTCGAAAATTTTGTGAAAACATGAAAGTAGTGCTACAGGTCTATAATTTATGATGTTTATGATCTTCTTTTTTTATATATAGGTATAATTATAGCTTGCTTTAATCCTTCTAGGAATATGCAATTTTCAAACGATAGATTTATTAAATGTAAAAGAGGTTTTATTACGTAAACAGCTGAATTTTTTATAAGAAAATCTGGAATATTATCGAAACCACTTGTTTTCTTGTTTTTTAGTTTGTTTATAATGAGTAATAATTCTTCTTCGTTGTATGGTTTGAGAAAAAATTATTGTAATTGAGAAATCATATTAGGTCTACTATTATATCCATCCGATATATTTTTACGATTTTTATTAACTCGTTTTTGAAAAATGTGTTAAATAAATTGGCATTTTTTGTTGGATTTTTATCATCGTAGTTTAATTTAATTTTATTTTTATTTATAAGATCATTTATAATTTTACATGTTGATGTTTCCACATTACGTGTGTTTATTATTTTATTTTGATCGTATGATTTTTATGTTTGTTACTAGATGCGTGTGATTTTTTTAGACTCTATATAAAAGTCTGTGAGAATGGGATGTTTTTTGAAGAAAATAAAGGTCTCTGAGTTTTTGACTTGATTGTTTTAATTTATGGTTTACCCAGAACTTGTGAGAGATTTGTTTAGTCTGCAGACCAAAATGTTTTTCAATATAGTGTGTAATTACATTATGAAAAACAATAATGCTATCATTGTAGAATTCCTCTAAATTTAAATCTACTGATTTTAGATCGTTCTTGTGCCATTTACCGACTCGACCTCCGCGACCATTCCTACAGTACTTTGAGCCTAAAACATAAGTGCTTAGTTTGATATATAGCTACTTTTTAACCAAGTTTCGGTAAGACAGAAACATTTTAAATTTAAATTACAATAATCAATTGGAATTTGATTAATTTTCTCATCGTTAATAGAACTTATATTTAATAACATTAAATTAAATTCAAAATGTGATTTATTTATTATTATTTCATTTGAATTTGGTTTGGAAGTTTCTGAAAATTTTTATTATTATAAAATTTGTTAACAAACGTATACCTATATTGGCCAAAATTTTGGGTTAAAAACAAACTCTGCAATTTCGTATGGAATACCAATTTTAAATAAAGCATAATCTCCATCCTTAAATTTTGGTGGTAACTCTTCTATAATAATTGATTTATTTAAAGTATTGAGTTTAAGATTCATAGTTTTTTCTTTTAAAAACCCTCACTTGTTGGGATGTTACTCCTTTTTTGATTTTTGATACGAAAATCCACTTGGGTTAAATCCGCGTACATACTTGTAATTTATTGACCCCCCTCCCTCTCTCACTCCTGGCCGCAAGGTCTTCCGCCTTCCTTGTCAGGACTGCTTTGGCCATCTTTGCCACGAACTCCCAACTGTCCTCACTATCGATCATCCAGCAGACCAGCGTGGCCTCTTGGACTTCAATCAGGGTTCCCGCAAGGACCTCCCTCACTTGTTCACGTTCACCATTTCGGACATGCAATCAAGCGTATGCTGCAACGAAGTGAAGTTAGCCGAGCACCACCGGCACTCAGCACCCTCCAGCTTCCCAACCCGCCAAAGATATTCCGCGAAACAACCGTGACGAAGTAGTCCATCTCTTACTGGTCTTTTTTTTCCTATGCCACTGCGAGGGTCTAGCAAGGATTAGATATCAAAAGCTAAGCACTACAAACCCAAGCGCGGAGACTTATACCCAAGTCCCTCTGGCAGGGCTAATAGGACTAATCAAAGAGGCAAAGCTAGAGCTGGTTATCTGAGATAAACAGGGATCCATAATAGATCTGAAAAGTTTGCTGTGGAATAGGCGCTGGTGTCACCCATACAACATCTTTTTTTTTTTTTTTTTTTTTTTTTTGTGGCCGGGAGGTGGAAAATCTTTTATAGACTGAGTGTGGGAGTCCCCAGAACTATACTGGTATACCCACTAAAAACCACCTCCCCAGGTCGCCCCTGACACCCCGCGGAACCGCCGTCAGGCATTACTTCACGGGGTGTAGGGTGTCGTCAGCGTCAATGATGTGTGCGTGTGTAAGATGATTGTGTGTGTGTGTGTGTGTGTGTGTGCCACCCCGCGGAACCGCCATCAGGCATAACATCACGGGGTGTCAGTGACGATGTGTGTGTGTGTGTGTGAGATGAGCGTGTGTGTGCAATGAACGGCTCGGGTACGTGGGGTCGCTACTCCCAAATGGCTGTGCACGTCAACCACCCCTGCGGGACACCCATACAACATCTAATCTAATCTAATCTACTGGTCTTTTCTGACCCATGGATCAACTCTTTCAATCGGGGCCTTGGTCCAGCTGCCCTTGCTCTCCTCGCCCCATCTCCTCTGCCCTTCGCCCTTCAATCATGATTTCGCCTACGACTTGGTCTTCAACTTGGGTGTCCCACCTTTCCGCGCCCAGAATACCCTCGCCCTTGCGGCCTAATCGAGGTCTTTTGAAGGGGAGGACGTTAATACTACTGCAGCATCCGTCGATATCGTGCGGTATCCATTGATGACTCTGAGGGAACTCACAAGTAGTGCTCCGCGAAGCCTCTGTGCGTTCCTTTTAGAGTTTACGGCATTATCCCACGCTGGTGTGGCATATAGGAGTTTCACTCACCGGCCGCGTTCCTCACATTCACATCATCACTAACAAGAAAAATTTTCAACTTCGAGGTACGAGTGGAAGATCATCCAAGATGAACTCAATGCCCAATTCTCGTGCAGTCTAAATTATGTAATTAATATTATTTATGTACGCCGATGACACCTCAACCATAATTAGTCATTCCGTAACGAAAGATCTCGAATATCATGGTAATAACTTGTTAGATTAATTTCCTTCGTGGTTTATAAAAAACTAAGACGCTTGGTAAATACTTCAAAAACAGTTTACTTAAGATTTAGAAGCAAGTAGTCAAAACAAGACAACAATTTAAACATCGAGATGAATGGACACGTACTATCTCTAAATAAGGACACAACATTTCTTGAAATTTATTTAGATGAACATCTTGACTGGGCAGTTCATTGTAAACATCTGAATTCATCATTAAATAAATGTTGTTACAAATTTTAAAGATATAATTACATCAGACTCAATTGAAAAAATATTATCAAGCCATTATTCATCTAGACTATACGTTATAGGTTAAAATAGGGTGCTAGTGAGGTGTGTTAGCCTCTCTTGAACTGTGACCTAAACCATCTATTGTTCTGCCCTTAACCAATCACTTTCCAATCAGTCCCACGTCCTCCATGAACCTGGTAACTTTTCTGCGGGGTGATATTGCTCACTTCTTCGTGGGATAATCGGTTCCTACCGAAGTGTGAAAGACGCTTGTGAGCAATTGCGACACAACTGCATAGTATGTGCTCGGTCATTTCATCTGCCGAATCACATAATCTGCAATTTCCACTTTACTATTTTCCCATTTTCCACAAATGGTATCGGAGGGCCCAATGCCCTGGAATGAGTCCGGTGAATTCCCGGCTCGTTCCTTGTGAGTTCAAGCACCTTATGGCTGTGATCGAGTTTAATGAGTCGTTTTGATTGACGTAGACCTGGTACATTGTTATAATGCTTGCGTCTTCTGTCCTCTTCTCATTTTTGCACTACCTCTCTTCTGTGTGTCATGGGGAGTCCGCAAGACAGCTCTGGTCCTATAGGAGTGGCATTTGCATCTCTTTTTTGCGAGATCATCTACCATTTCGTTGCCTTTAATGTCCCCGTACCCTGGGACCTATATGAGGGTCAACGAGTTGTTCTTCGCCAGTTGCGAGAGAGATCTTCGACATTCCAAAACAGTCCTATAGGCTCGAACGGTCTTTAATACGGCTGGGTTGTCTTAGCAGATGTATATATGCGCACTATTTAGGTGCCTATGCAGACATTCTCTGGCGCAAATATCAATTGCAATCGCTTCCGCTTGCAAAATCGTGGGTGTCATACCCAGAGCTATGAAGATCCTGTGGTTTTGGTTAGCTCCATAAATGCCTATTCCAGTACTTCTGTTATTCTTGGCACCATTCGTGTACCAAGCTGATATTCCTCGTCCAAACTCCTTGACTCTCATCAAAGACGTTTTGGAGTCTTCAATAGACACCTTAAACGATAATTCGAATTAGAGTTTCCTGGAAGAAATTGTAAGTGTAATTAATTGTTCTGAAAGTAAGCTGAATTTATGGTTGGGTTGCAGGTTTTAGAATTTTTCTAGAATAAGTAGTAGCGTCATAGCTTAATCTTTTTTTATAGGCCACTAACATAAACTCTAGAATTCCAGATTAAAAATAGATGACGATGCCAAGACCTTAACTGCTGTTATTAATTGTCTTTAAGGATGCCTTCTTAATAAGTTTTCTTCTATTCACAATATATATCTCAAGAATATTTAATCTTCACTTCAATTATATTCATTCGTTCAGCACCGATCTCCATTTTATTAATTCTTCTTGGTAAGTAATTTTTGCCGCTACTATAGATCTTTATGCACTTTGATATCTAGGTTAAAATGAGACTACGATCTCTAAATCTCAATTGCTTCTATTTTGGCAATTCTTCTTAGTATACAATTTCTACTATCACTATCTATCTCTAGACTCTTTCTTTTTCTTATTAGAGAAAAAAAAGCATCAATATCAAAATAAAATAAAAACATTAAACGAGAAATAGTTGAAAGAAGAAATTTTGAAGAGGAATAGGAAATACAGTCAGAGTGACTTAACACATAAGGGTTAAATTAGGAAACAGACATATATGTCCTTACTTATAATGTCGAGAATTAAATTGTTATTCTATTTTTGGCAAATCTCATTAAGAATTACTTACCACTGTCGCTATGAAAATCAAGGTTCTTTGATTTTTAGGTGCAATAATCCAGAAGATTAAAATATGTCTTTCCTTTGTTAATCCTTCTTGATACGCTAGACTACTAGAATGTTAGTAGAAACTCTAGATTTCAAGATTAAAACGAATCGACTATACCAAGACCTTACTGCTTTTATTAATTGTCTTGAAAAAGCGTTTTTAGTAGATAATTTTGGCCTCAAGACTATTAACAGAAGCAATAATGTCTTGGTATCGTCGCCTCGTTTTAATCTTGAAGAAATGATCTCAAGGATTTGTACTTTTAAGTTCAATGATTTCTTTCGTTCGACATTAATCATAATTTTATTAATTCTTCTTGGTAGGAACAGATTATAAGACACTTTGATAACTAAGTTCAAAAGAGATATGTATAAGTTGGAATCGTTCCGTTTTTATCTGATCATTTAGGGTTCTGTATCAAGTATTAAAATCTAACAATACATAACTTACACAAATGGTATTACGCAACGTCAACGTTGTCTTTGTCGTTTAGTGTACACTTAATAGAAATCGATAACTTTGTACGAAAGTTTCATTTAATTTAAATACACGTACAAACATTTTAGTTTGGCGAAAACACTCACCATTAAAGTTACTTAATTAGATTTACGAAGTCATCTATGTAACATCATTGTCCTGTTGACTTGTATGGTTCTGTTCTAAACGTATTTCTGAGGTTACCATGTCGTGCGGGGAGGGTTGTGGTCCCCGCGATCTGGGTGCTGGCCTCGGTGAGGGGTTGGGCTGATGAGAAAGGATTAGAAGCTACGACCCCTCGCTCTGCATAAGCTCTTGCTGGTGAGCAGAGGATATCGGCGGTCCCATCACCCCCTGTGGAAATCGCGCTTAAAACCTTACATGTAATTTCTACTATGACTGTAAATCTCTACACACTTTGATTTTCTAATGTAATTATTTTCTCTTTTCTAGAAGATTTAAATATGTTTTTTTTTTCCTTTTGCTAATCCTTCATAAAAAATGTCTTCTTTTTCTACTGCTACTAGACCTTAAGACGCTTAAACTAATTACTCTCTGGGTATCACGATTAAATTTATTTAGAAACTTCTGTCTCGACAACTTTTGCTTATAACTGTCACACTACTAAAATAAATATAATTGTGATACCCACATAGTGATTAATTTTAACGCAATTATTCAAAAAGCTGTATCACGGAGTCAAAGCCCTCACAATATCGTATTTATAATAGACTTTACCCAAAATATTCTGCAAAAGCAACAGAATGCAGCTTGTTTATTTATAAATAATTTATAAAAACTCCAAAAATGGCAAAGGTGTATTACCTATAAACTGAAAAACATGGATTTGAGTGGAAGACCTTTGGTAATCAGTAAACCAATTGTTTCAAAATGAGGAATATATAAATAAGCAGTAAAAACGAAGACTAAAGACTATAGTGCTGTTGTTGAATTTGCTTCCAATGCGATTGGATTTCCAAAATCAATTATTTTCTTTTATACAACAGATTTAAAAACGTTTTCCTTTTGGCAACCCTTTCGGATAGGCATCGTCTTCTGGTACTGTAGGTCTTGAAACTTTTATATACAATGTTATCATGATATTGTAAAGTAAAATGAATAAACAAATAAAAATCTTAAGAAGCTTTGATTGTAATGTCATACGAAAACATACAGTGGCGAGCAAAAAATAGAGGTCACTTTAAAATTATGACTTACTGTTGCATTTTTGTTTTGTTTCAACTTTATGTTTGCAAATTGTAAACAATTGTACTGTATTTTGCACACTAAATTAAAAAAGCAATGTTAAATCGTAAAGCATATTTATTGTTTTTATTGCCTATTTTGGAAATATCACAAATTTACAGTTCATACGAAGTTCGAATTTTTGTTCCTAGAACTAATATGGAACAAAACATAATGAAAACAACTTATCACTAATAACGAGTATTACCCCCTCTTGCATTAATGACTGCTTCAAGTCGAGGAGAAACATTTTGAATTAAATTAACGATTACATTTTGGTCGATATTATTCCATTACTGCTATAGCATCTATCTTAGCTCCTGAGCAGTTCTTGGAGCAGGTGTATGCTTTCTGATACGTCGTCCCAACTCATCCCATGCATGTTCTATGGGATTCATGTCCGGACTGACAGCTGGCCAATCGAACCGCGAAATTCCCACTTCATCCAGATAACCTCTGACAACTCTGGCTACGTGAGGTCTAGCATTATCTTGCATGGAAATGCCGCGCTCGCCCATTGTTGCCATGAAGGGCATAACATGATCTTCAAGAACCTCCGTAATGTATCTGTAAGCTGTCAGGGAGCCAGTCTCTATAAAGACCAACTCTGTGCGTGCTTCGGTAGAAATTTCTGCCCAAGCCATAACCGACCCACCGCCAAATGGAAGTTGCTCATCAATACAAACTGAAGCGTATCTTTCTCCGCGTCTTCTCCACACTCTGAAAACAGTACTCTGCTCCAGTCCTCATTATTCCATGTCTGGTGATTTCGGGCAAAAGCCAATCTTGCAACACGATGTCGGCGTAGTAAAGGTGGACCTGTAGCCATTTTTCTACAAGACAATCCAGCAGCCCGAAGCCTTCTCCTAACGGTCCATTCACTAACAATTAAATCTCTAACTTTATGGAGTTGATTTTGTAGATAAACTGCAGAAGCACACTTGTAGACACCACAAAACGGTCATCTCTGATCGTGGTGACTTTTTTTCGCCCGGATCCTGGTCTTCTGATTATCAGGCTAGTATCCAAGTAATGCTGATACACTTTTTGTATATCACAAAGGCTTTTGCCAACAATCTTTGCAGTTTCACGTTTTCCTCGCCAATCTTCAATCGACGCTAAAATTCTTGCCATAACAATAGAGCCTAAAGGCATTATGACTTGTTAAGTACAGTACACCGTGTGAATGACAAGTTTCGCAGAGAAAAATTAACACTAAGTAAGAAAACGACAACGAAACCTAGGTTTTCAATTAGAGCGAAATAGATGTTGTTTCATAAAAGTCTGTAACACGGTGATAGTAACTGACAGATAGATAACATTTGTCAGGAAATGTATTATTAAACGCCTACTTTGGCTCACAATTTGGAAACATAAAGTTAAAACAAATGAAATTCAAAAATAAGTCATAATTTTAAAGTGACCTCCAATTTTTGCTCGCCAGTGTATTTTCTAGTCATTATATCTTCGAATCTTTGATTCCAAAATTGCCAAAATATCATCTGCTTTTGTTAATATTGCTTCAACAAACCTTCTTGTTTAGCATTTTCACTACCATTATAGACGTTTTGCTTGTCTAAAAAAGAATTAATCAGGTCTAAGGTTACTGCATTGGCGATTTACTTTGCGATGCTAATGCTGGAAATAGGTAAATCAGATTGGAACTTGCTGCCCTTAACAAGAATTATAACATTAGCAATCAGTTGTGATATTGTTTAAAGGGCTTTGACATATACCTCCTATATTTAGCCATTATCTCAATATTTAACACCGATTTCACAAAGTCTTGAGTTTGGTCGTCTCCATAAATATTGTCAGAGAGAATCACGGATTAATTTTTCTAAGATTTTTTCTATTTCGTCTATAAGAACCATATTATTAATTAGAGTAGAAAACTAAAAGATTAAAAAAATGAGGCCTTACTTAACACGTGTATTATACTTTTTTATCAGATGCAATTATATTCGAATAGTGAGTGAATTAATTGAAGAATGTATGGTTATATATTTTTGACAGAAATAAATTATTGTATAACATCATTGTCTTATTGTTAACCAAATGTAAATTATATTCTTTTTTCTGTAAATAAAGATGTTTATTATTATTATATTTTGATAAGTATGTAGTACTTGATCAAAATTTAAAATTTGTTTGGAACATATATGTAGGGAATAAAAATCATCTTTAGTGGTTGTAAGAAAAATGTAATGGTTTAAATATAAATAACATTTCGAAATGTACGAAAATGAGACTTATTGATTCATTCTTTTAAAGTGTATATATTATTTATATCTTTAGATGTTCAACATTTTTAACAATTAATTGCGGAAACAGTTCAAAAAGAACCTTCCGTCTGGTACTAACCAAGAGCTTTACACAGGCGGCGACCAAATTGACACTTTATATTCAAATTACATCAACTCCATTTTACGTGGCCAGTAAAAGACTCTCGCGAATAAGACTTGCAAATGCCCCAGAATACACAATTATAATCGAATCAGCCGAGTAATTTATTACATTGTGGCACTGAAAAGTAGAAGGGAAGAAAAAAAAACGCGGGTCTCAATTAAACGCCGTGCGGAAGTTTTCGAGGTGTAATTGAAATTTTCCACCCACTCGGCCCGGAATTTCCATTTCGCCCATCGATAATCAGAAGGGGATATGACGTATTTATACATCCCGCAGACAGATTAGGCGTCGGCGTCGATTGATGTTCCGTGAAAATTCGTAAATTAATTCGTCTTGTCGGCTTCGGGAATTTCCCCACGGCGGCGTTTCCCTCAGAAATTATATCGTCTGGTGTAATGGAGTGGGACTGGGCGTTTTTCAAAATATTTATTATTTTATTACATGTTTCACATTTTTTGTGTGTTTGGAATTTCAGGTATTACGTAATTAAAATAAAATTTTGAAAACATCGTGTTTTTTTATAGAAAGTCGTTCACCTATGGGACGGTTTATTTTTTATACTACCTGGTAATCGGCCACAACCGATTTATATCTATGGGACGTTGACGTTAACACATTACTGTTTTTATTATGTAAAACGTGACTTACAAAAAACGTTTATTTACATCATACAAATAAAATCATCCTATTAAAAACATTATCAAATATTTATATAACTAGGTACATAAAATATCCAAATTTTATAACATTCGGGACAGTATTCGGCCAATATTTACATTTTCACAATTCCCGATATGATAATATTTAATAATAAAACTAAACGGTTTTCAGATAGGATGGAATGCTGACTCCAAAATGGAACAATGGAAGCGTCGAATGGGCGATTTGGTTTTACTGCTGTTACTGGCGATGGCGCCGACGATAAAGGGCTGCAGGACAATACGAGATGAATCGGTGATTGCCACCGGCCTGGACGCGGAGCTTTTCCGATACGTTGATGATTTGTTCAACGTGGAAAACGCGACCGTCATTCCGGGACTGGGAGTGGAGAAAATACGCGGTGGTGATGAGGATGCCGGGGACGTGTGCGTCAACGAGGGTAAAAGTATTGGCGGAGTTGAGGAGTATTTCTATAAAAGGCTGGAGGACTTCACTAGGACGCACGTTCTGTCCTTTAAAGTTCCTGAGACGGCGAGATTCTTTAACCGTAAGTGAATTTTAATTATAATTCATTAATGAAACGATAAACGTTACAACGCGTTGATTAATCAAAAAAAAAATAAACCAATAATTTATGTCTCATATTTTCATATTGTTAACTTTAAAGAAACACTCAAATATTAATGTAATTTCTTTCCTAGAAGGAACCAACAGATGGTGAGCTAGAAAACCGCAAACAGTTAGGCTTGACTTCTGTACATTATATATTTAACAACAGCAAGTTTTTCGATTGCCTAAAAACATAGAAACAAAGCCAAGCTCTTTCAACTTCCGTATTAGCATCGAATGCTTTAGCAAAATCAGTATAAATGACGTTTCCTTGAAGTTTCTTATTTAAGGCATTCGACAGAAAATTACGATATATTAATAAGTTTGTTATTGTGGAGCTCCCAGTCAGGAAACCATGCTGTCTATCCGTAATTAAAATCTTGAACATCCAACGAAGCTGCTGAGCAATAGCTTCATCTAGAAGCTTTGGAATAATGGACTGAAAGCATACTCCTCTATAGCTATTAATTAGTTTCCGTTCACCCGTCTTAAAGATAGAACGGATGAAATTTCTCTTCCACATATCAGGTACAATGCCTTCATCAATAGATCTTGAAAATAAAATATAAATCGGGCTCACCAGAGAAAAACACATTTCTTTAGAATAAAGCTAAGGAAATCATCCTGGCTCGTAGCATTATTTTGCCTTAAAAGTGCAGTAAGTAACCATTCTAGGTCAATATGTAATCTAGTATAATGTGCTTATTCGTTGTTACTAGTAGATGTATTATCCTTACAAGTTCTAGGAGGAGCATAGACCGATGAAAAGTACTTGGCAAATAGTTCCGAAATACTACTTCCATCATGAGCCACTTCATCTTTGTAGTACATCAAAGCTCGTCTTTATTTTTGAATTCATGCACATAAGACCAAAATTTTTTTGGATTTTCACTTATTGCTGATTCTACCTTAGTGAGGTAACGATGATAAAGTAGGGAATTCAGTTGTTTACAATTTGATCTAAGTTAACTGAAAGTCTGATAATCCTTATAACTTTTGCTCGTTTTGTACTTTATCTGCGCCTCCTTTTTCTTTCTGATTAATGCTTTAAGTTCTTTGTTCACCATCATATTTAACTGGAACATATTTGAAAGGTATAAATCTATTTATGCCCGTCTGAAAAATATCATAGAATAGGGTCATAGCAACCTCTAACTCAAGTCCACAAAGGACGTTTCAATCGACAGAACTCAGAAACATATTCAAATTAGAGAAATCTGACATATGAAACAGAAATTTCCTAACATAGGTCTTTAGAGGATTATATATATATATGTAGATTTGTAAATAGTTTGTAAGAAAGATGTTTTGTGTAATGGAGGTGGCATATCATCCTCCATTACTCAAAACATCTTTCTTACAAACTTTTTTTTTTAGAGGATTATATCTAATACTGTCAATAATAATATTGTAAACAAAATGATGGTCTGTAGAATTAAAAAGGGAGCGCTGTCTTTGGATGTTGTTAACCCAGGTATATTGCTAAATACTAAATCCAGAAACACATTACAAGCATTCGGTAAGATGTTACACTGTTTAAGATTGAGAAAACAATAAGATTCCAGTACTATATTAGCAATAGTATGAGAAGGTTTCAGAGAGTTTTAAACAATACCGTTTACGATATTATAGTCTCCACATATGAGATACTTGTGATCATCATGATCATATACTTAGTTTTCTAGAATTGAGCAGTGATCACTGTAAATTTAAGGCAAGGCACTAGGAGGGATATAGACATCACCAAACATATAATGAGTTAAACCAATCTTTGCCGAGAAAATTAGGCAAGAAGGGTAACACTTCTTGATTGCGATCAAAACCCCGCCACCCCGAATTTCACCCGTTTCAGACCTATCGGATCTATATATTTGGTAATTGTCAAAGCGCAACATTGAATTTGAAATATCAGAATCAGAATCCAAATCATTACTATTAACAATTAACATAATATCTAATAGGTTAGTACGCATGTAGCCTACGTTTTGATAGTAAATTAACAGTTTTTTGTAAGAAATGTCATTCCGGTATCGAATACTAAGATCCGATTCCCCATTCTCAAATCTCGAAGTTAGCTCTTCTTTAATTGTTTTAAGGTATTGGCGTTGGCTGAGTGTTTTATCCCTCCTTTATATACATGATACGTGAAAGGCTCTAAACCAAGCTTAAATAAGATTACCCATAGAAGGTCATTTATATTAAAACTTAAATTTGGATTCTGTTTAATTTTTTATTACATTATATTTTTATTGTTTTTAAGCAGCAAAATCATCAACGATTAGTATTTAATGTCATCATATATATGGAGGGTGGGTGGGTGGCCTCTATCCCAACTTCCAGTCAGCAAACCAAAAGCGAGTGTTTTAATTAAGTTGTAAAATTCAAATAAGCACAAAATAATTGCAAATTTTAGAGATTTTAACATACAAATTACTCAAATAATTTTTGGTGATGTTTTACTGACTGGAGGGTGGGATAGAGGCCACCCACCTACCCAATTTAATTACTGATGGTCTCGCGGTTCGGATTTTTCAAATTTAGGAAAATATCGAGAAAAAATACATAAAATGCCTCGAATAAACATCAACTTTCTGATTATGAATGTTTACCAAAAGCTTTTCAGTTCTAGTTTTTAATAATAAAACCTTAAGTTTAAAGTTTAATCTCAAACAGTTCATTTGTTTTTTCAGATATAGCTCACACATACATTCTCATTCACGAAAACAATATTTTCCCTACATATTCTATATAGGGAAAGCAATATACATTCTATAAAGAGAAAGTAAAAATGGTAAAACTTATAACACAGCTTCTGTCAAAGTAAGCGACTTTAAAAATATGGCGTTTAATACAATCATGAGGCTATTGATCAAAAACCGTAGTCACAAACCTTTCTGATAATAACTCTAAAAGAAAAAAGAAGAAAATTATTTCCATTTAACCTTTGGTGAAAGACTTTGGAACTAACAGGATTTAAACTTAGTTATATTTGTGGAACAAAACAAGTAATTTTAAGTTAAAACCTAGTTTTAAATTAAGTCTCCAAGCAACAATTCCTATTTGATACTGATGTAATTATTAAATAAAAAACACAACTATTTAGAGTTTTGCTTTATTTGTAGATTATAATTGCATAGTGGAGTATAAGCTTCATTAATCCAATAACTGATGTAAATATTTAATTATGTCTATTGTAACACTTCAACTTAAAGGCTACCTATTATTATACAAAAAAACGTATGAATGAATTCCTTTCAACTATATATAACTTAAAAGTCAGGCGAAAGTTTACAATAAAAACTTTCGTCTGACTTTTAAGTTAAATATAGAAAGGAATTCATACGGTTTTTTTATTTGTTAAAGTTAAAGTGAGTTTGCCTATAATTGGATGTGAAATTCTCGCGTATTATCATTTTTTGGCTACATTTTTTATATTTGTAATGCTAGTTTTCAGTTATGTACACGTGGAATCAATTATGAAATAGTTCAACATATCAAAACATCAACACTTGTAGTAAACAATCACCTGGTTCTTTAACTAACGTAATTTTGAACACTGGAAAGAAACAAAATATGTTGCTAGTTTGAAACTTTCATCTTACAACATTAATGAAGGTATTATTAATTGGATACGTAGTTATCTCACAGGCAGATCGCACATCGGATGTTCTTCAAGGTTCGCATATTGGACCAATATTATTTAATTTATTCATAAATGACTTGGCAAATGAAATCTTATTTAGTTCAAGTCTCTTTTTTGCGGTTGATTTAAAAAATAAACGTTAATGTATGAGTATGTTACAAAATGATTTTAATAAAGTGTTTCTATGGTGCTGTAATAATAAGTTGGATCGTAATGTCTCCAAATACAAGTCAATTTCGTTTCATAGAGATGATGTCAAGGTTAATGGTGTATATTCTATTAACGGTATGGTGTATGATCTCCTCATCAGTTATATTTAATTAACATTAGTATGTGATTTTCTTTTATATAATATTGTATTTAAAAAAAGCAAGGCCGTTTATTCTAAATAAATAAATTAATAAACACCATCAGTACCAGAGCTACTCCAAATCTAGGGCTACATTCCTGAATTATCAAAAATTTCCAAAAGTTTCCAGACCTGTTTACTTGATCTAACTAATGAAATCGAATACAAATCAGTTTACCATACTAACTAAAGCATCACAACCTCCAGTCCACAATCGGTTTGCCGTTTAGCTACAGAAAAAAAGTATGTTGCTAGGCCTTTTGTTATCTAAAAATCTTCTGGTTGACACCTTAGGGTACAATTATAAATCCACAGCCACTTTACTATATACACAACTTTAAAACCATTGATTTGACAAAATATACTTAAAAATACCTAATACCCAAGACGATTATGGTGATGTGGTAATTTTATTTGTTGGCAAACATTTTAAAAATTCCTTGTAGTTCAAGTGAATAGAAGCGACTTTAACTGTTGATCTTGTAGAAGGCATATTTTTGTAATCAACCAAGTTTCTAAGGAACAATTCCTTGCTAATACGTTGATCAGATAATGTTAATGCATGCTAAATAAACTCTTAAGCCTATAAGGTTATGATAAACATGAACAGTTTTCTTCGACACACGTTTAACTTGAAACCAAGAACTTTTTATTGCGATCACTTTTGATTGTATCTAAAAACTCAGGTATTTTTTTCTGATCTAGGTAGATATCTTTATTACCCACAATTTTGATGTAGTACTCACGTATTTTTTTCTAATCTTGGTAGATATCTTTATTACCAACAATTTTGATGTAGTTTTCAGACTTACTTAGCTAGCCTAAATTGTGAAATCAAGTATAAAACAGTTCAACACATCAGAAAAACTACCCTGTTTAACAACAAATATCTTGAATGTTATTGATAAAGAACTTTCAAAATTGATGTTGGTTAGCATATTTGAACTCAGAAAAGTTTTTAGCTGACACGATTGCATCTATCAAGAAAATTATAGTAGTTCATGTGGAATTTCTTATGGTATGATTATATCCGTAGGTCACCATCAAGTACCAGAATTATTCCGGATCTACAATATTTAGCCATTTCGATAAATATAAACAATCGATTTGATGGAAATTAACTAACATATAGATACCTGTAAATTTTGAACGTATTTACAAAAAGCGTTATTTATACACTTCGGAGTTTTCTAATTCTTCTTCTTGGTACTTCGTGAAATCTCAGAAAAAAGTACAAAACGTGTGAATTACCTTGCAGTTCAAGCAAATAGAAGCAATGTTTAACTAGTCTTGAAGCCATCTACTCGCATCTGACCAAGTGTTTCAAGAATAGTTTCTTATTTATACAGACGCCTATCTGATGAAAAAATTGCATTAACCATCTGCACCTTTGAACAATAGAGATTCTGAATAATAAACTTTCTTGAGATTTCTGACACGAGGTAGTTTGGAAGATGTTTTTAGGCGTACTAGGCTGGATATATTAACATCGGTAGGACCTGATCCATTTCACATAAGATTCTGATATTTAATTCTTATGGTCATGTTGAGAATTAAAGATTTATCTCTTCTAGCATATTTCCATACTATCCCTAACATTCTTTAACTGGAGAAAACACTTCTTCCTAAATATTTAATTTCCTTCTACTACGATACATTCATGACAAATTTTGTAATAATAATAATAATATTTTATCTGTCTAACAAAGTAATTAATCACAAGACAAAGAAGAAGATTTATAATTTGAGTCATCAAGATTCCAATCTAAGATTTTTCGATAACTATTCGTGTAGCATTCCATTGACAAAGAAGACTATCGCGACTGGAATCATCTTGCACTCCGCACCAATGAGTTTTTTCCGATAGTTGCCTAAATTTGCTTATATCTAAATAAACATTGTTGACTCAATTCCAGTAATACGCTAATTAAGATACTATCTAACTATGACTGGTTCATTTAAATGCAGCAAAATCGGTTGGAAATCTCATTGTTAAATTGACAATGAATCATGCAGTGCAGTTCACACCAACTCTCTTTCATTGAATGGAAAATCAATTTCGTATTAATTTACATCTACTTCACACTCGACATCAAGTCTTACCATATATTGCAAGTAAACATCTAATTTAGTATTCCTTCAAATTGTATTAAATATTTGTTTGTATAATCCCACTTCTAAATTATGTAATAAACGTTACATCTCAAATGAAGCAAATCACTCAATTCGTGATCATATTAGAAATAAAGGCTTTCGCATCACGATCAACCCTAATTATCCTGATTGTTTGTTCAGCATTACTCCAACCCAGTTTACCCGCTCAAATAAAATCAAATCCAATTGTGGACGCAGACTTGATTCGCCGGTTCCCATCTGAAGTTTTATTTAAGAATGCCGAATAGCTTGCACCCTAATAAAATATGTATTAGTTGTATAGAGGACGAGACAAACTACTTCCTACTATATTCTTTTTTATGCGAACGCCTTTTCATCGAGAAGAAAGGGGGAACGGACGAATAATTTCAGCCGTATTTATTTCCCGGAAATTTTCTACGGCGGATTAAGCCATTTTCCCCGGTCGCAAATAGGAATGTATCAAAGTTATTCAATCTAGAAGTTTACAAGAGTTTGTTCGAGACACAATTTATGGCTGGTGATGAAAAAGTTTTTTTTGTGCGTGCGGCTTTCTTTAGGCGATCTTAATATGAAGGGAAATAACTGGTTCGCTTTAAAGTTAATTCTATGGGTTTATTATTCTTCTTATGAAATATGTGCAATTTCAGAAAAGTTTTTATATTATTTATTATTTTACTTCAGTATACGTCGTAAGAAAATTACTTTATTTTATTTAAATATTTACTCTCGTAAAATTAAAATCATTATTAATACAAACGCGTTTCTAATTAGTTTACTTTTAAGCATTTAATATTAATCCAGAAATATTTCTATGTAATATTACATTTTGTTAACAATTATGTATTCATTATCTGTTTAATGCCTAAATTATTCATTAAGAATTAATTATTCCATTATTATTTTTAAGTGTTATCTTAATTCCTTAATTATTAATTATGAATAACCACATCGTAACGGTTGTTAATATTAAAATAAAACTTATTTGTGTAAGATCAGAAAAATATGATCCTTATATTACGAAACGAAAATTATTTATTCATTAATTAATATGTATATAAAGTAGGACGAATTTTTTACCACAAAGTTTAATTTAAACAGTTTTATGTGTATCTCTGACTGTCATTGACATGTAACAAAATTTCAAGGTCTTCACGGTAATGGCTTATATAGTCATACATTAACATTTGAACATGATCTCTTAATTATTAGTTATAGGATTTCCAAAGGCAAATGACATTTCTTTTAAAAGTATACATGTAAGAAAACAGTGATTAATCTTTCGTTTCGTTTTTTTCTTTTTCATAGTGGCCACCGGAAAGAGTTCCTTCATGGCCGGTTTCGGGATGGGTTTCCTGGCGTTCGCCCTGAAAAAACTCCTGCTGCCGGTCTTCATCGGGGCGCAATTAGTCAAGTCCGTCCTAATTGCGATGTTCCTGCCGTCGATCTTGGGCAGTTTGGGAAAGATCGTCGGCAAGGGACTGTCAACATTCAGCGGAGTTTCCGGTTCATCGGCGGGACTGGGGGGCGGCGCGAACCAGCACGTCGAAGACTTCGAGTTTAAGGACACCAGTCCGTACAACAACGAGGGTGCGGAGAGTGGCCTCAGCATAAACGTGGCTACGAGTACGGAAACTTCGCAACAGGCGATGAACAGGTTTGAAAAGTTTCCACCAAGTAGGCGGACTTCCCGCTAAATTCCGGTCGCAGTCAATTTACGAACATTTAAGTTTGCCGAATCGGCCCGCCGAGATTGGGGTCACTAAGCCCAAGGTGGATTCGAACTTAAATACACGGATTACAAAGTCTTATCACTCAATAATATGCTAATGTCATGTACGAGATTTGTGAACTTATTAACTTTACAAAAACAATGATGACGAAATTCTATATTTAACAGTAATACCATAAACATTTCCTACGTTATATAAAACAATTATTTTTTAATAATCATTAAAATATTATGAAAGATATAATATTTGCTTTTATGAATTTATTTATCTATAAACTTTACAGGCTTTTTCTATCATTTTATTTGGATTGCTTAGGTTGATCAGAATAATCTTAAGATAAGCATCAACTTATATTTTATATAATTTTATCTTAGAACCTTTTGTTTAACCTAAAACTTCCTTGAATGCAGATTTTACCAATTAATTGCTTGTACTCGGGTTTGCCCACGTAAGATTCCCAGGAGAAATTGAGGATAATGCTTTGTTTTTGGACCTTTGATTTTGTTCTCATCAAGAGATGTGTCCTGCGAGTAAACCGCCAAGGATGAATAAAAGCGAAATAACAATTTTACAAACACTGAAAAAGAAGCAAAAAACTAAAGAAGAAAGGTGACGGAGTACATAGAGAAATCAAGGTAATATAAATCAACACGCCGATAAGAAAAGAAAAATATGACTAAACAGCTGATGGGAAGGAACCATTGTGATCAGCAGGCGTTATACAAAAAGGGCGGGAAATTCAAATCCGCAAATGAATTCGATATACAAATAAGTTCAATCGTAAAGACGAAATAATAAAAACGTACGTAAACATAAAGAATAATCTAATTATAAAGAAAATCTCTCTTCAGAGGAACTTATAACAGCGAGCCATGTATATCCAGAAGACTGTCAAATAATAAATAAATGGTCCTAAAAGGAAATTGGAAATAAAGAATCAAATGAGTACGAAAAGATAAAGAAAATACAAATGTGAAGAGGAACATATCAATAGCCCTGAATATGAATTTCAGAGTTTCCAAATGAGTAAAAAAATATTAAGGTCCCAGGAACAATGAAAAATAGAAAATGATAGAAGAACGTAAGCAACGAAACAATACGTAGAAACAATATCAGCATACAAAATACAACAATGCAAGAAGAATACAAGGATAAACCCCACTGCGAAGATAAGGCAAAAGTAAATATAGGTGAGAATAAAGTGGAAATAGAAGAACTTAAAGACTTATTGAAGTAAATGACAAAAAAATACAGAATAATTAAAAAAAGAGATCAGAAATCTTAAGAAAGATTTGAATAATAAAGAAGAAAATTGGGAGCTAGAAAAGCAAGAGATTATAAAAGAATCAATAATCTGGAAAAAAGAGGAGAAAACGAAGAAAAGCAAATGCAAAAAAATATTATAATAACAGGCTTAGCAGAGGCAACCAAGAACAGAAGGAAGTCGAGAATTTTTTAAAGGAAAAACGAAAGATACTAGTACAAATAGGAAAAGCACATACTTTACAGAAAAACCTATATTATGAGTCAAAGTTGGGATATGGGAAACAAAACAACAAATAATGATAGCCAAAGCTAATCTAGGAGGTTTCAAAATATGCATGAGCTAACACATGAAGAAAAAAATAGAAATTAGAGAAATAGCAAGAGAAGAAGCAAAAGATAAGAAAGATAATAATTAAAGGAGAGGAGTATAGAAGTAAAGAAGCAAATGGAGTAGAAGTAGCTGGGATTCCAAAAAAAAAACAATAAATTACGAATATACAAACAAGACATCACAACGAGGAAATGGTTTAAGAAAACAAGGTAAATGCAATAAAAATGGGAATATCAAATATGCGAAGTATTTATTATTTTTTATTATCTACAAAGTTGTTCTTATTACTTATAATATATTCACAAAATAATACATAAATTAATGAACCACCTACACAAAATTAGACAGCAAGAATAACGGACGGAGTTCACTGGTTTCCAATGATCTTCCACTCAGACCCACTTCCATCCACTATGAAATAAAACATATTGACAATTTCAAGATTCTTCTTTTATAATACATTTGGGCAAATATGCCATTTTTGTCCCGTTTTTGGGAGATTATTAATTCCTCTTATTTTTCTTTAATGACAGACTAATGTCAACTATATTCTGTCATTAAAGAAAAAGAAGAGGAATTAATAGAAGAAATGAAAACACAGATGGTGGATTAGCTAGTTTTAACTGAGACAAATAAGAAGGGAAACGGAATGATAGAATTGGGTATGGGTGCAGAACATACTGGGCTGGAGTATATCAAAGCAAGGGAGGAACGGAAGGGCTAGTAAAACCATACAAAATAAAAAAAAAAACATAATAAACGAAAAATATGAAGACGGCAGAATAATGAGCATGGAAATTGAATTAATTAAAACAAGTACTAAAAAAACCTTTCTTCACAATTTTATTTATTTTTTGAATCTAAACAAAATTGTGGAGAGTACTTATTTTAATTAATCAAGTTTATCTTCACTTAACTCACAAAAATCAAACTATGAAAATCAAAACCTTTTTGTCGTTTTCGTTTGGTGCAAATGCCTAAATTATAGCTCATGTAGTTTCTTCACATGTAATATAATTGTGGCATATGCACCAAATGAAAACGACTAAAAGAAAAAAAATGAAATTTTACGAGAAACCAGAAATAGACGATAGCAAAGAAAGCACAATAGTCATGGGAGAACTTAATGGGTAAAGAGTAAGGCAGGATAACAAATGCAAAGAAAGATATATGACAAACTATGAAGAGGAGAACAGAAACGAAAATGAAAAAAAGAATTTTAGAATTATGTATAGCAAACTCAAATTATGTAGACATATAGTCTGTTCGTTGGATCTTCCGTCGTACGTCACAAACTATCGCTTCAAAAAAAAAACGACAAAAGTTTTACACTGCGTTCTTTTTCTAACGCATTTGGTTTACTTTATCAGACTGAATGTTTTTGCGTCGTTTCTCGAACCGACAATTTGTGACATACGACGAAAGATCCAACGAGCAAACTATAGATAAATATGCTAGAGGAGTTATGAAAAAAAATATAAAATTATGTATAGAAACACAAATTATTTATAGACATACACAAATATACAAAAGAAGTAAGATCAAGAAAAGATAAATCAATAATAGACTACGTGTTTATAGACACAGAAGAATAGAAAAGGTGAAAAATGTTAAGGTAACAAGACAAGAAATCGTGAGCGACTACTACTTGGTAAAAATAGTAATTAACAGGAGAAAAAACTTGAAGAGTACGAAATTGAAAAGAATAATACACAAACAAAAAATTGGATAAGAAAAAAGCTAGGAGTAAATATCTTTTTCAAAAATTAAGAAAATTATAGTCAAACAATCGAAATATGAGAGGCATTGGTTTTCAATGAAAAAAGTTCAAAGAAATCACAAGTGAAGGCAGCCAAACAACAATAGAGAATTGGAAAATTTAGATAAAAACAGGGCAAGAGCAATCTATAGTCTCGCTCTTTCCATGTTTTTATGTACATTTTCCAATTCTCTATTTTTATTACTAATTGTTTTATCTCTTCTGACCACCACCTGTTTGTTTGATATAGATATAAAACAGCAAATAAAATAGTGTAACACAAAATCAAGATCGAAAGAGTTTGACGAGAAGCTGAAGGACACGTTCACAGAAAACCAAAAGATGTTTTACAGCACAAATAAATAAATAGGGAGCAAAATGATACTAAGTCAGCCAAGTATGAAAGACAAAAACGGAAATATAATAATAGAAGAAATGAAGATATTGGAAAGATGTAAATAATACTTCAACGAAATAACATAAACAGACCATAATGGAGAGGGAGAACAAATTCAAGATGAAACAAATGGAGGAGACGACGAAAATGGAAATGAAGAATTCTTGGAAATAATAAATGACACAATGAAGAATCACAAAATTCAAGAGGAATGGAAGAAGAGAATTATAATTATGGGAGACACAAAAATATGTGATAACTACAGAGGTATTACCCTCATAAGCACACAGGTGAAAATCTTTGCTAGGATAATAGTGGGAAAAATAAAAGATAAATTAGATCATCAGTTGGGAGAAGAACAACACGAATTCAGAAAATAGAAGCGCACAAGACTTAATGTACATAATGAGATAATAATTAGAAGAACACAAAAACATTTCGTAAATCTATAATATTGAGGCTTACTAAGACTATAAAACAAATCACTTATTGAAACAACTACTTCTCTAGCTAATACCTAGACAGATACATTTTTATTATAATGAGATAACTAACAGATAAGATTATTAAAAAGGGAAATTAATTCCAGACATGCTCCATAGACAAAAAAAACATATGACAGGTTAATTTTTTTAAAATAAAAACACTTTGTATGACACTATTTATTTATCAAAACTTTAAGTTTTGATAATGACACTTTGAGATGCCGAAACTATAGCCAATAAAAAATAAATAGTGTTATACAAACAAAGTTACAAAGTGCTTTTATTTTTACTCAACATGTATAACAAAGTAGAAGTCGCAAAATTCAATAATAAAAATATATACTTGAAAAAAAGGGATAGAAAAAGGTATAATAAAAGAGTTATACAGAAATAATATAAATGCGAAAACAATAGCAATAAATAAAATTAATAAATACATTAGCGATTCAACAAGAAGGCAGATGTACCATGCACTATTAACTTCAAAAATTAACGTCTTGGGAAATACAACGATACAAATATAAACAAGCTACAAATACAGCAAAATAAAATATTAAAAACATTCAAAATGGGTGGAGTAAAACACTTGTTTTGTTCCACCCATTTTTAATATATGGTTCCATCAAGAAAGTAGCAGAAGAAGTATTGAATATATTAAAAACATTGTACAATCTAGAAAGAAGAACACATACTTTAGAACTATACAAAAAAAAACTGAAGAACTAAACTTAACAAATATGGTAATACTAAATAACATACTAATGATCTACAAAATGAAAAATAACCTTATAAGGAGCAACAAACAAACAAGGAAATTCATAAATACACAACAAGAGTAAGGTAGGAACTGAGACCAGAAAAATATATAACAACAAAATACTGTGAAACCTTAACAACCAAAGCTATAAAACAATACTACCGCTGTTCCATAATAAGTGAGCCATTTCTTTCAAACTTATTGACACTTAGTTATTTTTTCAATTTTTATTTTGATATTCTTAATATACACCAAATTCCTAATCACATTTGCCATGGACGTCAAAATATCTGACAGTTTAATTCTTCAAAAGCAACAATTAACATTCGATTTTTTAAGCGAAAGTTTTCTAACGCCAGAAGTTTCAAACGATGAGAAGACCAAATTTAATCAACCAAAAACGAACGGCTATTATTCAGTTTTTACTGAAACATCAGAAAAACGGACGGCTGAAAAAGGGAGCGGTAATTTTGGCAATTGAAAAATTCAGAACATCAAAAGCCATTATAAAAAGAATATGGAAACAAGGTAATGATTCTGTTTGTGGTTTGGATGAAAATACACCTATGAATTCTAACATGAAAGGAAAGTCGGTTCGGAAAAAAATTGACCGAACAGAAAAAATAGCCAATATTCGATTAGTTGATCACAAATGAAGAGGAACATTGCAGTCGTTATCAGTTGCAGTTGAAATTCCGCCTTTCTCGCTATGGAGGTTGCTAAAATTGGTGAAATTAAGAGGCATTACAATTCCTTGGAACCGCTTTTAAAGGATGATAACAAGGTATCACGTCTGGATTATTGTCTGTCGTTTGTGAAAGAAAATGGCGAGTTTGAGGATTTAATGAATTACATCCACATTGACGAAAATTGGTTTTGTATCACTAAAGTAAAGCAGAACATCTATCTTATGCCTGATGAAGTTGAACCATGTCGTCAAGTTTAAAGTAAGTCAAACATGATCAAAGTGATGTTTTTGGCAGCCGTTGCCCGACCGCGGTACAATAGTTACCGTAACCAGTTTTTTAATGGAAAAATTGGAATATGGCCATTTACAGTACAAGAACCAGCCTTACGAAAGAGCAAAAATCGACCCAAAGGTGCAATGGTAACCAAACCTGTAGAAATCTAACGGCTAACTTATTTTGTAAAAAATAAACTTTGGTAATGGCTCAATCATTATGGAAAAAATATGCTCACTTTTTATGGAACAGAGGTAGTATAATAAATTGCAAAACTACGTAAAAACTCTAAAATACACTACCTTCAAATTAAAAATTAAGAATCTAACATCCTAACAAAATCTAATTAACAGAAAAAAAGAATAAAAGAAAACCAAGATATCCCACGATATTATTAGCCTGGGATGGGAAAAACTTAAGGTGAAGACAGAGGGAAGAAAACAAGAAGGAGCAAAAAAATTAATTACATTGTATCTAATGTTATTTAAGATTATATTTGTATTTTTTTTTAATAAACAAACCTATTGTATAAAAAAATAAACAAAATAAAAATAAAATACGGATAGGAAATGAAGAATCGGAAAAAATCAAGACCAAAATAGAACTGAGACAAGGTTCTATATTACACCCTTTACAAATTGCATCACTTATAGGCAAAGCAATAAGAAATAGTAAAAAAACAGCCGAAAATACAAAGATAGGGTATAGAAATATGAAACTATTAAAAATGCAAATATTAATGTCTTCAGACGGCATAACACCAAAAGCTTTCGAAGAAAAAATACAATGAAACCTGAAAATATACAAAGAAGAGCTGGAAAAAATAAATATGGAAATAATTGCAAACAAAACCAAAATAATGATAATATCATAAAAAGGAAACAATCACAGAATAAAGCTAAATGAAAAACAGATAGAGCAGGTTAAGTTCAAATACCTGGGATTAACAGTAAAGGAAACAGAATAGATAGATCCAGAAATAGATAAAAGAGTAGGCCAAGCAGGAAGTACGAGCAAGTACACCAAGCAGCGAAAAGAAAACAAGAAAAGGAATAGAATGCGGAGAAATAATAGTAATAATAATAATATCTCTTTATTTTCAAGGTGTCATATACATGTACAAAATGAAAATTGCGTCAAAATTTACGAACTAAGTTAATATAAAACATATATACACTACAATACATCTTACATCTACATGCTGGGATAAATTCTTCTATTGAATATGGTTCACATTTAATTAAGAATTCAATTAATTTTGCTTTCAGTTTTTTCAAGTTATTTTTATGGAACATTATTTCGTTAGGGAGTGTATTAAATAATTTAATCGCAGCATAATGCCCACCATCTTCTGTGGTTTTAAGACTGTGTTGGGGATATATATAATTATTTGTTCTGGTATTAGAAGTTGATGATTTATTATCAATTCCTTTTAAGTTTTTGTGATAAAATAGAATAGTTTCAATGATGTAAGTTCCATTCATTGTCATTATTCATTGTCATTGTCGATATGATTGTTTAGGATTCAAAGAAAATATAATTCTCATCGCTTTTTTCTGCAAAATAAATATTTTTTGCGCGGAGGATTTATTTCCCCAGAAAATTAACCCATATCGCATAATGCTATCAAAATTGGCCATATATGCGGTTTTTACGACAGATTGGCTCAAGTATTTTGTCAGCTCTCTTAGACTAAATATTATAGAGTTTAATTTACTTTCTACTGATTTTATGTGGTCTTTCCAGTCAATTTGGTTAATATTTACAGATGTTCCGTTTAAGACGATTGATTTAATTGGATTTGCTGGGTTGGTTGCATTTTTATTAAACATTAAAACATTTGTTTTTCATCATTTATAATTAATTTGTTCTTTTGAAAACCAATTTTGCACTGATGTGAATACCGAATCAGCTTCCATTATTAGGTCGTTTATGTTATCAGCACATATTAAAATATTGGTGTCATCTGCATAATTGACAATGGTGTGTTTACTGTTGGCAATTGTATCGTGTTAGATCCTTGTTTTCTAAGTTATTTATTACTCTTCCTATAAAATTATTTATTGTAGTGGATGTGGTTTTTCCCTTACGATATCCATGCTGAGTTGAATTTATTATTTTAAATTTATTAATGAAATCATTGATTCTATTAATCATAGCATTTTCAAAAATTATAGAAAATACCTGCAGGACACTAATTAGTCTGTAATTTTCAACTTCAGATGCTTTACCTTTTTTAAATATGGGTTTTATTATTGCGCCTTTCAGTTTATTTGAAAAAATGCCATGTACTAAAGAATTATTAATTATATGAGTTAATGGTTTGATTATTTCTCTTACGCAGTGCTTTAGTACAATACTAGGTATGTTGTCACTTCCGCATGTTATAGTGTTTTTTTAATTTGTTTATAATGTTGTAGCATTCGCATTCTGTGAAGGGTTCAATGAATATAGTATTATAATTTTGTTGAATATGATCAAAGTAAGTTGTTTGATTTTTGTTGACAGTTAGTTGAGAGATGATATTTTGAAAATATAAATTAAACTCTGTTGCTACTTCTTCTGCAGTACCTAAAATATTGACTGGCTGATTTGAATTTAACTGTTTACCTTTGACTTCGTTTATTACATTCCAAACACATTTGGTTGAATTATTTGCGTTCTCAATCATTGATTTTTACTTTCCCTATATAGTATACCGGGTGTCTCAGACCACCCGTACCAGCCTTTTATTTCGACAACGCTTGGTCGAATGTGACTGGGAAAAAAAATTTTATTACCAAAATGAACCCAAGGAATCCACTGATGAATTTATTTTTTACCGGAATAATCCGGAAGTACCCAGAACCGGAAGTAACTTAAAAATTTCAAATGGCAACATAGGTCGAGTATGGTATTAATTGATAGGTCTTTTCAAAAGAAACAACTTTTATTAAAATGTTTTTTTAAATATTTTGCATATTTACAAAAATAAACGAAAAAAACTAAATTGAAAATTAGTTATCCATTCAACACTAAATTTTCTCAAGTAGGCTTTGTTTTTTTGTTATGTCAAAATAATTGACGTTCGTTAATATTTGAAGTAAAATAAATTATTATTATCAAAGTATTGAATGTGTCAACATGGTTTTTACAAACCTCTGAGGTTTTGATGTGCTGATGATATTAGATGAATGCGGCCAAAACTATCGTGCTATTGAGCGAATTTATGCTGAAGGATACTCTCAACGAGCCAATCAGTCAAAAAATGTTATTCGGCTCCTTGCAGAACAAGTTAAAACAACTGGTAAGCTACAGCCCAGCCACAACAAAGGTCGAAGTATCAGAAAACGTGTACAAGATGAAAGAATATCAGATATTCTTGCAGCAATTGGAACCGAACATCTCTACTAGAAGAATTGAAATCTATGCTGGAATATGTCGCTCCACTGCTTGGAGAGTTTTAAAAACAAACAAATTCCATCCATATCATATCTCTCTACACCAGAAACTTGAAGAGCGGGACATTCAAAAGCAACGGAGTTGTTAATTTACATAATGCTCACTAGTGGAGTAATAAAAACCCTCATTGGTTAAGAGAAGTTGATAATCAACACGTGTGGACCCTTAATGTTTGGTGTGGTATTTTAGAAAACCAAATAATTGGTCCGCATTTTTTCGATGGTTCATTAAACGGAGTTAAAACCGCTGATTTTTTAGAAAATAATCTTTTTGACCTTCTAGATGACGTTCCATATGCAACACGTTTAACAATGTATTTGCAACAAGATGGTTGCCCAGCTCATTACGCAAGAGTTTCTCGTTAAACCGTTGATCAGGCGATCAACGGTCGATGGATTGGAAGGCTAGGAGCATTTCCATGGCCACCTCGTTCTCCTGACATAACGCCTCTTGACTTCTTCTTGTGGGGACGTATCAAAGACTTAGTCTATAAAGAGCTTCCAACCACGAGGGATAATATGAAGAAGAGGATACGGAATGTCTGCCGTTCACTTAGGGAAGATGAGATACTACGGGCCGTCAACGACGTTCGAAATCTGCTACAAAGATGCATTGATCAAGAAGGAAGGCAATTTAAACATACCATCAATAATTGAATAGTTGTTTTAATTATCATTTTCTTTACTTTCACACTCTTATTTGAATTATTAAATAAAATACTTTGAAACAATTGGTATTTTGTGTTTGTCGAAATAAAAGTCTGGTACGTGTGGTCTGAGACACATAATATAGAAGCCATCCATTTCAAAATAATAATAAAATAATAATAGTTTTGAATAAGAGGAATTCTTCTCACCTGAGTGTAGAAAATAACATATTACCCAAGGAAAGTATTGGGGAATAATACGAAGAATCATGTAAGAATATTTGCAATATTAACACATATACAAATTGTTATTCTAACAAAAAAGCAAAGCCTACTAGAGGAAATTTAGTGTTGAATGGATAACTAATTTTCAATTTAGTTTTTTTCGTTTATTTTTGTAAATATGCAAAATATTAAAAAAACATTTTAATAAAAGTTGTTTCTTTTAAAAAGACCTATCAATTAATACCATACTCGACCTATGTTGCTATTTGAAATTTTGAAGTTACTTCCGCTTCCGGGTACTTCCGGATTATTCAGGTAAAAAATAAACTCATCAGTGGATTCCTTGGGTTCACTTTGGTAATGAAATTTTTTGTCCCAGTCACATTCGTCCAAGCGTTGACAAAATAAAAGGCTGGTACGGGTGGTCTGAGACACCCGGTATATAGGGGGAGTATTGTTTTCGTGATTTTTTTTTAAAAATGTTTTTTGCGGAAATATCCGTTTTAGGGTCCCCTGAACCCAAAACACTAATTTCTGGAAAAAAAAATTCTGTGTCTGTGTGTGTGTGTGTGTCTGTCGGTGGGCGCTGTATCTCAAAAACTAATGATCCGATGGAGATGAAACTTTAAACTTAAGGTTTCGTCGTTAAAAACTGGAACTGAAAAGCTTTTGGTAAACATTCATAAACCGGAAGTGGATGTTTACTCGAGGCGTTTTTTTGTTTTTCGTAATATTTTTCTAAATATGAAAAATTTTAAAAAACGGTTCAAATAAAAGTTAAAGGGAATAAGAAACTGAACAAGATTTATTCGAACATATTTTTCATAAAATTCTTGACTTTAGAGAAAAAAAAATAAAAATTGAAAATTTTGACATTTCTTGAAAATTACTAATAAACTATCGCAGTTACGTAAAACTTATATAACAAATAATTGTAGAGAATTTAAAACTGAATAAATTATTAAGAATAGCCTTTTTACGTAAACCTCATAGTTTTCGAGAAAAATATAGGGAAAGTACTATGATGGCCACATCACCATTTGTAGTATTGAGAACGTTGTTGAATTAATAATTTTTTGTATAGTTTTTTTGTGGTTTTGTATGAATTTAAGTATTTTGTGTCATATCGTGATATTATATAAAGTAAATCAAGCTCATGTTTACATTTTAAAAGTTTTTTTTTTAGAAAGCATTTTACTGGAAAACATTTATCTATGGTGGCGCTAAAAATTCTACTGAATATATTCCACTGTGCATTAACATTTGAATCATCTGCGAGATAAATACTGTTCCAATTTTCATTTTGCATTTCTGTTCTAAATTTATTTAAATTGTCTTCACTGAATACTCTTTTTCGAGTTTTATTGTGTATAGTTTTTGTGTTTAGAGTAAATTCAAGTTTTAGTCCTAAAAGGTCCGATAAGTGCATGTTTAATATACTACCCACACAGATATCCAACTGATTAACAAATATGTTATCAATGCATGTTTGAGAAATATGCGTGATTCTTGTTGGTTCATTAAATACACTACAAAATTCATAACTGCTAAGTGCTTGAAGAAAATTATGTTTATGTGGTGTCTTAACAAGAAGATTAATATTAAAATCCCCTGCAATAAATGTTAGCTTATTTTCTTTAGTTATTAAGTATTATAAAAAAGTCGTCAATACAAGAGTTGGGTGGCCTATATAATACTGCAACGATAAAGTTATTTACATTAATGGCAGTGCATTCAAAAATATATGGTTTGCTTATGTTAGTTACATTGTCAAGTTCTTGGTATTCCAATCCATTTTTGGTGTATATTCCAACGCCTCCGTGCTGATTATATTTCCTACAGTAAGCTGCTGATAAGGTGAAATTTTCAATTTCTGTTGATTCCAATTGTTCTCTGTTTTTCCAGTGTTCGGTTATACAGACAATGTCACAGTTGATTTTGTTTAATTCTTCACTTAGAATGTCACTGCAATTTCCAATCGACTGCACATTTTGATGAACAATTATTGTACTTGAGGTTGTGAATTTATTTGACTTAACGGATGGTTCCGAGCCCATCTTTTCTTGAGATGAAATAAAAAAGTATCAATATATGTATTTTTTGGCCAGAGTTCAGGATTCAGTAAGTCGTTCGCTTTTTCCGTGGGGACGGATATTTTGAATGAGGAGTATTTTTCGGGGTGTTTAGAATCCATTTTTTCGCATTTAACAGTGTCAAAGTTGTTGTCCTTCAGATTCTTAGTTAAGCTATCTTCACTAAGTTTAGGATGCAGCTTACATACGTGAAAAAGTGAGTATATTATACCACTTTAGATCTCACTTACATTTTTATTTGTTCCGTGAATTCGATTATTCCGCCTTCTTTTGTTTTTCTTTGTTTCCCATACACCGTCTAAATTTTCTTTACTTCCTTGGAGTGGAATGTTTGAGGCAGTTTTTTGAATAGTTTCTGCATATGTGACTATCTTGCTTACCGCATCATTTTTTAAATTATTTTTCATTTCTATTTCTTGTGGTTTATTCTTCACTGCACTTTTATTTTCTACACTGAGGTTATTAATATGTGTCTTTAATTCACTAATTTCACTTTTTAATTTACTGATTTCACTACTCAGCTGTTGGTTATGATGTTCCACCGACTTTTTGAGAATAGACTCAAATTCCGCACTTTTTAGAAAAGAAATAATATCTTCTTTGGATCGTAGGTCTGGGGCCATTTTCAATTTGAATTTTATGTCCTTACCGACGGTAGACAGGGCACGTCCGTCCTCGTTGAGGGTTCGAGGAAAAATGACACAAGATAGAAAACAGTGGAAAAGAATAGTAAAAGAAAATAACTAACTAAATCATATTGTAGAGAATAAGTCGGACATATGAAAGATGAAAGATAAATAAATAAATTTTATCAAAGATGATTTGTCTTGACGGGGCTCACTATTTCTTCCTCTAGATTAAGCTTTCTATGCTTACGTATATCCACTAAAGTTCTTTTGATTTTAGTGGATATACTTATACAACTACTTAGTTGCTTAAATATTTGATGGTCTGGGCGTTTATTTCCTGGTACATCTTGACTTATTTGTAATTGAAACACGATAGCTTTGTTTTATCACTATATTTTAAAATTACATAGTGACTATAGTTTCGACTATAACATGGTTGCATTGAAATCTTTAAGTAATTTGAGGACATCCTTGAAGGTTAAGAATCTCGTCTGTGATGAGCTCTTTTGTAGTGTCTTTACTGAAGCCAGATGGTACAACATAGCATGTCATAAACAAGTGGGAAACGATGATGTATCGATGTAAATTGATTTTGATTCAATCTCATCCAGTATAGAATGGGTGTTGGATTTCCAAAACGGACGGTTACTCTTAAATTTTTTGAAGCTGAAGACGAAATGATAGGCCTTGATTACCCAAATAATTTCATACATATTTCGTAGAGATTTCAATTTTGTTTATAATTTTAATGATTTATTTTATCATTTTAATATTATTTTACTTTAATTTCGTTTGTAATCATTTAAGGTAAATATTGCGTTTTTTTCATAATTTAATTATCAAACACGTTCCGATTTGGTGGTGTTTAAATTAAGAGCCCTTAAAAATAACGGTCCAGAGAACGTGTTTCGTATTTTTAGCAGCTTAATTTCCCGAAAAGTGGATGGTTTACTTTACATGCATAATCCGAATATTTTCACCATCCATTCTTGGACTATCGCCACAGGTAATAACGGAATCCTTGATTTAAAACAGGCAGTCTTTTTTCAATTAAAAAATTATGGACCGCAAGAGTAGTTTTTATTAAAAATACCAACCGGAACGTTAATGAATTAAGTACATTGAATTAATTTATTAAGATTGTCTATAGACCACCAATGAATAATATGTAAATTACTTCAGATAATATTAATTTAATTCATAATGGAATTTAAGTAATGCTAACCACAAAAATATTTAAATTCCAATAATAAAATTGTAAATATAGAGAAGAGACATAAAATTTTAATTATTTCTCTGCTGTGTTTAATAAAAGAAGTTAGAAATTATAAACAAAATAAAATCGTTGCCAAATTTTCCTGAATACCATAAGTAACTACCACTACTAAAACCAAAATTCAAGTATATAAACCTAATCTTAATAGTATTTAAAAATATATCCTTTCTTCGCAGTTTTTATTTTACACTATATGTAAATTTCGAACACGATGTGTTCATTTTCAATAGGTAATTGACTATTGTAAATGAACCCATCGTGTTCAAAATGTACATATAGTGTAAAATAAAAACTGTGAAGAAAGCATATATTTCTAAATATTTTATATTTAATACCTTTCACGTACTCGAATATTTAATCAGAAACATAATCTTAATTGACGAGTTACGTGGAGATATAATAATATTAAATAAAACAACTTGTAATAACTTTCTCCAACAGTTTATTTTTGTTGCGCTAAATGTACATTTCGTTTACGAATAGCAATAGCTGTACAAGAATTATAAACATACAAATCTTATACATGTCTAGAAAGCCACTATTTTTTAATAAATGTTGCATAAAAACCAGTCACAAGTGTATTACCATCATTCTTAAACGAGCATTATGTTCTTTTTTCTTGAATAACATGTAAAGTGGAATTTTTATACAGAGAATATATCAGTTAACCTTTCCTTGTGTTACAGATACGGCCATGTGAATTCCATCTACACAAACGCGCATTCCGACAATTATTACCTAAGGCAGCCGAATAAAAAGACGGACTATAAAGTTTTCCACCGGATTCCGACTTCGTCCCTCCTGCTGACGACCTACGACCCCTTCTACAGTCCGTTGCTGTCCCGGCTCGACGCCGTATTTCTTCAGCTACGGCTCGGCGATTCCAAAGGGCGGGACACGGAAAAATGCAGGGAACGCCTGATATGCATGATGTATGCAAATCCCGCTAAATATGCCCCGTATAGCAATTTAGTCTCGGCGCAGTTAAGCAGGTAAGAATTTTGAATAACTATGCTCAATGCTCAAGGATTAAATACTAGATTATGTTGACATAATTATAAAATAAAGTATAGTTGTCCCAAAGATATAAGGCGTTTATGACCTTTCACGGTTTGATTGCCTTAATGCGTTAAAAATGTTGCAAGATTTCAAAAACTGAAAAACGATTTCTGTAGAAGCACAAAATTCTAGTACAGTGTTTGAAATATTGCAACATTTTAATTATGAAATTATTAAAAATCATTGCAGTATTGTACCAATGACTGGCACTGTCACTTTTGACATTTGGAATAGGCTCTGTATATTGTTTACTATGAGTATTTGATTTTTAATTTTTTTTTAATCCTCAATTTCTCGACTTTGGTTTGATGAATGGATAGAATCGTTTACAAATTTAGATTCAGAAAAAAATCTCCTTGCGGAGATTGATCGTCTTTTGTTAAAAACTGGATGCAAGAAAAAATATCAGTACAGTTCATATTAAAGTCTTTTAAAAATCATTTAATTTGATGTTTTATTTATTAAAATCGGATAAAAGATAAGTGAGATACAGCACCAAAGGTTTTTCGTCAGTCACCCTGTATATATTTTTTTATTACAATTAGAGCAACCCACTGAATAAATACCCCATTTGAGTAAATCGTTAGTTTTATTAAACGTTTTTCCTAAATTCAAACATTTTATACAATTTTCCAGTGTAATGGCCTTGTTGATGGTAATTTTGTGTAGGTGGCTATTGATTAACTTATGGTCTTGATATCATAAATTAATGATGCTGCAATTATAATGATAAATTTTAGTTATTTTCTTTTGTTAATGGTATCGTTAACGCTTTGAAAATCATGGCATTGAATATTGATATTTTGTGTTTAAAAGGTGAGCAAGAGTCCATGTGGATGTAATGTAATGTATGTGTCGGTTTTCGGTAAATATTCAAATTTAGATTCTTATCATTTTTGTAAATTAGGTTGTCTAAACATGGTAATTCATTATTATTTTCTAATTCAAAGGTAAAATTAATGCTATCGTATGGACCTTTTAGTTGGTCTACAAACAAATTCACGTTTAGGTCATCATTTATGATGGAAAATATATCATCAATGTATCTGTAAAATTTGTAATCGTGTCTTTTGCTTTGTTTTCAAAGTTATTAAGAAAAATATTTTCCAAAAGAGAAGAAAGAAGGTTGCCCATTGCTGTACCAAAAGTTTATTTGTATACATTGTTGTTAAATGTGAAAGCGTTTCAATTCATCACAAAATTTGTTAGATTAGTGTATTCGTTTGAGATGTGATTTACATTAATTGAAGGATGGATCTTAAAAGTCTGAATTGAAGAGAACAAATGGTGATGTGTTTATCTTGGTACATTTTCTATATTTTTCTCGAAAACTATGAGGTTTAGGCAAAATTTCTATTCTTATTAATTTGTTCAATTTTTAATTCTTTGCAATTGCTTGTTATATATATTATTTCATTTGACTCCTCTAGATTATTAGCAATAGGCAAATAAGTGTAAAAATTATTAAGTTACGAACTTTATAAAAAAACATGTTCTAATAAAACTTGTACAGTTTTCCATTTCTCTTTAACTTTTGTTTGAAAAGTTATATCTAATCTTTCAAAATTTGTGTGAATAAATCTATTAACTTTTTCAGTGATGTTAAGTTTATTTACGTTTTACTACTTTTAATTAAAACCCTCGCTTAAGTTTTACTGATTGGAGGGTTGGTTAGGGACCACCCACCCACCCTACATATACATATTAACTTTAATTACTGAACTCCTCTTGGTTTGCAACAACTTTAATTACAAAATTTGAATCAAGAAAAATTGACAAAGTTAAATTTTTGAGTGCGTACATTAATAAAATACATATATACATGATCCGTGGAAAGGATTTAAATCAAGCTTACATGAAATTAGCTATAGAAGGTTATTTATATTTAAACTTAATTTTAGGTTAGGCTTTATTATTTAATTACATACAAGGTTTTATTGTTTTTTGGAGCAAAATTATCAACGTTTAGTATTTAAAATTATCATACATATGTAGTGTGGGTGAGTGGCCTATATACCATCCTCCAATCGGCAAACTTATGCGAGTGTTTTAATTAGAAGTTGTCAAATTTAAATAAACATAGCTTAATTGCAAAATTTAATAGATATATTCAAACACATTTTTCAAATGATTTTTGATGATGTTTTACTAACTGGAGGGTGGGACAGAGGCCACCCACCCACCCTACATATACATATAAATTTTAATTCCATATCGTCTCGCGGTTTCCAATAAAATTAATTACAAAACTTTTTTAATAAAAGAGAAATTTAAAAAGTAAAATTTTTGAGCAAGTAAATTAGTAAAAAATTGAAGCATGATGGGTGCTGCTCACCTACAACTCTAGATTAGATAAGATTAGCTAAAGACATTTAAATTTTGATTTCGTTTTATTGTTTATTACATAAAGGGTTTGATTGCTTTTAGCAGCAAAATCATCAACGAATAGCAATTAAAGTTTTCATGTATATGTAGGGTGGGTGGGTGGCGTATATCCCACTCTCTAATCAGTAAAACCTGAGCAAGGGTTTTAGTTAAAAGTTGTAAAATGTAAATAAACACAAAACAATTGCAAAGAAAGAGCCGTAGCATTGGCTTTGATTACGAATTCAGAAGACCAAAATAAGTACCTATATAAATGTGTGCCTAGTCATCAACAGCAATTCTCGAATGCTAAGAAATCTAATCTTAGAATATTGAAACAGATTTGTGAGAGCAGATTAAAATGTAAATAGTTGAACTACCTCTCAAAAATCCAATAGTTTAAACCTGACCTTGACCACGTTTTGAATTAGAAACATCTTTTGAATTTTCACTTTCCCTATACTTAACCTTCATAAAATTTAAAATTATTTCGAATAGAGTAGAACTATCTATTTCATCTGTATATTTAAAATATATAATGTAATAAGTATTGAATTTTGCTGGTGCGCACTGAAATGCACTTATGATTTGGTTTTAATCGAATAATTTTGCAATTTCCAAGTGCCCAAGTAAATTAATTAATTGCATTATTTAAAGTGAATTTGAGAATTTCTCCTTACCCGTGAACTTCCCTCAAGAGTATAACTTCGTTTCAGTTTATCCAAAGCTCATTTATAAATCTGATATAACTTTTTCGATCACTTCCTTAGAGATTTTGTCCAGATTTTCTGTATCGATAAGAAAAATCTAATGATAAGTACCCAACATTTTGTTTCACATTACGTAACTAGAGGCCCTTTGTATATAATTTCTCTTTATCTGTGTGAATGTTTATTTACTTTGTGAGGTCCCTAATGCTTCTCAAAATTTTAGTCGATGATTTTTAACGTGCCTTTGCCCAAACCAGTTTTCTTGTGCTTGCATATTGTCGTCCCCACTAAGGTTATATTTTTTCGGTTCTACCATGTGTTACTAGAATAACTGATGGTTTTTATTGCAGCATTGAATGTTTTAGTTGTTATAGAGGCATCAGAGAAAGTCTTCTATAAGGATAACTTAATTTTGTTTAAAACTTATTGAGGTAACAAGAAGCTCTTTTCTGATGAAAGTATTTAAATTGCCAATGAAAGTGCCTAAAAAATACTATAGGAAACATTATAGAGTATCCAGATGTCTATAAAAAGTTACGTTTCAAAAATGGTTCTAGTATAACATACAATAAAATTTAAAATAATTGAAGGATGGATCCTTAAAGTCGTAAAAGTCTGAAATGAAGAGAAAAAATTGAACAAAAGTTATAAAACGTAAATAAACATAACATTATTGCAAATTTTACTAAATTTATTCAAACAAATTTTGCAAATAAATGTTTTACTGTTTAAATGGGGGGATAGAGGCCACCCACCCACCCTACATATACATATAAACTTTATTTCCTTATTAATCTCTCGGTTTACAGCAAAATTACATACAAAGTTATTTGAATAAAAAATATATTAAAAAGGTAACATTTTTGAGTTAGTAAATTAGTAAAAATTTGATGCAAGACTTTAAATCTAAATTAGATATATAGAAAGTCATTTATATATAATAGTCAATGAGGGGAAGGCAAATTGTTTTATAAATAATTGTTGCAGTTTTAATTGATATGCCCTTGTTTTTGAACGTCAATACTCTAAAATGTTTGGCTCTTGTAATCATTTTGCTTTTTATAGTTTTGGAATAATGCTTGAATGATAGTTTGTTGTCAACAACAAAATTATGGGATGGGGCTATATGCAAGTTATTAATTATCAATGTAGATGATTCATGTGAAGGTTTATGGTAGGGAATAAGGAGCTGAGAATTATTGGAATTAATTTTGATCTGCCATTTTGCGTATCATCAATGGTACAATGTCATTAATAAAAATTTAAACAACATTGGTCCCATGTTAGATCCTCGCGGAACACCACTAGAAGCAACATATTTATTTAAACTATGACCCATGTATTGAACATATTGTTGTCGGTTGTAAAGATAAGAACGAATCAAAGAAACAGTTTATCGGTGAAACCATAAAAACTCATTTTATTAGCAATAATATTGCGATCACTGTATCAAACGCCTTTTGAAAGTCAGTGTATCTGGTATCAATTTGCCTGCGTTCATTTATTCTTTTTAGCAAATTAGATACGGTTGATCTATTTTTCACAAAACCATGTTGGCGAGTAGTAATGAATGAGCGAATATGATTGTATATAACCTTACGAAGAATAATTTCAAATAATTTCCCAAAATTATTCGCTAAAGTAACAGGCCGATAATTCAATTTATCTTCTTTGTCGCCTTGGTGTTTAAGCAACTTTAACTTTTCCTATTTTCCAAATATTGGGAATGATACTTGATTGAATGATTAAATTAAAAATATGTAGAAGTGGTGTAAGGAAACTTTGTAAACAATCTTTAATAATATAAGCCGGAATTCCATCCACTACAGCAGTGTTACTGCCTTTTCAATATCAACTTCATAAATTTTATTAATATTACAATTAGGATAATTGGATCTATTAATAATTCTTCAGTATTTGAAGAAGAAAAATAAGTGTCATGATTTATAAAGACTAAAATATTTCCGGGAATTCGTGTAGTTGACCTTTTTATGTTAACATAAGAAAATAATAATTTTTAATTCACGTAATATATTTTGTTCTATTTGATTATTATAATATTTATGATCAACTTTAACCCTTAGCTGCACTACTTTAATTTTGTAACATACCTGCACATGGGGTCTTCCAGAGCCCCAAGTTGAAAAAATGCTTAAAAAATTCTTCTATCCTCTATATAGGACTACAGGACTGTACAGAAGTGTTAATTGGTACATTATGGACTAGAAAAACAGCCATACCAGAGACTTAACTACGTTCCCTCGAGGATTGAGAAAATAAGTTAGGAGAATTCTTAAAATGCAGTTTTCCTTTAAAATTCGTAAAAGTCTTATTTAGTTATATGAATCACTTTGGTAAATTTTCATAAATGAAATATTTAGTTTGCCGCTCGCGACAATTGTTTTGACACACTGTGTCTTCTTCAGGTGAAGAAATGATATGAAGACTTGAAATTGTAGGCAATGGTATATTTTATTATATATTTCAAAAATAAATAAATACAGTACCAGGGCTTCTTTCAAATCATATCCTGCAAAAAACTACAGTGAAATATATAAAAAGATTATTATTCCATGCAAAAAAATGCATATTTTTTAATAAAAAAATTAAATACTACACCAATGAAGACATAAATAGACATAAATAATTAAAAAGTACTTTTAAGAAAGGATAAGGTCCCTCATGACACCCAGGTGCAGCTAAGGGTTAATGAGATTATGAATTGCACGTCTTAATCAAGTAATCTTTAATTTTAAATAATCAAATTTTTGTTTTTTAAACATTTTGATGGCACGATTTTTACACTTTATCTACTTTATCATAGGTATACTAAACCATGGAGGAAAATTATTATTTGAATTACTTTTTCGAACAAGATCACATTTAGATATCACTTTTGTAAGCAATTCATTAGGATTATTTAACATCATGACAGCATTCCAAATTAATTAAGGATATTTCATTATATAATATTCTCAGGTCAGCTTTGGAGAAAACATAAGACATTTGGGATGAATTTGAATTGAAATTAGAACGTATTTCAGTTAAGTCTACTTCACATAGTAATGCTGGATGATGCAAGTTTTCAGTAACTAATCCTAAATCATGTCAGACGTTACACTTTAAATTTGGTCCGATAATAATAAGATCAAGTGCTCTTGGATTATGGTTCTACATTGTGTTGTGCTGAGTTAATTTATTAAAGTGCATAAAACTATTGTATGTTCCAATTTGGGGAGTCAAACCTTCACCACAATATATATATATATATATATATATATATATATGACTGTAAATTAGGTAAATTAAAATCACCAAGAATTAATACTAGTATATGACAATTAAATTTTTGCTTCAAAAACTCAAATGCATTTTCTAAATTTGTTGAAGTTAATGAAGAAGGAATGTATACTCATGCTAAGATCAATATTCTATAATCAAGTTATTTTAACAATTACCAATTCAATGTTGAAATTATTAGACGTACAAACTAATTCTGATTGACGTTTATTCTGACGATCACATCGATTCACGTTGAAGTTATGCGGAAATAATTCGGAATCATGGCTACCACAATGTAGCCATGTTTCAGTCAAGCAAAAAATGTTACTGCTACTGACATTTTGGCAATAAACAGAGAGCGTAGTATGTCGGGAAGTTCTCAGTTTTCTTGGGAAATTATTATTTTAGGAACATCATAAAAATACTTTATCTTCAGATTGGTTTCTCTATTCTCTGATCGACGCTTCAGTTCATCAGGTAAAGATTTTTCATATTGAATTTACCTTGGGTTTTTATCAATTCTTATCTGAATATTTTTGAATGTAGCCATTTCAAGTAGATTATTTGATTTTTTTAATTTTGCTTCAACGGGATTGTTGAAATTAATTTTAATAGGCCTGCTTTTGTTTCCAGTTTTAACACCAAGTCTGTATACCTTTGTTGGAACAGGGGAATTTTCAATTATACTACGCAAAACATCAGGAAAACGGGCTTCATCATCTTGTAATCCAGTTGATTCAGGAATGTTGAATACAATTACAGAACTTGCACGTTTTTGTCTCTGAATAACTTCTTCATAAATATCATTGTATTCAGTAGCACTTGATGTATTTTCATTTATATTTATCATAAAATTATTCCTGTCTATTAATTTCGCTAATTGTTCAATTTTATTTAATAATTGATCAATAGATTTAGTCATATTTGCATTTTCTTGTTTAAGGCTGTTCAATTCAGTTATTACTCGCTTTAATTCAGAATTTTCTGCACAAAAAGAATCATAATTTCCCGATACAATTTCAATTGTTTGTTTCATGTTTTATATAGTTAGCATTAGATCCTTCAATGTAACATCGCAGTCGTGATTATTTATGCAGGAAGGATGACAAACCTAATTTTACCTGTAATAAGCAAGTGGTTTTATTTCCAAATTTATTACCTGAACATAAAAATTAATCATTTGCTCCATATTTAGTTTTATCAGGCTTTTGACTCATGGTGCGTGAACTGGAGTATAAATTTATAGGGAAATTATAGAAAAATTACTGAGACACAGTTGCTTTAGACTAACAGTAGTTAAAAAAAATATAATGTATTTATGTTTATTATAGGGAAGATTTTTAAGGATTTGTCTGAATATCTTCTCATATCCTGGAGCCGTATTTTTTCCTGAGGGCAAAATGGTGAAATAATCTATTATCATCTTCTATTTGATCATTTATGGGTAGAGATGTATGTATGTACTTTAGTGCGCCTCGTGTACCAGTTATTGACTTGTATATAGAAGTTATTGTCAACCGTCTGCTTATAGGCATTTTCAAAATGAGTTGCAAACACGTCAGCTATACTGTTGATATCAGTTCAAATCTTATCGGTTGAAGGGTCCGTAATTTTGAAGATGAAGTATGATTTTTTGTATTTAGGCAACTTTTTTACTTCTTTCCAGAAGTTTTTGCCCTTTATATAGTTAATGTTTTGTCAAGCATTTAACCATTTGCCCATCTTATACTCAGAAATCATGCCATGAAACTATAATAATTTTACTAATTTTCTTACTCAAAATTGTTACCTTTTTTAATTTCATTTTTATCAAAAAGTTTTCTAATTAATTTTATTGGAAACCGCGAGACGGTAAGGAATTAAAGTTTAAATTTTTATGCAGGGTGTGTGGGTGGCCTCTATCTCACCCTTCAATTAGTAAAACATCATCAAAAATTGTTTGAAAAATTTGTTTGAATAAATCTAGCACAATTTGCAATAATATTATGTTTATTTACGTTTTATTACTTTTAATTTAAACCCTCGCTTATGTTTTATTGATTAGAGGGTGGAAAACTGCAGTTTTCCAATGAAAGCCGCTTGAACTTCGTTGAAATGTTGCAAATTGGTTCTTTTCAGAATAAAGAATTCAGTATTATTTTGCAGAATAATTTTACAATAAATCAATATCAGTTTATGAAATCAATAATACTAGAAGTTCATCTCAATGTATAAACTAAAGATGTTTGCTTGCCCTATTATCGACCATTAGTCTGTTCAGCCATCTAATTCTTATTCCAGCTTTAACTTGGCAATGCATCCATTAAATTAATTACAAGGTAAATAGTTGATCCCCAAACAGTTAAACTCGATTACACAATCAAATTAAATTATACGACCGATTAACCTAAGGTATAATTAACTCGAATTACTACGGTTTTATGAATACATGATAAATTATGTGTGTTGAATTATAATTATTACGTTTAATTACTCGGGATAATAATTTCGGAGTCTGCCAGGAATTACGTGTGGAAATTCGTGTGCTTTAAAGGATTGGGTTACATTTAAAGTATTTATATCTACCACCCCGGGAAAATATAGGTCATGTTTTATTTATCGAATAAATCGAAATTTCTTCCAGGACGTGAATAATTGTGTTTTGGTATTCCAGTACGTGTGTGGAAATTGTAAAGATTTTTTGTCATGTTCCATTTACTAATTCCAATATTACGTTTCAGAGAAATATAAATGAGAGGAATATGAAAATTTCTGTTTACGTTATATAGCAAAATACAATATTAAATAATAAAATCTGAACGGAAAAACCTACGTTTTCTGAAAATATGAAATGCATGTTGACGTGCGTCATTTCTAAGATTCTAAGAATTATCTTATGAAGGGTAATTCCATCGTTATATTTGTATAGCGGATGGGTAACAATGGCCAATCGCGAAGCGATACCGTATGATACTTCGGATATGAAACATTCATTCGGCAAACATTCGCGGAGATGGGAAAAGGCACATAATGATTTTGCGGAAAGAAAACAGGCCAATAAAGTTTTTGATGTATGTGGGATAAGCCGCCGCGGAGCTCTTTTCAGAACAATTGAGTTTCGTCCGGATTTATTGAGAGGTTTCGCGGAAACGTTACATAAGTCTCAGTGATAAACAATTTCGCGCAGGAAGCCCAACATCATATTGGTTATTTATGGTATTTCGTATACGCGATCAAGCTGGCTTTCGACCAAAAAACCAACAGTACGGAATATGTGGAACGGTAAAATTTGAAATTAAAATTTATGCTATGAAAGAAAACAGGAATCAATCTTATATTTCTAAGTGCTAGAATTATTATGACTTATACATAAAAGATTGTTAGTTTCAGGAAAATATATTTCTCATTAGATACAATTTATAAGATTATAAAAGTGCTGTTAAAGAAGCTTCTACTACGTTATACATATTTGAATTGTTTTGTATTTGTATTGTATTTAACCTTTATCTAACATGCATACATAAATAAATATATAATTATACACAAACCGTAAGGAAAAAATTAATTAACAAAGTGGAGCTGCTCAAACTAGTTAACATAATAAAAAATAATAGATTTATAGAAACAAAGTTAAAGTTTTTTTTATTAATTATAAAAGTGTATTTAATATATGATAATAAATGTTTTGATTTATATTAATCGATGTCATATCTAGATGTCATATTTATTAAACTATTAGAATTTAATGTTATCTAAATGTATCATTAAAACCAGCTTTCTATTTCTGATAGAACGATACATTTATTACCAATAAACATTTTTAAAAACGCTTTCTTTCTTTCTTATAATTAACAGTAAAGCACTAAAATTATATGACAAACATTTGTATTTTTTTTATTAATGATGAATAAGAATTGAATCAACTATTTTAGGATATTATAATTGCATACATGATACGATTACAAACATATTTTAAAATAATTCCTATTTTTTTATTTCACAACATGTACTGATAAAAGAGTATTATAATATTTTTCACGTGAATGATATTTATTTTATTAACCCATATCATCCCAGACGTCACTCTGATACCCAATGACTGTGTAACCCCATCGGCCGCTGTCACCCATCATCCACAATTGTACAAAACCCAGTGAACTTTACACGAATTTGAAAATTACGTACAGATTGAATTTCATTAAAGTTATACGAATATTGATTTATATCGCTTTATTTGCGTTCGCCTGCCAATATGCGGATTTAATATTTATTGCTAATTCATTCGTACATGTATGAATGGCACAATATCATTTATTGGAATTGCTGGTGGTATTTGCACCCTCGGTGTATCCTTACATACGTTCACCATTATTTGATCATTAATTACGAAACTGTTCGTTATATGATACGTTAATAATTGTTTTGATTATTATTAGTTTCAATCATAAAATTGATTACTTTTATGTGCTATAAGCAAATAATTAATTTAAAATAAATGAAAAAAAGCAACAGAATAAAATATCACTTGTTAAGTATTAAAGTAAAAACACTTTTTTAATTTTCAAAACTTTTATTTGTTGGAATTACACGCAACAATTGTTTCGCCACACTGTGGCTTCTTCAGGCGAAGAAATTTCTTCGCCTGAAGAAGTGATATGAATTTTCAACAAATAACGGCCTCATCAATTAATATGTTGAATAAAATATCGTCAATTGCTAACAAAGTTTATCGTTATCTAATCATTTTTATCAAATTTAAAATACTTATATAAGGAATTAGACGAAGATTTTTGGTTTAAGAAACTGATTGAATATTGCCTTGATCGTAATGTTTTTGATAAAAAACGTTCCAAATTATTAGTCAGGAAATAGACACATTGAATCGAAGTAGAGAACCAGTAGAGAACCAGTAGAGAAAGTAGAAGTGGAAGAGAATGTTGGATGACGGAGAAGGATCTAGGTACTTCTACAAGAAAAATAAAAAGGTGGAAAATAATTTAATAACAGCTGGGTTTCCTCCATAGGAGATTTGAGAACTAGGAATCCTTTAGTTTGTTAATTAATGAAATCGTTATGCAATAAATCAATTAATTTATATGAAATATGGTTGTACTTTCTTACAGTTTTGAACTCTCTGAATTCGCGCAATATCTTCTGTTATGGAGGGGCCATACACCTCACAGCAATAAGAGAAGTGAGATGAGACAAAAGTATTGCTTAACATAGACTTAATGCTAGTAAATAAGTAACTTATATGTGCTTAAATTACTTTAAGATTTGCAAAACTCTTTCTTACCTAATAGTTTCCGTAGATATTCGACATATAACTTACTTAATTTGTTGTTAGAAAACAAGGTAACTATAGACTTATTAGGATTTATTGTTAAGCAAGGCTTAATTTACTTTCATATACAGCATCTAAATCAGTATTAATACTTTCAATTGCAGAAATGTGATTGACTAAAAGGAATATAACAGTTGTGAATCATCTGCAAATATGTTTTACTTTGCAAGATTTTACATGCTTATTAAAATTTGAGGAAGAATTATGTAATCTTGTGGAATACCTTTAGTAACATTTTCATTTGATAATGTATTACCAAATTTGACATTTTGGGTTCTATTGTATAAATAGTTCTGAAGAATAGAGAGAGCATAAGCAGCAAGGTCTATACTTTCTAATTTAGCTAATAGAATAGAGAATTTTATCGACATCGATAGCGGACGATATTTCCTCAGTAATATATAATAATGTTCTAGTACAACTGTGATTGAGTCTGAAATATTGAAATAAAAAACATAGTATATTATATGTGAAATATACGGTTGTAATAGAGGACAACAAAAATTAATGATATCAATGTTCAAATTATCATGACCAGATGCTTTACATTTTATGATTCTATAAAAATCTTTCATTATGGTCATTATATATACGATTATTTTTATAATATTGTATTACTTCTTTACAATTATGGTTATAGGCAGTTGGTATCGACTTTAAAATATATAAACAATAATAGTAATAATAATAATAATAATAATAATAATAAGACTAAGCCTAAAAACTAACTACGACCTTGAGTCAACGATTAAAGTGGCCATCCATGGTTGCCTTGATGCTGAAGCAAAAGTCAACCAGTTACAATGCTGCTCAATAGTTTGGTTCACTGAAGGATCTAAAACTGATAATGGTGTCGGAATCGGTATCACTACCCCTCGATTCGGCTTATTTCAGGTAGAAATCGAGGCCTTCAACACATGCGGAGGATATGCATATGTTCGGACAGTTACAGGCAAGGAAGCAGCTGGCCAGGAATAACCGAGTTAAATTACTCTGAGTTCTAAGTCACGCTGGGATCAAATGAAATCGCCGACATTCTCTCCAAAGAAGGTTCTAAAACTCCATTTGTTGGACCAGAACCGTACAGGGGAAAAACAAAAGTCCGCATTAAGGGGATGATGCAATAATGGAAAAATACTGCCAAAAGTGCTCACCTGAGGAGCATGCCTGACTTGCGGTTTATCGCATTCTCTGCCGTATAGTCTGGTCGATTTCTCAGAATAAGCAAGGACAACCTAAGACTCTGCCCACCTTACTAAGATGGGTCAGACAACAGATGCCAACTGCAGATTCTGCAACGAGGTACAAGAAACAGCAAAGCACCTACTGTGTGAATGATCTGCCCTGTCCCTTCAAAGAAAGAACTACAAGAACTACTAGGTCAAGCGGTGTTAAAGTTGACACTTGATAGAAAACAGAAGAAATAAAACAAACTATAAAAGAATATTGACTAAAGTCAATTTGACATTTGGCAGAAGGCAGAATAGAGAAATAAATGGCACTAGAAAATAGAGTGAAAGTAATCGAGAAATTAAAGTTGACACTTGATAGAAGACAAAAGATATAAAACAAGCGAAGGAAGAATATTGAATTAATTCAGTGTGATATTTGTCAGAAAACAGAATACAGAAAAAATATCAATTAAAAATATTCTCAAAGTAAATTAGAAATAACAATTGACAATTGACAATTGACAGAAGACATTCAAGATATTCAGCATGGTAGGAGGTAGAAGACAATTGACAGAAAACAATTAAGAGATGACAATTGAGACTTGACAGAAAACATAAAACATAAATACAGGGCAGAAGAAAATCAACAATTGATTTATGATATAAAAGTGATGATATACAAAGGGTAAAAAAATGTTAATAAGAGGTTGACAGATTTATATGGTAGGCAAAATAAAAGTTAGTTGACAAAGCACGGGAGGCAGTGTAGTTAAAAATTTGTTAATCAATTAGAGGCGTGAGATAATAGTTGATAGAAAACATTCCATAAAATCAAAAGTAAACTAACAAAGGATAATTGAAAGATGAAAATTAATACTTGATAGAAGACAGAAGAAAATAAGTAATTAGCGTTCCTAAGAGGACTAAAAAACCCATTAACAATGTTAACCTGATCTGGAGGCAAAAGGCCCTTCATGGAAGGTACCCCAACGAAGTTGATCAACCTCATGTCGACAAAGATGCGTCGCACGCTAGGCTGACAACCTCTGGGCTTTATCCAGAAACTGAAGGGTTTATGACTGCCATTCAATATCAGGTTATTCCAACAAGAAATTACAGAAAACACAAAATAAAAGATGCTATATTAAAAAGCGACTTGTGTCATAACTAAGCCAGAAACAATACAACATGTAACCTCGACGTGCCCAATTATTACATACTCGGACTATAAACATAGACATGACCAAGTTTCCAGAATTATACACTAAAAATTAGCATATATTCACAAACTCATCACAATAACACAGCTTTAATATAAATACACTCCAGACGTCCTACTCGTCACATAAAACATAAAATGTATTGGGATCGTTCAATTATTACAGACATGATATTATACTCATTGTCAAAGTAAACAAGTCAGCGTATTTAATTGATAATTCAGTCCCTAATACACATAATTTACAAAAAATACATGCGGAGAAAATCAAATACGAGGAGCTAGCAATGGAGGTAAAGAAACAATGGAAGGTGGAAAAGGTAATTAATGTACCAATTGTACTGTCAGCAACAGCGGTGATCCCTAAAAATCTTCATAACAGCTTAGATTTATTATACCTACAAAAGTAGACCTATATAGAGTTGCAAAAGGCAGTAATACTTAACACTTGTCGCAAAGTTAGGAAGTTTTTGAGGGATGACAAAACAACACTACACAAACAGTCACACACAATGTCCACTGAATCTTGAAAAGATCCGATCAGTAGATAGCTCCGGCCATTACCGCGATAGTGTAACAAAAAAAGAATAATAATAGATTTATTTCCCAACAGAAACAATAAATCTATTAACAGGGAAAATGTATAATATGCTAGAAATATTATAATCAAAACTAAGTATAAAATACAGAATAGAAACATAAAATATAACGAAAAACAAAAATACCAAAATAGAAGTGAAAGTGGCATAACAGAACGGTTTAAGAAAATGATAAATAATTACAATAGTTCACACAGTTTGGTTTTAAAAGTAATAATAGAATCCCCAAAAATATCAATTGAATGATGGATTTGTGTAATCTAAGCATGTTAGGCAGTGGTAAGTTTATATTTAATGTTCTTCTTAACTTCTCAAAGATTGAAATATCTAAGGATTTCTGAGAGACGTGTTTATTATTGGATCATCAACTATCCCATTAATAATTTTATATGAATGAATAACTGAATTTATACATCGGTGCTTACTTAGAGAGTTAAGATTAAACATTCATCATCTGGATAATGTCTGTATTTTTAAAAATAAAGGTATTTATACGAAATATTATTTCGGAACGTAGCTGGGATATAGTCACAGTATAGGGGCGAGATGTGGTACAAAGACTTTGAGAAGTAGGTATTTTCAAAAGATGTGGTGGGGTTATTGGGAACACAGATGATGAAGGAGAAGTGGGAAATGCAAGAGATTTTCTTTTAGAGTTTTATGAAATGAAGAATGGAACAGCTGCTTTACTGGACGGGTTAAACGCAGAAATGTGGAAGCAGATAGGAAAGGAGGGAAAGCAGAAGGTCAGAGAGTTGCTGAACCAAATGTTGAGAGGAGACGCAGACTAGAGGCGTGGCGTATGGGAATTATGCGCTCCGTACACCAAGGTGGAAATACATCAAATGTAGAAAATTATAGAGGGATATCAATTATGTGTATCGGTTATAAAATTGCCATGCCATTGGCAAAAAATAGCCTGGGAAGGAGGTGGATACCAAAGGAATACTGCCGGAGATGCAAAGGTGTTTTAGGAAAGGAAGGGGAACAAGGGATCAAATCTGCAGTATGTACGCTGTTTTTCTGGATTTGAAAGCAGTGTAGGATACTGTACCGAGAGAAAGATTAGTGGAGTGTTTAAGAAGGAGAGAAGTGGGTGCAGTAATGGTGGAATGGTGTATGAGGAAACGTGGGTGATTGCGAAAATGTTAGTGAATGTGTCTAAGGTTTAGAATTTGAACGAGGGTGCGACAGAGCTTTCCCTTGAGCCCTTGCCGTTTAAAATGCTGGCGTATGTGTATGATATGATGCTTTTGGCAAGAAACTGGGGAAAGATATGAACGTGACGCAGTGACGGCCTCGTTACCAACTTTGGTAAAAAAGTTACACTGCGGTACTTTCTGGAACCAAAATGCGTTGAAAGCGGCCGTAGGCTTCGATTAATCAGTTTCACTGGCCAGTTGGGGCAATTAAAAACAAAGAGACAAAGCAAAAAATTATAAATTGAAAATGGGCGCCAAAATATGTATATTACAAAAAAAGAGATAAGTTATGTACAAGGACAAGGCTTGATCCGGCATAACTGACGAGGCTGACCGTCGCCGCTGAAGGCAGACGACTGGTAAAGAGTGTCTTTTTTTGGCAAGAGGGGAGGAAATCTTGCATGGACACCCTTGTATTAGGGTAGTTTTGGACTCTTACCAACTAAAACCTCTTCTACGCGATCGCTGTTGTGACTAGTCCTGGACCTAAAGGTAGTTACTAGTCGAAACTTCATGCGATGGATCGTAAAGAGTTAGGGATCCGGTCGTCCTATGTGGTGCTCTTCTTGAAAGGAGCAGCGATACCGGTCGGATTACGATGGCTATAGGCTTTGGGGTGCTAATTGAGTACCAATTAGAATCATGCATGACCTTCGATGTTTGCTGTGTGCAGTAACACCATATTTTGGGAATTTAATTCCAATAGAAGGATCGTTGTTTATTTTGCTGTACTCCAGGACACTCGCAATGAACCATTGAGTTCCGCATGTAGAGCGGTGCATTCAGTAAGCGTCTAAAAGCGATGTTTTGTATATGCTGGAGTTTTTTGAGTGGGTCTTCAGTAGCCCCAAATCGAAGCGGCGTAGGTAAGGTGTAGGCTTATCGTCACAATGAACAGCTTTTGTTTTTGACAGCCAAAGTTGATCGCGTATTGATGAGGCATTTTGGATGTGATTAGTGATCGTTTTTGACCAGGATGAGTGCTGATCGAAGATTACTCCGAGATATTTGACCTCGTCCTTTATCGGAAATAATTGCCCATTGTTCATAAGGGAGAGTTGGGAGGGATTGATATTTCTGCTGAAATGTACGGTTATACTCTTATCAGCATTGCCATTGCGACGCCACATCTCGTAGGTATCACTTGAAGGGTTTTCTTACGATGAAAGTAAATCTATATCATATCTGTATATTGGGCGATGATTACTGCAGTCAGATTTGGTATATCGCTAGTCTAGATGTTATACAGTGTTGGAGTTAGAGCAGAGCCCTGTGACACATCTGCACAAATCTTACGCTGGCTAGATAATGTTTTGTTTATCTTGGATCGAAACTTTCCGTCATGAAGAAAGGCGCGCGTGACTCTGATTTGGTAGTTGGCGAAGTTAAGATGAATCAGATCCCGTCGCCTTCGAGATGTCGAGGAAGTCTGCGGCAGTATCGCGTTTAATAGAGAAGCCTCTGAGATGAACTCGGTCACCGTGGATATCTAGTGGTGAAGGGCATGCCGCTACGAAAGCCAGCTTGAGAATTTGGAATTATATTTTGGTCTTCAAGGAAAACCGACTCAGCAAAATCTTTTCGATTAATTTTCTTAGCACGCTAAGCAAGCTGATGGGATGGTAATTTGATGGGAGGCGGGGTAATTTGCCTACTTTGAGGATGCTTCTTACGGCTGCTAGCTTCCATACCGAGGGGAAATGTCCTAATTGGATTGCGGCGTTCGCGATATTTAAAAGCGTGCATCTACCGTTTTGGGCAAGGTTTTTGACCATCGCGGTGGTAAAGAGTGTCGGTGTGGGCTTCTTCTTTATACTGTGCTCTTCGGTACCGCCGAAATGCACCGATATTGCTGGAGTAGATAATAATTCTCGTTTGCCGAAAGAGCTCGTTTTGTTGTTTTGTACAGGCAGCTGGAAAATTATCTCGTTTAAAATGTTTCAACAATAAGAAAAATTTATTGAAATTATTCATAGGAACAATGAGCAGCTTATAAATAGTTTACAATACAATTACGCATTTGTTACGTTGCTCAGGTAAACTGACCGCCAGTAACAAAGATAAAATGAAGCAAAAGTTGAGAGGTAGGACTTCAAGTTAATGCAAGGAAAACAAAGTGGATGCGATTTAGGAATGGTGGAAGGGAAGGAAGAGTAGGTAAATGGCAGGGGGAGGTGATTGAAAGAGTGAAATAATTTAAAAACTTGGGCTTAATACTTAAATAAACAGGTGGATATGGCGAGCACACCAAATACATCTACGGGAAAGAGAGGAAAGCATGGGGAGTGGTCAGAAAAAAGTAGGGAAAATGGTTTTTAGGTAACTTTCAAACGGCATGCAAGCTGTGAAATGCTTGCGTAAAGCATATTTTGTGGTCAGACATAAGGAAGTATAAATGATGCAGATTCTGAGGGTTGAGAGATCAACAGCGCCTGGATATATTCTGCTTCAGGAAACAAATAGAATGAGTGTGCATGGGGGGGCAATAAGGCAGTGAAGAGAGTGTTAAAATATAAGATGAAGTTGGGTGGATTGGATAATGAGGGATTGGTGAAGTAGCATATGTATGGAGAACGTGCATGGAAATAAAGTTGAATGAGTGGAGAGGAAGATGTATGCAAAGGCAGGGGGGTTCCAGAATGAAAGATTGGAGAATGGGGTAGATCTGCAGGCATGGATGGATAAGAAGTGGAAGAAAGTTGAAATGCAGGAGAGGCATAAAAGGTGTCAGGGTACTTTACTAATAGGGTCTTCTCAAATAAAGACAAGATTGCCCTGTTGCGGACTAGATGTGGTTCGGAAGAGAGAGGAAGGAAGGCTGGATTGTGGAAAGGTATGATAGGTGTGTACTGTGTAAGAGTGGGATAGATATGTGGAGCCATTTGGGAGATGAGTGTTAAGGGATGCGTGAGGAGTGATCGGGGAGAAACAAGAAGGTAACAGAATGGAGCTGGTGTAAAGGTTTTGGTCAGATTCGGATGAGAGAGGGAAATAAAGAGAAAAGTATAATAGAGTGTTTTTATTTGTCATGCTGACATTAACTGCTAGAATTGTCCTCCAAAAGATTGGATAAATTAACCAATATATAGCTAATTATAATTGATTCCGGATGTAGAAGATGATGCCAGATTTTACATGACAGTACAAAAAGGGTTTCAGTGGAAGAACGTATTGTAATATGAACTGAAAATTTTATGTAGTTTTTTTTGTAATTTATTTGTTTGAAGTGTATTTTTAAAAAAGAATAAATAAATAAACAAATATAGAATTTTATATATAGAAGGTTGGTTTTATATGTTCAAGTTATTATGCCAATAAATGTATTTTAATGACCTTGTAAACGTAGTCTTTCTGCAAAGGTATCTTATAAAAAGATCTTTAATCACTTGGGTCTTTTTTTATGTAGATCGAGTTTTAATTCGTTTGTTGAGCTTTTCTATTAAATCCCATATTGAGATAACTAAGGCTTTTTATATTTTTATTAATGCCGAAAATTTGCAAAATAATTATTTTATTTATATTTTGACATCTGTGAACTCTCGCAAAATAGAATTTGCAGTAATGCAGTAAAGAATCCCACTCTAATGTATTGCATAATCTACACAGATCATCACATATCCCTAAATGCGACAAATGTATAAAGAATCAACAATGTTGATGTAAATAATGGTCAGTATCTTTAAATTTTATCCCTTTTTTCTTCTCTTAACTTCAAAGTGTTTTATAGTTAATACTTGTTGATTTAATCTCTTGATAGAACTAGATTAGTTATTTAAGGTACAAGTGTAAAAAGTGATGCTTTATTGCACGAACTGGCGTTTAAAAACACGATCGAGGAACGAGCGAGTTTTTTTAAAGCCAGGAGTGCAATAAAGAAACTTTTTACACGTGTGCCTTACAAAATTTTATCTTCGATCGTAAAGGATTTCAAAGAATATATTCTTATGAGTAATATTTTAATGTCATTTCAATAATTCAATTAATGAAAACATATTTTACCCGCAGTGCACTAATGAAAGCGTTACTTAGCAACCAGTAAACAAGTTGCACAAATGACGGCTGCCATTATTATTTATGGAAAAAATTTTCGCTTTATTGTAATCGCTTCGACTTGCATTAAATGAAATCTTCAGAGTTCTTAAATCTGCCATTTGGTTTGTATTATATATTTTATTTATAGTTTATTAGTTATTTGTATTAATTAATAAAAAATTAAGTTTTTCGTCGAAATATATTCATCTGTCAAATTTGACAATTCTGTGCAATAAAGACAGTTTGACATTACCGTGCAATAAAAACGTAAAAAAGCACTAGTGCTTTAAAAAGCCACTTTTACAATGAAAAATGATGCAAAAAGCGTCTGCTTTCTGTACGATCGTAGATAAAAGTAATTTTGGTGAAGAAAAACATTTCTTATATTTCATATTGTATACCGAACATAACAATTCGTGTCAAAAAATAGTTTCAAACCATGCATTACGTTTGAAGAAAAAGGTATGTGTCAGCATATGTTATCATTGAGGTTTCGTAGTTTTAAACTAATAATATTACCATATTGGACAGTACTTTTTTTGCTTCTTAGTTTGTATAGTACCACCTTACAACCTCGTCCTACTTCATTGATTCATAACGAATATAATTCTATGAAGCAAAGTCTATTAAAGAGAAGCGTTCAATATACAAAGTAATTATAACTGCACATGCTTATTAATTGCAATAGATGTGAGTCACATATTTTGCTACAACAATTCGCTCGAAGCAATCTTCCGCATGCACTAATGGAGCCATAGTTTCATAACTTTGTTGGAAATTAAAATTAGGTGGCTTTGCTTGTACACAAATTGTCCATTACTAATATTTCACAATTAAACTATGACGTATACTAAATACAAGGGATAAACTATCTTTGCATATACGGAAGCCTTATATGACATGTTGTAAATATATATTACGAACTGAAATCATGAGTTTGATTAAATTAATACATGGGTTAATTTGTTGAGTTATTAAATATTTAGAAATTTTATCACACAAAAATATTACTGTTTAAAAAATCTGTTTAAAACCATTAGAAATAATTTTTCCCTATTTAAAATTGATATTCCTTCTTATGTGAATATTATTGAGGTAAAATAATTAAGAATGACTTTAAATGTAAATTATTACTCAGCTCATTTAATTTAAATTCTATTTACTGGCGCCTCCACCATTTACACATAATAAAAAATTGTTTGTAAAATTGTTGGTAAAAATTGTTTGTGTATTTTAAGTATAGTTTTGAAAATCACAGGCTGAAACTGTCGAAAATATAGTAGCTAAAAAAGTTGCAAACAAGTGTGTGATATTAAAAAAGGTATTTTCAATCATATGTAAAATTTCCACGACGAGAAAATAAAATATAAGTGATATAAAAAAGTTAAGTGTTTTCTTTATTTAAAAAAAACTAAACTGTACTACGAAGTAAACGCCTCCAAAATTCAAGAATATGTAAAATTAATTATTTATAAACGTCTGTAAAAAGCATAAGGGTGGATTTGTTTCGTCTCACAATTTAAAAATCGACCCCTGTGATATTTAATTTATATTTTATAATTTGATCTTCTTCTAATTAATAAATATATTAGAATATATAATAATATATTTTAGAAATTATATTTTATATTTTTATATAAGATTTACGTATTAATATAATCCAATTTGTTATGTCTAAATGTTAATCGAATAGTGTTGATCATATTTGTGCAACATTTTATTGGAAAGACAAAAAAAACACAGACATATTCCACTGGAACGACTTTTCCCCTGATTGTAATTTTTGAATTTCCCACGGGACGCCGGACCTAACATAATCCGATATCGAAATAATTCGCGTCATTTTATTTTCCAGGGAGCTGAACGAGCTACGCAAACCGTCGTCGGACAATCCGGAAATCCTGCGGTTCTTCAAGTACATGAAGGCGGCGAAGGACGGCCAGGACGGCGAGGAATGTTTGGCCCACGGCGGCTGCCCCTACCTATCAACCCATCAACCTAGTCCAGCAATGCTCACTACATTTAACGACATTAATAAACTAGTTCAAGCCAGGAAATTCAACTAGACCGGATAACTCGAGACTTGTTAACACGTCCGATGCGGACTGGCCGTAATTTTATTTCCTACGCTTTATAGGTGAAGAGAGCCGGCCGATGCCGGTGATTGGATTTTCCCCAAAATTACAAATCGGGACGATCAATGTACCGCACTGGACGTGTTATGGTGTACTTTTACTACTTGTAATAATAGCACTGGCAGATTATATTAAAAGAAAACGTATAGCTAAAGTATAACTTTTTTGTTAATATTAAATAATAATATAACTTGAGTGATCATGCTGCTATTATAATTAGTAAATATTGACATGTATTTTAATCTAACGTACTCTTTTAAATTATTTATTTATATATATTCTTTTATTTATTTATTTATTGTTATAATTAGTGTAGATTTTAGGTTTTGAAATAAAATCGAATTTATTTTTACAACCATTTTTTATTTAGTTTGTAGTTTTAAGAAGTTTTGTAAATAATTGTTTTAATTATCATCAATTTATAAATAGTTAAAAAATAGTTTTAAAAAATTATTACTATTTCATTAAGAAAAATTCGTCTACGAAAATTTGTTTTATAAATAATGATTTTTCTTTAAAAAGTATCAAATAAAGTTTTTGAAATAGTATTTTGTAAAAAAGATGTATAAAGAATAAATAATCAATAAACAATATATGTAATAAATAGTGAAACAAAACCAAGTGTCTAATTGAGGTGAGATTTTATTTTGATTATTTTTTACCTTTTTTAAATTATATATCTTGACTTACTTATATAAAATAAAAATATATAAAGTGTACAACTAAGGAATGTTCATTAAAAATCGATAATAAATATTGCGCTAAATTTTCAAATTCATGTTTGCCTTCAGATCGTATACATTATTATTTTCTTTAATAAAAAAACAATCTCCACCTCGACATTATAAGTATTTCAGGATCTCATTTAGACTAATCCCATTTAAGAAAGAAATTACAATCACGAAATAAGTTAACAATATAGTTTACTGTGTTAAGAGATTTAATTATTCATTCATTATCCCTTAGTATAATTAGGCTAAGTACCCAGTTCACACTAGTCGTTATCTTTTGTCCCCAATCCGCTAATAGGGCAGGTCCCCACGAGACAAAATGCTGGGCAATTTACAGTATTATGTTTACATATTTACAACCGTTTTCAGTTGAATATTTACGTATGTACATATTTTACCGGTACATATTTTATGTTTAACATTCTACATATTTTATTGATATTACGATTATTGTATATTTGTAATTTTGGTTTTCATCATAATTATAATATTCGCTTATATAGGATATCGACAAGACAGGTTTTATCCTCAAATCTCTTAATAATTAATTAATTAAAATTTTGATTAGAAATATGTAGAAGTATGAATTGCTCTAGTTATTTTACAGGCTGATAAATATTAAAAAAAGTACTTATTTTTAAATATTCTTAAGAAAAAATTCATTTTTATGAACGTTTCGCGACTTACTTAAATAATTGGGTGACAAAACCCTATTTAAATAATTAGCGCAGTCGATAGGATACTCACATTTAGGCAATATTTGAAAAACCAATAAATAATAATAATAAACCATCTATTTTTCTATTAATATACAAATATATACATATTATAGAAAATGGTGTCATCAAAGTAAGTATAATTCATTGAAATTGAAACACTTAAACATGAAAAAGTCAATTAAATTATACGCTTCAATTTTCAACAGGATTTCTACTATTTTAGTTTTAAAAATTAATTCTTTTAAATAATTAGGCAAAATTTAAAAAAAAATCGGGTTTCTGTATTCCGAGCTTTTTTCTGTCATAGTGATTTTATGAAACGGATATGCGATTCGCTGAAAGTAAGGTCCTATATGACTTCGACTGTTTTAAGCCCAACTTAACTCTATGTGTTTGCTTTTGTATTAAATATGTATTTAATTTTGCTCCCCGTCAATAACAGTCACGAACCGGTTTCGATCTTTTTGAATCTCATCAGCCTAGCGCAGTTGGAAACAGGGCATCGAGATTCACTTAGGATGTTTTTAACTCTTTAATATATCCATATCTAATTATACTCTCAAAATTAGCATAATAGGCCAGTTTGAATATTGAGTAAAAATGTTTTTAAGTTTTCAACAATTTTTTAATCAAAATTCCATTTGTATTTGGTTAAATAACGAAAAATAGTTAAATTAATAAGCACTAAAAACCTTTCTTCACAAATTTTACTTAAATTGCAGATATATATTTCGGACACAAAGTGACCATTATCAATGTTTTAATAGTAACAGTATTAAAACATTGATAATGGTCACTTTGTGTCCGAAATATATATCTGTAATTTAAATAAAATTTGTGAAGAAAGGTTTTTAGTGCTTATTAATTTAATTAAATTTATCTTCACGTAACTCACAAAAAATCAAACGAAAAATAGATTAAAATGTTCTCTCAGTTTTTCAACTGTTGGTTAAGGCTTTATTTGTGAATTTATCCGAGTTGAAATTTAAATTTTGACATATTTTTCATTAATTGAAATTAATATTTCAATTTAGAACCATTTAATTAACATGAATGAAATAATTGGCGTAGTCGATATGATTTTAAGATTAAGGCAATGTTTTAAAACCAATTTAAAAAGATTATAACAAATTTTTGATCAAAATTTCATTTGTGTTTGGTAAACTAAAGAAAAAATATAGATTTTAACACCTTGGTTAACGTTTTTTTGTGTTTATTGAACTTATTTTTACATATTCTTCATTTGGAGAAACTTATATTTTTTTAGAAATATTTCCAGTACGAATAAAATAATTAGCGCAGTCGGTAGGATTCTCAGATTGTTTTTAAACAATTTTTCAATCAAAATTTTATTTGTATTTACTAAAACAAAGAAACAAAAAACACCTTTTAAAATGTTCTTACAACTTTTTCACTCTTGGCTAACTTTTTTTTTGGGTATTTGTGTATAATAACCTAATTGACGCAGTCGATAAGATTCTCAATTTTAAGCGCTAGTTTAAATTCAATTTAAAAATAGTTTTAAATAATTATAATCAAAATTTTATATGTATTTGGTAAAATAAAGAAAAAAATAGATTCTGACACTTTTTAAAATGTTCTCTCATTTTGTTACTGTTGTTTAACGTATTTTCTGTGTATTTGTCCTAGTTTAACTATTTTTTTTTTAATATAAATCATTAGGAGAAATTAATATTTTTTTAGAAACATAGAATTAGCGCAGTCGATATGATTCAGCATTATTTTAAATCCAATTTGAAAATGTTTTTAAACAAATTTTTAATATAAATTTCTTTTGTATTTGGTAAAATAAAAAAAACGGTTCTGATATATTTTAAAATGTTCTTTTAAGATTTCAAATGTTGACCAACGTTTTTTTTTGTGTATTTGTCGTAAAGTAACTATTTTTAAATATTCTTTATTCGGAGAGATTAATATTATTTTAGATGAACACATAAAATATTTTGCGCAGTCCATAGAATTCTCAGATTTAAGCACAATTTTAAATCCAATTTCGAAATTGTTTCAAATAATTTTAATCAAAATTTTATTTGTATTTGGTAAAATAAAGAAACAAATAACAGATTCTGGTGCCTATTAAAATGTTCCTTTGCCGTTTTCACTATTAGCTAACTTTTTTGTGTATTTGTTGTAATGTAACTTTTTTCAGAAATAACTTCATTAGCAGAAATGATTATTTTTTTAGGAATATTTATAAACAATTCAAGAAAAAAATTCATTTGTGTTCCGTAAAATAAGAAAAAACAGATTCTCATACATTTTATAATGATTTTTTAACTTTTCAACTGTTGACTAAGGTTTTTTTTGTGTATTTGTTCTAACGTAACTTATTTTGAAATCGTTCTTTTAACTTTCCAAATTTTGCTCAACGTTTTTTTTGTGTATATGTTCTAAGGTAACTTATTTTTAAATAGTCTTTATTTGGATTAATTGTTTTCGAATGTTTTCTTTAAGAATTTGTCCTTACGTAACTTATTTTTAAATATTCGTCATTAGGAATAGTTAATATTTTTTTAGAAACATTATAAATCCAATTTGAAAATGGTTTTAAAAATTTTTTTAATCAAAGTTTTATTTATATTTTGTAAAATAAAGAAAAAAAACGATTCTGAAACAGTTTAAATGGTTCTTGTAACTTTAAAATCGTTGGTTATCGTTTTTTGTGTATTTGTCCTAACGTAACATATTTTTAAATATTCTTCATTCAAAAAAAATTAACATTTTTTTTAATGAATAAATGATATAATTGGCGCAGTCTATAATATTGTCAGTTTTATGCAACTAATTTGAATCTAATTTAAAATTGGTTTAATCAAAATATCATATTTAGTAAAATAAAGAAAAAAAAACAGATTCTGCCACATTTAAAAATGTTCTTTTAATTCTCAGCTGTTAAATAACGCTTTTTGTGTATTTGTCCTGTAACTTAGCTTTAAATATTCTTTATTAGAAGAAAATACTATATTTTAATATAAAAAATTAAATATTTGCGCAGTCGATAAGATTCTTCGCTGTAAGCACTATTTTAATTCAATTTGAAAATGTTTTAAAACAATTTTTAATTAATTTTTTGTTTGTATTTGGTTAAATAAAGCAAGAAAAACTGATTCTGCTACATTTTAAAATGTTATTTTAACTTATCAACGGTTTAGTAATGTTTTTTGTGTGCATTTCAGAAATATTTCATGAACAAATCAAATAATTTGCACAGTAGATAGGATTCTTAGATTTAAGCACTATTGTAAATATAGTGTAAATATGTTTTTAAATATTTTTAAATCAAAATTTCATTTATATTTGGTAATATCAAGAAAAAACTAGATTCTGGAACATTTAAAATGTTTATTAACTTTTACGTTGGCCAACGAATTTTGTCCTTATTTTTATTTCATTAAGAGAAAATAATACATTTTTAAACATATTTCATGAACAAATGAAATAATTAGCGAATTCGATGAGATTGTCAGATTTAAGCGCCATCATTTGTATTTGGTAATATATAAAATAAAAACAGATTCTGAAACATTCTAAAATGTTTGTTTTTTTTCTGTTCAACTGTTGACTAACAATTTTTGAGTAGTTGTCTTAATGTAATTTATTTTAAAATATTCTTCATTATAAGAAATACATTTTTTGTAATTATTTCAAGAGCAATTTAATAATTGGCGCAGTGGAAAGGATTCTTAAAGCACTATTTTAAATCAAAATTAAAAATTGTTTTAAACAAATTTTTAATCATAAATTCATTTGTATTTTTCAAAATAAAGAAAATAAAGAAACACATTCTGTCTCATTTTAAACTTTTTTTAAAACTTTATAACTGTTGACCTACGATTTGTTTGAGAATTGGTTCTTATGTAACTTAATTTTTAATATTCTTCATTAGGAGAAATTAATAATTGTTTTGAAACATGTCATTAATAAATCAAATAATTAGAACTCTTAGTTTTAAGCACTATTTTACATCCAATTTGAAAATGTTTTCATAACAATTATTTAATCAAAATTTTATTCTGATACATTTTAAAAGGTTCTTTTGACTTTTCAAATGTTGGTTAATGTTTTTTTTGTATTTGTCCTAACGTAACTTATTTTTAATTATCTGTAGAAATTAATATTTTTTTAGATGAAAAAATGAAATAATTGGCGCAGTATATAGGATTATCAGTTTTAGGCAGTAATTGAAATCTAATTTAAAAGTGTTTTAAAAAAATTTGAATCAAAATTTTATTTGTATTTGGTAAGATAAAGGAAAAAAACAGATTCTGACACTTTTCAAACTATTTTTTTAACTATTCAACTGTTGGCTAACATATTTTTGTGTTATTGTTGTAATGTAACTTATTTAAGAATATTCTTCATTCGGAGAAATTAATACTTTTTTAGATGAACAAATAAAATAATTAGCGCAGTCGACAGAATTATCAGATATAAGCACAATTTTAAATCTAATTTTGAAATGAATTTTAATTAAGATTTTCTTTTTCTATTTGGTAAAATAAAGAAACAAAAAACAGATTCTGACACCTTTTAAAATATCTTTTCAATTTTTTTTACTATTGCCTAACTTTTTTTGTATTTCATGAACAAATAAAATAATTAGCGCAGTCGATAGGATTCTCAGATTTAGGCAGCATTTTGAATCCAATTTGAAAATATTTTTAAATAATTTCGTAAGCCAAATATTGTTTATGTTTGATGAAATAAAAATAAAAAAAACCGATTCTGATACATTTAAAATGTTCTTTTAATTCTTTTAATAACACTTTTTGTGTATTTATCCTAATCTAACTTAGTTTTAAATATTCTTCATTAGGAGAAATGAATAATTTTTTTAGAAACATTTAATAAAATAACTGGCGCAGTCGATAGGATTCTCAGTTTTAAGGACTATTTTAAATTCGATTCGAAAATGTTTTTAAACAATTTTTAATCAAAATTTTATATGTATTTAGTGAAATAAATTAAAAACATAGTTAAGCTTTTTTTGATCATTTAACCTTATCATTTTTAAATATTCTACATTAAGAGAAATTAATAAACTTTTAGACATTTTTCGTGAACAAATGAAATAATTGGAAAAGTCAAGAAGACTAAAAATATTTTAAAAATAAAATATTTTTAAACAATTTTTTATTTAAAGTTTCATTTGTATTTGGTAATATATGAAAAAAAAAACAGATTCTGACACATTTTAAAATATTTTTCTTTAACTTTTCAACATTTGACTAACGTTTTTCGAGCGCTTGTCAAAATGTAACTTAAGCTATCTTAAAATATTCTTCATTAGAAGAAATTAAAATTGTTTAGAATTATTTTAAGAACAAATAAAGTAATTGGCGAAGTCGGTAGGATTCTCAGACTCAAGTACTATTTTAAATCAAATTTAAAAATTGTTTCAAACAAATTTTTATACAAAATTTCATTTGTATTTAGTAAAGTAAAGAAAAAAGAAACAGATTTGACACATTTTAAAAGGTTTTTTTAACATTTCAAGTGCCGACTAATGCCTTTAAACATGTTTAAAATAAAGTTTTATTTATATTTTATAATATTAAGAAGAAGAAACTGATTCTGAATTATTTTAAAATGTGTTTTTAACTTCTATATTAGCCAAAGTTTTTTTTTGATCATTTGTCTTTACGTAACTTATTTTGAAATATCCTTCATTAAGATAAATTATTAAATTTTTTGACATATTTCATAAACAAATGAAATAATAGGCAAAGTCGCTAAGATTATCAGATTTAAGCATTATTTTAAAATATTTTTAAACAATATTTTAAATAAAAATTGAATTTGTATTTGGTAATATATGGAAACACTGACATTTTTAAAATACTTTTTTAACTTTTTAACAGTTGGCTAGCATTTTTTAGCGGATGTTATAATGTACCTTATTTTATTTTAGAAATTAAAATTTTTATGAATTATTTCAAGAACAAATGAAGTAATTGGCGCAGCCGATAGGATTTTCAGACTCAAGCACTATTTTAAATCAAAATTAAAAATTGTTTCAAACAAATTTTTAATTAAAATTTCATTTTAATAGGCAAAATAAAGAAAAGTAAGATTCTGACTCATTTTAATATGAGTTCTTAACTTTAAACTGTTGGTCAACGTTTTATTTAAAAATTATCAACTAGGAGTAGAAGATGTAGTAAAATAAACAAGGAGTCACATTTAAACAATAATCCTCTGTGTTATATTGAATTAAATGCCTTACATATATCGAGAAAGTCTATAGCAGTTTTGTGACCTTGGAGGTTTGCTATTTGGCTGTTAGATGTGATTATGGTTAAGGAAAGATGTGTGGATCTGTTTTATAGAAGAAATAGCCTAAGAAATATGAATTAGCAATTTATATTTTATTATTGCTTCGACTATTTTCACCACTAGCGGGCTTAAAATAAAAATATCATAAAAAAACACTTTCATTTTTGATGATTCAGCTTAATACACATTTTGAGGATTCCGAATGCATACAATAGGTTTTTAGTTATATAATTTATTTCAATTACCACTACTTACTCTTAAGCTTTACCGAAAAATTAATGTTTACATCTCGCACCAGATAAGCTTTGTAATTATAATTACATTATTCATGAACTTCAGAGAACCACATAATTGTTTTATTCACAACTTTACAATTTATAATGTTTATATTACTGATTGATTCTGGGAAACACTAATTGATTAAGCTTTTGATTACATGTAAATCAACGTAAATTGCCAACATTACTAGAACTGAAAATGTATTCATTAGCAGGTAATTGAAATATCGATTGTTGTTTATAACCTTTCCAAGTTGAAATTTAATCTGTCGGTGGACGATGCTATCTTTATTAAAATGCATAAGCATGGCACACTCGTTATATAACGTCTAGCGTTGTGTTACGATTTACTTTCTGCTTTATTTGGTGAAAGAGTAATTATTCGGTAATGACATTGCGGGTATTGAAATCTTTGCACTTTCTCAAGTGAAAGCGAATTCTCTTGTCCCTTGAGTTCAATGGCATAATCGAGTACTTGAACTTTTTATCATCATTTGCGCGGATTCGTATTGTGGTGATGTAACATAATAAACAAGCCGACTGAACATAACTGGCTTCAGCAGTAATTCAATGACAATTATAATTCACATGAATCTATTACATCTCTAAGGATTTGAATCATGACAAAGGGATATATGTATATATAATAATTATATGAAATAATTTTGATTGAGAGACTTATATATGTCACTGTATCGTCCTTTGATAATGGTTGTAACAAACCGAAACACGTGTCAGGAAACTGAGTATATTAATATGGAAAATAACAAGTGTTTTAATTCAAATGTATTTATATATTCGGTTGTCCACAAGTAAAACAAATAAGAGTTTTATATTACACTGAAAGTATGGATTACCACGTAGTTATTTTCCTATTTTCTCTAAACATGAGATTTAAATTAACTGTGGCTCCTTTCTACTAATTTATGGGGCATAAAAGTTTAGTGGTTGCAATAAAAACTTTATTTAAAACAGGGCAACCGAATAGTTCTAGTTTTTCTTTTATTATAACTTATGAATAATGGAAATAATGTGTTTTAATGTTGACGTTAAAATGAACAAGGTTTTTCGATGATGATGGTTAATTATATAAAGGTAAAAAAATCAAACGTTTTGAGTATTAATTTTATGTCACGTTTACATGTTTTATCTCTAAAATTTAAAACTTATTTAACTATTATTTCCGACTGTATAATTGCAAATATTAAAATCTTAAGAATTTCACTTAAAATTTATGCCTATACATGAGAGATAAAAATCAACGTTACATAAGATGTGAATCACAAGTTTGGTTTTACCGTTTGTCATTGTTAAGGGGAACCGGATTTAGGACGCACTTTCTCCTTCGCTTCCATTTGGCATTAAGTAATTTCTCGCGATAGGCGTTTTACGATAACATTATGCAAACTTCGATCGTTCGCCGTATAATCTGGTTAAATGATATGCCATCGAATAGTGTAGGATGTATTGCACTTGAAATATTTTGAAACTAATAATACAATACGACATTCTCTATAATTAATGCTTTAAACTTTAAAAATTGCTTATAATTTACGTATACTGGGGTGTACCAGTATAGTATTAGAAACGAGCATAGTAAGATGAATACAGTAAAAACCTAAGAAAAAATTAAGAGTTTCATTTATGTTTATTAATGTTTAATTTTTATTAACTTTATTCATAGTGCTAACAAAAATGGTTTAAATATTTATATACATAAATAAATTCAAATAAATTTTAACCGCATATAAAATGGACTGAGTTCACTTATGATATACTTCCACTCTCGCCCATACTTTTCTGCATTTAACCCTGAAAAACATGTTGCTGATTTCATTTGATTTAGCAATATATTTCGGCATTTTAATTTCAGTTTATGAAATTGTGGTTTCTGAATTTGTGTTAAAACATGAATTTTTCAATTCAGTGTAATTTCATGTGTTGCTAATTAATTTCCGCAGCGACAATGCCATCCTTTTTATGTTCTCTACTTCTTATGAAAGTTTCTAGCCGATGTGCTGATGCACCCTGTATATATTATTTATAACAACTAGAAAGCCACAAGCGTATAGGTCGAAAGGGTCAGGCGATTGATAGCTATTTTGGCAGAATTCAATTACTGTCTGCAAATTTACGTTCTTGGGGACAGAATAAGTTGGGTCTTATACACTAGACAAATTACCAAAATGACCTTTAATGGATATATGCTTTATTAGGGTTCCACTGGACACAAGTTGGCGAATATTCAATTATGAACTCAAAGCTATTCGTGGTTATTTATTGATTTATTAACTATATGCATATCAAATATTTCATTTGCAAACTCAAGAACTATATGTATGTATTCAAATAATACGTAAATTTTGAAATAATAATTTAAACAAGTCTGATAATAAATTAATTTATGATTGAAGTTTTAATTATAATTATATCAGATTGTTATTATTTTTTTGTATAAACATAAAAGAAATATTTTAGTTGAAGAGACTTGTGGGGTTAAGAAGAGTACAAACAAGAAACAACAAACAGTCTGGTGCTCATATGGCATACATGAAAAGATAGAAGAAAAGAAAAAAGCATAGTTAAAGGTCTTAAATGACAAAAACAATAATAACTACGAAAGGTACAAAGAAAAAAGGAAAATAGTAAAAGACGAGGTCAGAATTGTAAATGCCAGGGATTTGGAAAAGTTGGTGAGCTAATGAAGAAAAACGCAAAGTAAAACCAAAAGTTATTCTATAAAATGATAAAAGGATGCAGGAAAGAAAAAGGGCAAGAGAAGAGATATATACAAGATAACCACGGAAGAAAAAGGAAGAAATAGTAGAAAGATGGAAAGAATATTTTGAAGACTTACTAGATACAAATAAGGACAAGGAGAAAGAGACAAGAAACAGCGATAAGAGTAACACAGAAGTAGTAACTACAAATAGGAAAAGCACCAGAACACGACCAGATAACAGCAGAAATGATTAAATTACTAAACTACTAAAAGTGGAGCAATTCAAATACCTAGGAATAGAAATCACAGAATATGGAAAAATGGAGTGCGAATTAAGCAATAGAATAAACAACACAATAAAAAATGTACTATGCAATGAATAACATACTTAATAGAACGAAAGAGATATGCAAGAAGACAAAAATGAATATATACAAAACAATTTACAGACATATGACATATGAAAGTAGGATATTGAAGCTAACAAAGAGAGATAAAAGTAGACTACAGGCAATAGATATGAAATATCTGAAACAAATACATAAAACAGATAACGAGAAGAAACAGAATAAGAAATAAAGATATAAGACAAGAACTGGAAATGGAATCATTAGATAAGCTTATAGAAAAGAAACAATTCAGATGGTGAGGACACCTAATCAGGATGGAAAGCGCAAATCAAACAAAACAAATTTAGGATACAAGAACAGGAAACAAAAGAGGAAAAGGAAGACCAAGATAAAAATGGGATAAAAAAAATAGAAGAAATAATAAACAATAGAGGAAAGACAGTGAAACAAGCAAAGGAATGGACGAAGAGAAGAAGAGAGTGCATAGAGTTCGCAAATAAATAAAATAAAAGTCTTGTATCAAAGTAATATAAAATACATAGCCTACTCGATTTTTATAAGTTATGATTTTTTTTAATAATAAATGTTCAGCAGTTTTTATAAATATCTGCGCATGTCCTAGTTATTTCAGGTTAAATTTAGTTCTTACAATGCCAAAGGATCTATCCAGTCAGGAACTTTAGTGAGAAAAAATCGCTAGACGAATTATTTTTACAAAAAACTGATCAACCCGCTCTTCTAGAACTGGAGTAGCGAAATCGAGCAATTCATGGCGGCTCATAAGGAATTTTGGTCTAATCGAGGGTCAACTAGAACATTGCGGTCGATGTCATAATTTGGAAAAATAATTCCAGAGGGAGGATCGTTATCTAACTTATCGTAAAAGCTATTGCAGTCTCTCTGATAAATACTATCACATTCTAGAGTGGATGTCTCAAAGTGAATTTGTGAATTCTGCATATATGGCGGGGCATTAAAAACGCGACCTGAGAAGTCCTGCAATAGTTCGCGTAGGTCACCTTAAAACTAATTGTCATTTTGAAAAGGTTAACCCTAGTCTTGTGGGCTATCTTCGATCTAGAGTTAATTAACGGCCTTAGATGTGACAGTGATGCTTTTGCCTTGTTAATTGCATGAAGATTATTCAGAGGTATTTAACCCCGTTTTGAATGAGAACTAAAGACTATCCTAAGGAAAATTCTGGAATGTCCATGACTCTATTATTATTTTTACTGAAGTGAATGGAGGCAGCAATGATCGCGCTCACTTCTCAAAGAAGTCAAAGGCTTTGTAGAGAATTTTCTTATAGTGCGTCCTCTGTAGTGAAGAGCCAGATTCGGTATGTCGCTGGTGTAGATATTATAGGCCGGAGACGAGGTAGACCTCAGTGGATTGCCTGCTAATATCGAATTCTGATAATATGAGAACGTGGTATTTACCTTAATAAAGAATTCCTGTTTCGAAGGAAATCGAGCCCTTTCAGTTTATATATAAGGCCATCATGCCAAATTCTTTCAAACGTTATAGACGTCTAGGAAAACTACGGCAGTGTCTCTTTTAATAGAAAATCCCCCAGAGATGTAATCGTCATCTTCAACAGCTGGTGATTTGTAAACGTACCAGAACCATTGAGACTTGAGACTAATAATTTTAGTGAAGACCGAAAGACGGGATAGCATGATCTTTTCATAAAGTTTGCCTAAACACGAAGAAAGCTGATTATGCAGTAATTTTGGAGACAAGTTAGTGAATTTTTTGACCACAGCGGCTAAACTCTCCAAAGAAAAATTTTTGAGAGTCTATGACTCTAAGTTTATTTTTGCTAAAGTGAACGGATGCACTTTTATCAGCATTGATCGGAAGTCGCCACATATCGTCACACTTCTAGATGGAGTCTAAAGCCTTCTGGAGAATTTTCTCCAAGTGGCTTGTAGTAGGCTCTCTGTTCAAAAGAGCAGTGTCGTCAGCGTATTGTGCGATCAAAACTGGAGCCAGATTCAGTATATTTATGGTGTAGATATTATACAAGGTAGACTCCTGCTAATATCGAACGCTGAGTGAAGAAAGTAGTGCTCACCTTAATACAGAATTTCCTATTTTGAAGGAAATCAAGCCGTCTCATTTTATAGATCAGGGCTATCGTACCAAATTCTGTCAAACGCCTTTGAGATGTCTAGAAAAACTGCAGTGTCTTTTTTGATAGCAAAGCCCTCAAAGATGTAATCCGTCACCCTCAACAGCTGGTGATTTGTGGACGTACCAACCCGAAAGCCGAATTGGGAATAATAATTTTAGTGAAGACTGAAAATCGCGCTATCGGGAATTTTTCAAAATTTGCTTAAAACACTAAGGAAGATGATTAGGCAGTAATTTTAGGGGAAAGCTGGTGAATTTTCCCACCTTAAGGAAACTGACCACAGCGGCTAGCTTTCATGCTGACATTAACAGCTAAAAACTAAAAGTGGAAAAACGTAAATAAATTATTCCGGATGTTCAAGAGGATATTTATCCCCACAGCATCATGGAAAAGAAAGGGTTTGAGTAGAAGAACACTTTGTTATTGTGTTTTTGTAATTGATTTGTTGTTTATTTAATTTTTAAGAAAGGCGGCCAAAAATACATGAATAAATAAATCTGACGGAGGCATTTGTAATATTAAGCATATTTGTTCTATCCTTTTAGCTAAGATTTTTTGCCATTAAGGTGGAAATACCGTTGTAGCCAGGGGATTTACAATTTTTGAGATGTTTAATCATCGAGCTTCGCCAGACCACACACAATCGGAATTATGATCTGACGGATCTTTTGACTTCATGGTTCAAAGTGAATTGTCGCTCGAAAGAGCCAGTGAACGCTTCTGCTTTATCGGAATCTAAAAAAGAATAAGTGAATAGTTACAAAAATTACCTCGTTTGCGCCCTTTGAAACACCCCCTCACAGAATGCAGGTGCTCATTTAATAACTCAAGTTGTCTTTCCCATCGCTCATTATACAGGACGCATAACTGGCCACTCACTTGGCGAGCGAGTTGACTTGCTTTGGTACGAAAGTATGGATCCCGAGTGTTATGCCAACTTTGGCAAACGATCTTTTTGTCCTTTTAAGAGTTGTGCGCATGACGGTCCTATTAGCTTCAATCTTCAATCCTGAGCTGTTATCACTACAGTGATGAAAAACATAGGCAAACTGAAGACCAACACTAAGTGGCACCATATGCAGGTCTCTCTCTCAGGCACTTCTATCCAGCGAGAGCTATACAAGGCTATTAAAGATGATTTACATACCCGACTTAGTTACATATTAAATATATCCAGGGTATTCCCACCATCATTTAAAATAAGGGCATTCCCATCATTACGGAAAAGCTAGCTATGCCCAAAAGATTACCCATATATTTATTTTTTTTTTTCAATTAACCAAAGGACTACGTAGCAACACACATGATTTTATTGTTAGGTGCTGCAATCTGTCATATGATATTATATGCTTGTCTAAAGCCTGGTTGACTATTTCAATTCAAAACGCAGAATTGTTTCCTAACCATTAACAATGTTGTTCGTTGTGACAGGCAATTCAACAGGGTTCGTCGTTCTAAAGGTGGAGGTGTAATAATTGCATTCGATATAAATATTATGTATGAGGTACTAGAGACATTCTCATTAACTAATATTGTTCTCATAATTAATATGATATTATGTAAATGCAGTTTAGATGGCGTTGATCTACGATCTATTTAGAATCATTCCTTAGTGCTCTAGAAATATTAATAGATCAGTCTGTAATAATAGTGGGAGATTTTAATATACCAAATTTCGCGCAGTATGACACTTCCTGTACCAAATGCTTTTCTTTTCAACCATTTTGCAACTTACTGAAACTCATACAATATAATACTTGCCTAAACGCTAATAATAAACTCCTTGACCTGATGACATCTAACTTAGAGTACCCCCTCTATGGATTCTCATCACTCATCTCTAACTCTAGCATGTCAGCAATGTATTCCTCATCTGTCAATCATAAATTTTCATCAAACACCAATACCAGATACAACTTCTAAAAGGCTGGCTTTGTATCTTTATATAAAGACCTACGTTATGAAGATTGGTCTTTTTTAAGAAATGTAATTCAAGTAAATGAAACGGTTGATATTTTCTATCTTAATCTATACAAACTATTTGATAAAGCCGTTTCACTAATTCGATCTAACAGATCTACATATCCTTCATAGTTTTCTTCAAAAATAAAAAGTAATATTAAAATAAAAGCATTACACAGACGTAACTCTTTGTCCAGAAACGACATTAGGCATTACAAAGAATTCAAAAGGCTCAAGTCTCTTATAAAACTGCAACTAAAGCAATTCGAGAGTAGTGGAGGAGGAAATCAAATCCAATCCTTTAGGACTATGGAAATACGTAAACCAGAAACAAGACGCTACAGGGATCCCGAATAGATTAACGGATGAAAATCGAGAATACTGTACACCTGTCGACATAGCAAATGGTTTCGCGTCATTATTCAATCAACATTATAAGCTCGCTAATAACACAATCCTTCCAGATAATGAAAGCAAGTGTTTATCTTTTACGTTTGATTCTACTACAGAATCATATATAATCAAGATTATGGCTAAACTTCCTAGCAAAACATCTGCTCTATGTGATGGTGTTCCTTCATACCTTTCCTTTGTTCTTGCTGATCCTCTTTGTATCATTATCAACTTAGTTGTTCATACGTCTGAATTCTCCAGTAGATGGAAAGTTGCAAAGACAAGTTTGGTTCATAAAAAATGAGACAACGACATCATTACAAATTATAGATCTATTGTCTAATTTTTCAAAAATATTTGAACAGGTTATTTATAACACGATCTTCAAAAATGTTTCACATATTTCTCCTAACCAACACGGATTTATTCCGGGTGTTTCTCTCATTTTTTTTCTGAAGTAATTGATAACAGAGGTCAGGTAGATGTAAAATACACAAATTTTTCCCGTGAATTTGATACTTTTGATCATACTGCTTAAGAAACTTTTGGACCTAAAGTTCAACTACTTGTGAAGTCATATTTAACCAACCGACAGACGTACGTTACTTACAACGGATTCCGTTCGTCTGTGTGGGCAATTAATTCTGGGGTACCACAGGGTTCTAACCTCGGCCCACTTCTCTTTATAATGTTTATAAATTAATTACTAGATTCATTATCCTGCCAAGCGCTGGCTCATGCAGATGATATTAAACTATTTGTTGACGTAACAACATTGAGTGATGCCTTGTACTCGTTAAATGTTATTGAGATCATATATAAGTCACTAATCTTCATCCAAGGTCATCTAACGGCAATTTAATATAAAGTTGAGGTCATCCAGCAATCATTTAAGTTTATTTTATGACATTCTACAGTCAATAAAAATTATAAAACAGTCATTAGAGTTTACGTAGAGTCACCAAACGTCTACTCAGTTATCCAGTGGCCTTTACCGTGATTTAATAATCAGTTTAGTTAATATAAAGGACAAATAATATAATTGCAGGATCAATCAAGGTCATCTAATAAATATTCTAGAAAATATAACATTCATTATCTCTTAGAGTTATCCAATAATTAAAGATCATTTAAGGTTTTTTGACGATTCTTTAAGATCATACGACGGTTAGTTAATGCAAATTAATGCTTTCCAAGGACACTAAAGATGATACAAAAATAATTCTCGATCAATGAATATTATTTTAGTTACTAATACGAATAATGATTATTAATATTGTATAATTGATTAAAAGAAGGCGTATTGATAGGCGTTAAACAGAAAATTAAACTAGTCTTCTACATTAAAATTAATTTAAATAGTGACCTATATTTTATTGTATCTCTTCTCTAAACAGAAATCGCTGGTAGCATCTAAAATGATTAATATCATTGAAGGTCATCCATCTGCTTTTTAATATGCGTGTAGGTCATCCAGGAATGATTTAAATACATTTAAAGCTATTCAACGTTCAATGAGAGTTGAAAGTTACAAAATAAATATTATAAATTCGATTGTTAAGTTCCATAATATTTTTATTTTCAGTTGCCTGACACGTGTTTCAATCATTCCTGATCATTTTCAAAGTACAAAACTGAAAACTGAACATAAAAATATTATGGAACTGCAAGTGTTTTACCCCATCGAATTTACATTTCTCGTTCCATCAAGATTGTAGCTCTACCAGTATCAATTATAAATATTATAGATCATATAAGTTCCGTAAAAGTTATCTAACAATCATTCAAAGTCATTCTAGGCCATCCGAGCATTTAACGTCCAATGAAGATCAGTCAAAGTTATACAAAAGATATTATAGATCATATAACAATCTCTTGAGGTCTGTAAAAGTTATCTAAAAATCTATCAAATTCATTCTAGGTCATCCGAGCATTTAACGTCCAATGGAGATCATTCAAAGTTTTACAATGAATATTATAGATTATATAACAATCATCTGAGGTCCGCAAAAGTTATCTAAGGATCATTCAAAGTCATTCAATATCATCCGAGCATACAACGTTTAATAAAGGTCATTCAAATTTGTAGAACAAATATTATAGGTTATTTAACAGTGATCTAAGGTCCGATCTAACGATCATTTAAAGTCATCCGAGGATTTAACGTTCAATGGAGATCATTAAAAGTTTTACAACGAATATTATAGATTATATAACAATCATTTGAAGTCCGCAAAAGTTATCTAAAGATCATTCAAAGTCATTGGAGGTCATCCGAGCATACAACGTTTAATGAAGATCATTCAATTATGCAGAACAAATATTATAGGTCATATAACAGTAATCTAAGGTCCGAAGATGTTATCTAACAATCATTAGAAGTTATTCGAGGTCATCTGAGCATTTAACGTCCAATGAAGATCATTCAAAATTATACAACGAACATTATAGACTATATAACAATCATTTGAGTTCCGCAAAAGTTATCTAAAGATCATTCAAAGTCATTCGAGGTCATCCGAGCATACAACGTTTAATAAATATCATTCAAATTTGTAGAAAAAATATTGTAGGTGATATAACAGTGATCTAAGGTCCTAAGAAGTTATCTAACGATCATTAAAAGTCATTCGAGGTCATCCGAGCATTTAACGACCAATGGAGATCATTGTTAAAAGTTATCTAAAGATCATTCAAAGTCATTCGACGTCATTCGAGCATACGTTTAATAAAGATCATTCAAATTTATAGAAAAAATATTATAGGTCATAAACCAGTGAGCTAAGGTCCGTAGAAGTTATCTAACGATCATTAAAAGTCATTCGAGGTCATCTGAGGATTTAACGCCCAATGGAGATCATTCAAATTTATACAACGTATATTATATATTATATAACAATCATTTGAGGTCAGCAAAAGTTATATAAGGATTATTCAGTCATTCGAGGTCATCCGAGCAAACAATGTTTAATAAATATCATTTAAATTTATAGAACAAATATTATAGGTCATATAATAGTGAGCTAAGGTCTAAAGAAGTTATCTAATGATTATTAAAAGTCATTCGAGGTCATGCGAGCATTTAACATCCAATGGAGATCATTCAAAGTTATACAACGAATATTATAGATTATATAACAATCATTTGAGGTCCTCAAAAGTTATCTAAGGATCATTCAAAGTCTTTCGAGGTCATCCGAGCATACAACGTTTAATAAATATCATTCAAATTTGTAGAAAAAATATTGTAGGTTAAATAACAGTGATCTAAGGTCTGAAGAAGTTATTTAACGACCATTAAAAGTCATTCGAGGTCATCCATGCAATGAGGATGTTATATGACAAATAATTTGTATCAAATAGAAATCATTTGAGGTCCGTAAAAGTTATCTGAGAATCATTTAAACTTGACGTCATCAACTTATATATTGGTAATTACAGACAATTTAAGGTTATCCAATGGCATTTAATTAATAATAATAATTAATTTAGGTAATACTATAATCAACTAAAGTTATTTGACAAGCGGAATTTCAATTTACTTACAGATTGGTGTTACAAACTAAAACTATTTCTCAAAAGTTAATAAATGTTGTTCTTTATCTTTTATTCGTAAAATAAATCGTCTCTCCCTGTCATACAAAATGTATGATTTACAATTTAAATCCTGCACCGAGATGAAAAATTTGGGTGTTTTATTTTCGAATGATTTGAGTTTTACAAAACATATTGCCAATGTTGCAATGTCCACATCTTGTACTTTCGGTTTTATAATGCGAATCAGTGTATCTTTCAGATATATTAACCGCATAAAAACACTTTATTCTGCGTACGTTCTCCAGAAACTATAATATAGTAATCTCATCTGGTATCCACTTTATATGAGTCAAAATATGAATCGAAGGTTTTTGCAGTACATTTAGAATCGATGGCGTCTATCCCGAACGAGGAGTGAAATAGGATTTACTGCTACAGAAGCATGATATGCTCTCCCTATTTGCTAGAAGAGAAGAGCAATCTGCTAAATTTCTCTGGAAAATTATTGACAATGTGAAAGATGCACCATTCCTTCTATCTAGAAATAATTTCCATGTAACGCGACCAAGCTTGTGTAGCAGACTTTGTTATAAGTATATTAATTTGTAAGTCCGAATAAAATAAAAAAGAGTGGGATTCTTGTTCTGAACTTACGACAAGAGTGTACTTTTCCGAAGAAGAAAAATGATAAGTGTAGATGAAGTGCTAATAGACCATCCTTCCAATACTTTATACATTACAATCGTGCATTTTAACAAAGGGAGAGGAAATTGCTACCATTTATTATTGTGCTGAGAGATGATTTAGAGAAAGGAGGAGAAGGAAAAGTTTAATAAAGAATATTATAATTTTGTTTTAGTGTATTGAATTATCGATTGATAATGTACAACATCTTGTTTTTTTTTTCTAGCTGTAATTAAAAAATAATGTGTAATTTGAAATGAAGTAATAGAGCCTTGGGTTTGTACACATTCAAGATAAGACGATCAGAGTAAGGTCCGGGTCTTAAGAAAGCACTTTCACTGGGCATTGCCCGATGAAATAATGTGTTACCCAACAGCGGGATACCCGGAGTCCATCCACCACCTATCCAGCCTTATTATAAAACCATCCGGCCGTTCGCAATAACAAACACTCCACGAAAATACGAGCAAGCGAAACCCGGCGCTCTTGCAACGAAATCCTCACCTATTACCATTTACAACAGGAGGTATTCCATGACCATCCGCTCGCCGGCAGAACCAACCGGTCAAACAGAGTACGTTCTTGAGGCGCGCGTTTACAGTTAGCTGACCTAGTGGTTACCTCCGTACAACATCGCAAGTAAATTATCGAGTGCTCGGGCACCATTATACACACCACATGTATAGCACGAAACTGGCTTCTGGTACAATGCCGCGTTCATCGCATTTAGTGTTCTTCTTCGCATCGGCGATAGCTCTGGTGGCGCTGCCGGCCGCCGCCCAGGAACATCCTCAAGATGCACGACAAGGTAAGACCCTGACTTTGTTTACCTACCTCAATTAACGCCTTATCGTTGCGAGAAAGTAGCTGGCTTATATATTTCCGCTCTTTTACGTGTTGTCTACTTTTGGCAGCATGAAAATTACTCACTTTCCCTAAAGAGTTAGTTGAGTGAATTAATTTGTCTAATGAGGAGGAGCATGTAAACATTTATTTAATAACTTCCGTTAATTAATACCGCTAAACTAAAATCACAAACATTTTTTTTTTTTATTTATAGTTGCGGAAGATCGCGTGAGAAAGGCTATTAGCAATTTGATGGAGTTGTGCAGGCCTTAATGTTGTTGCATGAGAATATAGAATGAAATTATTATATCGTTATGTAGTGTTATAATTCTTAATTTATATTAAGCATAGAATAATTATTATTTATATTTTTAAATTAAATTTGTGATTTTAGTATTTCAAGAATAAAGACAACCGTTAAATAATGATTTGAGAAATATTATCAATAATTTCAATGAAGTGTGTATTATATTCTTCTGCAGTAATATTTGTTGTTTTAGATTTATTGGTTATATTTATATTACGTTTATTATTAACTAATCTCAACATACATTTCATATTGTTATTGGATTGTTTCAATTATTTTTCATTAGCATGTTTAAGCGCATTTTTATAGTCATGTTTAAGTTTGATGCGAAATAGTTTCATATCATTAGAAGGATTATTTAAATATGCTTCACTCACTAGATGTAACACCTCCCTCATATGCTTTAGGTGATTGTTAAACTAGTTTACAGATGATACACTAACTCCATCACAAACTGTTTTTTTTTGGGAAATGCCCGATGATAATTATGTATTAGTATATGCATAAAATATTTGGTTTATTGTTAGGTTCAACAATGTCATCTAAAAAACTAAGATCAACATTTTGCAATAAATTGTAATAATTACATTTCCTCGCTATTGTTACTAGTCGAATCTTAGAAATTCTCCTTGGCATATAATTATCTTCTACTACTAAAGATACTGCAATAGCATCATACTCAGATAATGAAACTGCATCAATTTTTGCAATCTCAAAATTTACATGATTACTGAATATGTTATCAATGCAGTTTCTACCACGTGTTGCAAAGTTTACTAGCCTATCTAAGCCATATCCTTGAAAGATATCTACTAAAATAATCGTTAAAATCTCCTGAAATTACAACAAAATACTTTTAAATAAACAAAGCCTCTAAAACTGTATGAATAGTATTTACAAATGTATCAAAATCATCTGAAGGAGGCCTGTAGACAGTAATGAATTAATTTGTGGGATAAAAGTGCAACAAAGTTCACAATGATTTCCAAAAGACATTTAAGAAATCAATTTTACATCTTAACAGTGTATTGTAGGATGAATTAAGTTCATAACACCGTCATGTCTGGAAGAACGAGACCGCAAAAATTTCATTCACCTTACACAGTTCAGCTTCTTGAGTTAACAACTAATGTTCCGCAATCATTAATATGTCGTACGAATTCCCGTTTTCAAAAAGGAAATGTTCCATTTCAATTGGTTTGTTTCCGATTGATTGAATATTAATGAATAATATATTAAATTTATTAGGTTTTATGTTGTTAATCGCTTTGACCGAAGCTTGGGAAATAAACGTTTTTATCTAATATTTCAGGATTTTTTATTGCTTCAAGTTTTTCGATAGGAAAAGATATTTTAAATAAGCTATATTCTCTTGGACGTTTGGTAGCAAGTTACTCACATTGAATATTTTTAAATTGTTTTCCCACAGTAAGATTGTTGTACATCATTTCTTGGGTCGTTTCCTTATGTACTCTATACAGATGTAAATAGCCTTGTCTTTGGTATGGAACTCCTTTAATATATGAATTTAATGGCACTACTGCACGAACATATTTTTGTTTCTTTCTGTATTCACCCAAATGTCTACCACTGTATTGTTTTCAATTTCAATGTCTTTTAGCAATGTTTAATTTCTTTCAGTTTGGAGAGACGGAGTATTTACAATTTGTATAGGTTTTCCTGTGTTCTTGTTTTTCTGGTTTTGTTTTGACTACAGCACTAAACGTTTTATTGATAACTGATATCTTCAATTGATCTTGCTCCTCGACGACAGATGGCACTATTTTGTCCTCATGGATCGAGTTTTTTATACGGTTGTTACTTAAAGTTTGATCTTCATTTGTAGATGTCTTTTGCAAAGAAAGAAAGAAAGAGGATTTTAATTAAAAGTTGTGAGATCTAAATAAACACAAAATAATTAATAATTTAAAAATACGAAAACATTTCGTGATGCTACATCTCAATGTTGTAGATTCGCGAAATGCTTTCGGGATTTTGAATTATTAGTTAATTTTCTACGACGAACCAAAGGATTTTAATATATTTTATTACAAAATAATTGTTATTCATACAATGGCCTCTATCCCACCCTACAATCAGTAAAACATAAGCGAGGGTTTTAATTAAATCTGTAAAATATAAATAAACACAAAATAATTGTAATTTTTAAAGATTTATATATACAAATTTTCCAAATATAATTTGATGATGTTTTACTGATTGGAGGGTAGGATAGAGGCCACCCACCCACCCTACATATACATGTAATCTTTAATTCCTCATCGTCTCGCGTTTTCAAATAAAATTAATTATAAAACTTTTTGAACAAAAAAGAAATTAAAAAGGCAAAATTTTTGAGTGTGTAAATTAGTAAAAATTTAATGCATGATGGGTGGGCAGACAATAAGTCTAAATGGGACAGGATAAGCCATAGAAAGTAATTTAGATTTTAACCTAAATTTTGATTTAGTTTTATTTTTAATTATATAAAAGGTTTGATTGTTTTTAGCAGCAAAATCAATCAACGATTAGGTTTTAATTAAATTTTGTAAAATATAAACAAAATAATTGAAATTTTTGAGATTTATTCATACAAATTTTTCAAATATAATTTGATGATGTTTTACTGATTGGAGGGTGGGATAGAGGCCACCCACCCACCCTACATATACATATAAACTTTAATTCTTTATCGTCTCGCGTTTTCCAATAAAATTAATTATAAAACTTTTTGAAAAAAAAAGTAATTAAAAAGGCAACATTTTTGAGCGTGTAAATCAGTAAAAATTTATTGCATGATGGGTGGACAGACTTTAAATCTAAATTGGATAGGATCAGATATAGAAAGTAATTTAGATTTTAACTTAAATTTTGATTTTGTTTTATTTTTTATTACATAAAGGGTTTGATTGTTTTTAGCAGCAAAATCATCAACGATTAGCAAATAAAGTTATCATGTATATGTAGGGTGGGTGGGTGGCCTCTATCCCACCCTACAATCAGTAAAACATAAGCAAGGGTTTTAATGAAATTTTGTAAAATATAAACAAAATAATTGAAATTTTTTAGATTTATTCATACAAATTTTGCAAATATAATTTGATGATGTTTTACTTATTGGAGGATGGGATAGAGGCCACCCACCCACCCTACATATACATATAAACTTTAATTCCTTATCGTTTCGCGTTTTCCAATAAAATTAATTATAAAACTTTTTGAACAAAAAATATTTAAAAAGGCAACATTTTTTAGCGTGTAAATTAGTAAAAATTTAATGCGTGATGGGTGGGCAGACTTTAAATCTAAATTGGATCGGATAAGTCATAGAAAGTAATTTAGATTTTGAATTAAATTTTGGTTTTGTTTTATTTTTTATTACATAAAGGGTTTGATTGTTCTTAGCAGCAAAATCATCAACGATTAGCAATTAAAGTTATCATGTATATGTAGGGTGGGTGGGTGGCCTCTATCCCACCCTACAATCAGTAAAACATAAGCGAGGGTTTTAATTAAATTTTGTAAAATATAAACAAAATAATTGAAATTTTTGAGATTTATTTTTACAAATTTTTCAAATATAATTTGATGATGTTTTACTGATTGTAGGGTGGGATAGAGACCACCCATCCACCCTACATATACATAGAAACTTTAATTCATGTTCGTCTCGCGTTTTATAATAAAATTAATTACAAAACTATTTGAATAAAAAAGAAATTCAAAACGTAAAATTTTTTAGTGAGTAAATTAGTAAAAATTTGTCACATTATGGGTGGGCAGACCTTATATCTGAATTAGATAAGATTAGCTTAAGTCACTCTTGATAATTCTAAGTGTAATTTAATTTGAACCTTCATTGGTAATAGTTCATAATGTTTCACCAAGTAATAATTGAGAAAGTGATTCAAGAAATAAAAAGTCATTTAGATTTAAACTCAAATTTTGATTATGTTTTTAATTATTACACAAAGGGTTTCATTGTTGTTAGAATTTAGATTTTAACTTAAATTTTGATTTTGTTTTATAATTTATTACACAAAGTGTTTGATTGTTGTTAGAAGCAACATCATCAACGATTAGCAATTAAAATTATCATGTATATGTAGGGTGGGTGGGTGGCCTCTATCATACCCTCCAATTAGTAAAACATAAGCGAGGGTTTTAATTAAAAATTATAAACAAACACAAAATAATTGCATTTTTTAATTGATATATTCATACACTAATTGCAAATAATTTTTGATGATGGTTTATTGATTATAGGGTGGGATAGAGAACACCTATACACACTACATATACATAGTATCTTTATTATGACCATAGTTTACCGTTATCTGCTACAAAAAATGTATTTTATTTAATAGATATTTAGATACCATCTTGGAATTGCAATTTATATAAACAAAGTTACACATTAGTAATTCCTCGTTGTTCTAAGGCGTTTACATTTAAAATTTATCTTATACCATTATACTCTCCTTGAATGTGGTTAATGTCTCATTTAAGTTCAGCGTATCGTAAAAATGTATTTTATTGTTCAAGCATTTTCACATCGTTATCGTATATTGACGACCATACCACAGGGGCGTATTATAATTGTGAGCGAACAAACGGGTAGTATAGGATCTTTAAAACATTTACATTAAAAGACCTAGCGAATCTGTAAACAAAACCCCACATTTTCCTACCTTTATTACATATATTTAAAATATGCTTTTTGTAATTCAGTTTACTCGAATACCACACCTAAGTCTTTGATTTCCGATACATTACACAATTAATTGAAATTTTTCACTGTATTTTATTGGTTTTCGTATTCGATAGAATGAAATTGCAGAGCATTAACAATAATTTATTTGTTTCACACCAAGCAGTTATCCGATCTAAATCTTCTTGAACTTCTATGTAATCTTCAAGGCTGGATATACATTTAAGTACTTTCATGTCATCCGCAAACAGTAATGTATTACATGAATGTATTGATTCAATGATATCATTTATGAAGATTGAAAATAATATAGGACCACAATGAGAACCTTGTGGAACTTCAGAGGTATCTGCGGTATGGTTTTGGTTCAAAATTATTAATTTTTACAATTTGCAGTCTATTACTTATAAATGATGAAACTCAATTTATTAACTCAAAACCCTCGTAATTTACGAATCAATAAGGTATGATTTACTTTATCAAACTCTTTGGTGGAATCAGTATAAATATCATCTATCTGATTACCATTTTCTAAAGCATTTGATAAGAAAGTGGTATATTCCAGAAGGTTTGAAAAAGTTGATGGTTCCGGAATGAAACCATGTTGCTTAGTTGATAATTTGTCCGAATAGATATCTGTCAAATCTCAAAAGCTTCGGTTTATTAAAAGAAATTCCCGGGACTTTTAAAATGACAGCGCACTTCCTACATTATATTTCGCTTCAGTTTATTATCAATTCTGATTACTTGGTGAAATAACTATCGAGCAATTTAGAAATAACGGACTAAAGGTATGCACCACGATATTTATCTATAGTTTTAACTTTGATAATGATCCGCAAGGACCGAAACACGTGTCAGTTATCTGAAAATAAAATAATGGAACATAACAAGTTTTACTTCTCCTAATTTATCTATAGCGTTTCGACTACCAGTTTTATGAATCGGACGTATAAAACATTTTTTTTCAAACTGCAGGAACGTAACCACTTGACAAAGATCTATTGAATAATTTACATATAGGATTGCATAAGAAGTAAAAACAATTTTTTAGATATTGTACTAGCTAAACCATCCGGACCAGTTATAGGGCTGCCTTTCAACTTGTTTATTGCATCAAAAACATTTTTCACAGTGATTATATAGAGATTAACATTCAAATCGTCTTGAATGGTTGATAGAAAATTTGAATCCTCGTCATCTTCATCGTAAACTGATTGAAAGAAGTCCGTGAACAGATCGGCGATTTTTTGACCATTTTGACACTTTGTTTGATATGCCATTCTCTTGCTTAAGTGTTCTTACGAATTTCCAAAAATAAGGGATTATGATGTATGGACCGTTCTGCTTTTTCTACGTGTTTGTGATACAATTGTTCACTTAATTGTCTGCACTGATTCTTAAGTTCTTTGAATAAATTATAATCTTTAACGTTTCCAGTTGCTTTATAATGTTAGTGGGCTATTTTCTTTTTTATAATTAGATTCTTCAAATCACTCAAGAACTAAGTGGGAAAAGGGTTTGGATGCTTCGTAATAATTTTAAATTGAACGTATTTGTTAATTCCATACTATATAAAATAAAATTCCCTGAATGATTCATCAAAATCATCTTTCTTTATTATATTGGACCAGTTAATTTTGTAGAACTATCTATTTAATTCGTCATAGTCTGCAATGCTATATAGATACATTTTTTCTTTAGTAGATAAGTTGGGATGGGTAGATTTGCTATGCAGGCTGAATGATATTTGCAATTCCATGTTAATAATATTTATGTCGCTAATGTCAATAAAAAATAATCTGTTTTAGATTTAAATAACTAAGAAATTCTATAATTACCTGAGCTTGAGCACAAACGATAAAATTGCCCGTTAGGCCATAATAATCTTTGCTTTTCCCAGTCTTAAAATGTTTCTTTGAGATTTCAGACATTCTGCCTATGATGGAGCTGCATATAACAATTTTGACGTTGCTACACTCATAAGCAATTTACGTTTTTGCTCAGACTGGCCACCTATGTTTGATAAAAGACGGGAAATTGCCATACATGTTTTAGAGGCACCATTTGCAGCTTCTAATACTTGAAGGCTACAACATGGATTCTTTTCAAGAATTGTGCCTAAATATTTAATTGATTTCACAATTTCAATTTCCTTGCCTAAGAGATTGATTTTTTCATTAGGGATTCTGCCAGCCCTTCTAAAACCTAACCGTACTGCGTTAGTTTTCTCAGGGGCAACTGTAAAGCCGACTGAGGTTAGCCAGTTGGCTATTAATCTTACCGTTTGGTTGGCAGTTGACCTGACATCAGTAATTTCGCTCAGACTTATTGTGACCAGAATATCATCAGCAAATCCTATAATTTAGACACTATCAGGTAAATTTAATTTGAAAATTCCATCATAAGCGATGTTCCATATAAATGGGCCAAGGACTGATCCCTGTGGAACACCCATTGTCATCCTTGCATTATTTTCGCAACCACCCTCACCTAGACAAGTTAAGACCCTCTCGCTCATAAAACTAACAAAAATCTTCATAAGGTATGAGGGCATACCCTTGTCATGCAGAGATCTAATAGCAATTGGCCAAGGAAGACTGTTAAATGCGTTTTTGATATCTAAGCTCAATACTAGGCAGTGTTTTCTTTTCCTTACAGAACCACTCTTGGCATTGTAAATAATGTTCCTGACTTTCAAGATTGCATCAGTGGTAGATTTTCCACTGCAGAAACCATATTGTTTTGCCAAAAGTCCACCCGATTCCTCTAATGCAATTTTTGCCCTATTTAAAATTAATTTCTCCAGAATTTTGCCTTCCCCATCTAATAGGCATATTGGCATATATGAATTTTGTAGCCTCACACATTTTCCCGGCTTATGAAGGAGAACAACTTTGGCTCTTTTATACAGTTTAGGAAATATTCCATCAATTGAACATTTGTTAAGTATATTTGTAAATTCGTTAGGGAAATTATATATTTTTTTTAATAATAATAATAATGATATGTCTTTATTTTCAGTGTCAAAATATAGGGAAATTAAGAAGTAATACGACAAAATTTCAAGCTTATTTGATTTAATTGATTCACCTCTATTGAACAGTGACTTTTTCCGACCTAATAAAACACTAGCTAAAAGTTTTCTATTAGTTTTGCAACGAGAGCACTTTATTGATTACATGTTAGAGCTGCCACTACTTTTTCAGCTTGCTGAATTTTAAAACTAGTTTAATGAAAAAGTTGCGCAGTAATGAAATACTTTACAAATGAGTAGTATATTAAGATAAACGTTCTTGAAAATAAACAATAATAAAGCATTAATTATCATGTATCTTAGATTAGATGGAATATAATTAATTGTTTCAAACAAATATCATCAATTGAAAATTGTCTAAAAATAAATAACTTAGAAAGTTACTTTACACTTTTTTTAAATTTTGAAGGTATTATTTTAATCAATAACATTAAATTTAATAAAGAGAATGGTTGTAACCGTTACTACGTGGTAATCCATACTTTACTGAATTGAAAAATTCACCATGTTTTAACCATAAACAATATTATTTGTGGTTAAAACATAGTGAATTTTTCAATTCACTGTTAAATTTAATAGTAAATTATTATTACGTTTTCTTAAAATTAAGATTATTTTCTACTAAGAATTGAATAATACAAAACATATGTATTCAATTCTTACACATTACTTTCTATAGAAAATGGGAACTGGCCACCAAAAACTCAATTACACTGATGCCTACTTTTCCCGATCACGTTGTAATTTCCTACAGGTGACTGTTTTACAAAATCAAAAGTAAGTTTCTAGGTTACGCCTAATGATTTACAATATCGTTACCTATTCTAAATATTTATTCACTTCGATATTCAACATTGTTAATACATACACACGTATTTGTTAGCTAATAGATTTTTTATTAATTACATTAATTAATTAAATTAAATTCTAATCAATTAATTAATTGATAGAACTCTAATCAAAGAGTTTTTCTCATTTGTTAATATTGTGAGAATCGTAAAAGAAGTTATAAAAAGAAAGCAATTACAGATACACCTGGTTTTATGAAAGGAATTGCAAAGTATTCATCTGTTAGAACTCGAACGACTCTCACAATCAATGGAAAAATAATAAAATACGAGCCTATATTAAATAGGTTAACAATTATCCATCTAGATCCAACTTCTTTTAGATTAAATTTCAGAGCATATAAATTCCAATAGTGTTCAGATTGCTATCTAGTAATAAATTATGAAAGTTAATCAATATTACACATATTGGCTACAAATTAAAGCTTTGTAACATTTTTAAGTTGTGTGATTTTAATTAATATAATGAATTAATAATTACTTCAGCTTAACTAATTTTATATTTACCCATGACAATTCCCATTTTAATTAATTAATTTTAGTTTAATAATATATAAAACGTGTAATTATATTTCATGCAGGGTTTAATGATGCAAATGCATTATACATTATGTGTAGCCAATATAAACAGATAGACTATTTACGGGAATTACGATGAAATAATTCCCATATAAACTATATCCATAGTTTTCCATTAATATACTAATTACATTTTATCGTATGTAAAGTATAGCAATTTTCATTTTGTACATTTTTATGACACCTTGAAAATAAAGTGATAGTATTATTATGTATTTTTATTTTTTTAGGTAAAAATCTTTTGGATTGGATCGGATTGGGCACTGGTCCCGAAACGGATCCGTATCTTTCTCAAGCGAATTCTGCATGCCTGAATGGAGACCTGGCCGAGTGTTTTAAATCCAGAGCTTTGGGAACGTTCGAGGAGTTCTTCTCTAAGGTAATTTTAATTAGTAATCGATGGCCTGGAAAGAATAACTCAAATCGATCTATATTATAATTTTAAGGAGTGTACTTTTGCTTTATTAAACTGTTAGTATTTCTTTTATGTATACGTTTAATTAAGGCAATTTTGTTTCTTTATAATTTGAGTTTGATTTTTAAATGAAATTAGCAACATATTTATAAATTTAATTATCAATTTTAGATACTCGATTTATTGTAATTAATAATGAATATATTAAATTACATAGCTCTCGACCGAAATATCCGATACACCCTATGGGATGGCCGAAACCGCGGACCGCACGTATCGATTACAATGGCCGTATTAATTGGCTAAATTTAATTACACGCGCGTACGTTAATCAGTGATATTCTCGTGTATCCGTTAACAAATTATAAGATGTTCTTCACTCAATTAATTACCCGTCGCCACTTTGCGAATCCCGGCTCGGGGACTAATTACGCGAATTGATCCGTCCCGAGTGCGAAGTATCACCATAACTACCACAGGCGCTAATGGGGTGGCAGTTTTGCATACGAATGAGGACCGTTACGCCCTGGTAATCCCTGCATAAATCCGTATTCGATGTTGCAGCCCCTGTACGATTTGAGCCCGAACGCGAGGATATTGCGATTGCCCGAGGTGCAACTGAGGCAGGTCGCACAGGAGCCGTACGAGTTCTCCGAGAGGCCCAGGGCCGGAGAAGGTGAATGGGACCAATTGGTGAAGTTCGTTATGAGAAAGGTTAGTTAGTTGGTTTTTAACGAAACATGCGAAGAACAAAGATTTTCATTGCTTTAAGATTATTGTTACTCACTAAAACTATTAACTGTTACTGTCAACAGTCACTTAACAAATTAACAGTAAGCAATTACTTAGAATTAAGAGTATCCGAGAATATTGCGAATGAATAGTTGGAAAATGGGGTAAATCTACAGGCATGGATGAAGGAGAAATGGAAGAAGATTGAGATGCAGATGGTTGATAAGCTCAACAATCCAATGTATGAAAGGTGCAGGTATATGGGAGGGTGCTAGGGTACTTGATTATTAGTCTTTTTTCAAATGAAGACAAGATTACCCTGGTGCAGGTAGTTGCAGTTAAGAAGAGAGAGGAAAGGAGGTTTGGATGGGGGAAAGGTATAGTAGGTGTATGCTGTGCATGATTTGGAATATATACATAGAGTCATTTTGGAGAAGTGGTTGGGGGAAAACTTGAAGGAGCAGGTTTAAAGGTTTTGGCCAAAATGAGGGGGTTTATATATAGAATTTATAATTGCATATATAGAATAGAAGGTTGTTTTTTATATGCTGAAGTTGCTATGCCAATTAAGATGATGATTGTCATTTGGAACTGTCAATTATCACTAAGGCATACCACACTCAACTATTAGAGTTAGAGTCAACCCTTTTTTATCTAATGTCAACTGTTAATATAAGCAATTATTGATAATGTTAACTGAGTCTGTAACTAATAACTATCACTCTCAATTATCACTGTAAAAACTTCTATGGTCTAATTTTCTAGCAATAAACAGCCTCTGTCAATTATTACTGCAACTATAATCTTTTGCTACCGTTAATTATTCTTAACTATCATTGTTACTATAAACTGTTATTGTAGTTGCCTTGAACTAACAATTAGTACTCTTATTTGTAATGTTTACCATTTGGTATTGTGAAATATCTTGTCTAATTTTTAGTAAATATGTGCTGATATTAATCCACACTTCTATTAATTTAATTTTAAAAATATATTTGTAAAGAATTCGCGGAAAGAGAAAACATAAAACCGACAATATTTACAAGTGGTATATTTAATGATTAATTTAGCAAACTCTTGTTTATGTGCTATTGATTTTAGGGTGTGATAGTAGTCACCCACCCACCCTACATATACTCTTCAAACTTATGCACTAACCCTCTTTTTCTTTTCGAGGTATCATAATTAATATGTTTGACATTTATACCAAAATTAAAAATCGAAATTTGCTTAAAATAAAAGTAAACACTTCACTAAATCGTTTATCTTTGCCTTGGAAACTAAACGAGAGTATGTGATTAAGTTAATAAACATATGTAGGGCGGGTGGGTGGCCACTATCCCACCCTCCAATCAATAAAACATCAACAAGTGTTGAATGAATTAACTATTGTATTATAACACAATTAATACAGTTTGTTTAGGTAAATACATTCTTGATTTCGTATTGTTTTATCTGTAAATTTCTCCATTATAATAATGAGAATGAAAATTTGCTAAACTCATATATCATATACAAAAAAAAAATATATATGTAATATATGTAATATATGTAATAATTTTACAATAGTATTAATTATTTAGAAAAGAATAATAATTTTAAACTACATATACGTATATGTTAATATGAGAGTATTAATTCATCCTTCAATTAATATACTATAATATTAAAAAAAGAACTGCTATGAAAGTGTTTAAGGAAAATAAAATCTGTAGAAATTACAAGTGTAATGTTTAATGATTAATTCAACAAACCCTTGTTTATGTGTTATTGATTGGAGGGTGTGATAGTAGCCACCCACCCACCCTACATATATTTTTAAACTTATCTCACTCACCCTCTTTTTCGTTTTAGAGATATCATAATTAAAATGATTGATGTTTATGCAAAAATTAAAAACAAAATTTTGTGGAAGTTAAAATAAACACTCCACACAATTGTTTATTATTGTCTTGAAAATAAAACAAGGGTTTGTAGATAAAGTTAATAAACATATGTAGGGCGGATGGGTGGCCTCTATCCCACCCTTCAATCAGTAAAACATTAACAAGTGTTAAATGAAATAATTATTGAATTATATCTCAATCAGTAAGCATTTTTATTAAATACACTGTGTAACTCATTCTCGTTTTTTCTTTTATATCTGTTTTTGTATTAATTACAATTTATATTTGAGCAAACCAACCTATCACACATACATATTTTCACTTCTTTTAAAACTCTTTTTTCTATTCTGTACTACTAATACTCTTCTACCGTTCATGTTTAAATAACACGAGGCTAAGTAGTTAAATTAAATATTAGTGTATGTTTATGTGCTTCTATTAACCCACCCTTCTATTAATTTCATTTGAAAAAAAGTATTTGTAAAGAATCTGCGAAAGGGAAAGACATAAAATCTGTTATAAACTCTCGTTTATGTGCTATTGATTTTAGGGTGTGATAGTGGACACCCACCCACCCTACATATACTCTTCAAACTTATGCACTAACCCTCTTTTTCTTTTCGAGGTATCATAATTAAAATATTTGATACTTATACCAAAATTAAAAATCGAAATTTGCTTAAAATAAAAGTAAACACTTTATTGAAACGTTTATCGTTGCTTTGGAAACTAAACGAGAGTCTGTAGGTTAAGTTAATAAACATAGGTAGGGCGGGTGGGTGGCCACTATCCCACCCTCCAATCAATTAAACATCAACAAGTATTAAATGAATGAACTATTGTATTTTAGCACAATGAATACATTTTGTTTAGGTAAATACATTCTTGATTTCGTATTATTTTATCTGTAAATTTCTCCATTATAATAATGAGAATAAAAATTTGCTAAACTCATATATCAACAAAAAAAAAATCAATTAAAAATCAATGTTATTAATTATTTAGCAATCTCTTCTTAAACAAAATAAGAATTACCACTCTAAATTACATATATGTGTATGTAAATATGGGGGTATTAACGCACCCTTCAATTAATTTACTAGTAAAGAATATTTTCAATGAAATTGTGTAAGGAAAATAAAATCCACAGTATTTACAAGTGTAATGTTTAATGATTAATTCAGCAAACCCTTGTATATGTGTTATTGATTGCAGGGTATGATAGTGACCACCCACCCACCCTACATATATTTTTAAACTTATCTCGCTGATCCTCTTTTTCGTTCTCGAGATATCATAATTAAAATGTTGAACAGTTAGCTGTTACTGTCAAATGTCAATATTGTTCCCCATCAACAACAGCCACGGACCGGTTTCGATCTTCGATCACTTAGGAGGTATTTAACTGTCCGGGTTAACCATCGATACGATAAAACCATAAAGGTGCCATCTATTAACTAAACGTTGCACTTGATTTCTGCAATGTCGATAGATATTTACCCATTTGGGATCTAGTGTAACGTTTAGACAATAGATGGCACCTTTATGGTTTTATCGTATCAAATGTCAATTGTTAATGTAAATGTTTGCAGTTATTAACAACCAAAATTTTTAATTGTCATTGTAAAAATTGTTACTAAAATCTAATTTTTAACTATCTACTGTAACAGTTACTAATGTACTACAGGTGTTACTGTTTCTAAAAACTAACACAGTTACAGTCAAATATTACTGTCAACTCTCATTGTCGATATTAACTGTTAATGTCAATAATTACAGTTACTGTCAACTAAATTTGTACTAGCAACAATCAATTTCAATTGATTCTGTAAAATCTGATCAGTTACTGCAATTTTAATTTACCTCTACTAATTCTCTCTGGTTAATTATTATCATCAACTACCCTGTTAGCTTTCACTCTAACTGTAACTGTTGACTGTTACTCTAAAATTATATTATTAGTATTAAGAATTTTGTACTCATTAATAATGTTTATTAATTAGTGCTGTCAATTATCTCTTCTAATTATCAACAATGCTTATCATTATTATCTGGTGGTTAAATATCGCAGCAAGAAAAAACCATCTGTTATTTTCAAATGTCAACTGTTATATTAACTTTTACAGTTATTGTGAATTAATTTTGAAATTAAAAAATGTCACTCTCAATTATTAATGTAACAACTCACACTTTTACTGTTATAAACTAAAAACTCTTACAATATCAGCTATAACTATTATTCGTAACTACTGTATCAACTATTACTATTAATGAAACTATCAAGAATAACTGTAACCTTCAAAAACCACTGAAAATTTTATACTTATTTTATATTACTGTCAATTAGTATAAACTATTTCTACTTATTAATAATTATTAATAACGATTATCACAACAATAACTGTCATTCTCTCAACTATCTTAGTTATTGTCAACTCTCATTGTCAATTGTAAATTTTAACTTTTACAGTTATTGCCAAGCAAGTCTAAAGTAATAACATAAACAATTCTTACATTTGTAATCTGAGTAGGTAACTACAACCTCTGACAATAAAGTTCGGTGAATAGTCCTGTAACATATTGACGAAAGTTGCCTTACTGCCCATCGAAATAGTCATCTCTCATAACTATGTACCGCTGAGAACTCCTATAAATGTGCTAGAAACTTTTCCAGAAAGTAAATAAAGTTGACGATATTCTTGACATCCAACAAAACGCGACGAGGCTGTTGAACTCCATTCCAAAGAAGCCTTCTTGAAAAGGTTCCAAGAAATGTATAGCATATAGCATGGGTGTATAGTTATAGCAAATGACTATTTCGAAGGACAGTAAGGTAACTTTTGGTAATATTTCATCTACGTTAATGTTACAAGACTATTCACCAAACTTTATTGTCAGGAGTTGTATTAACTGTTGATGTAAGTTATTGAGTAACTATAAAATTTTACTTACAACTACTTGAAGAGATGTTGTTATCCAATATTTCGGGCATAAACTAGACTTAACATGGGTACTTGTATGCATATGTATTTTACATAATCCTATCTCCAAAAGATGAAAAATAGGCCTCAATTTAGGCAAAAAATAATGCTAAGTAGTAAGAACTATCTAACTATCTACCAGAAAAAAGGGTTAGAGTGGAAGATCAACGCAGCTGCATCCATTCAATTTTTTGTATGTTTTGTATTTCTTATGTATTATGTTGGAAATAAGCTTAATTATAATAAACTAAACTAAACTACTACTAGGTTCATGTCAACTATTTCTTTAACCATCAACTATTATTATAGCTGCCAAAAGTTACTCTAAACTGACAAGTAGTTTTATTTGTGCGGTTTATCATATCTCAACCATACTTTTCTAACTTACACTAAGACATATTACTATTAAGAATCTCTGAATCATGACAGTAATAATTAGCTGCTAATGTCAAATGTCAACTGTTAATGTTACAAACAACTAGAATTTTCTAACAATTGTTAAAGTTAGAGGTAATCTAAGTTTTTAACTATCTTCTGTCAGTGTCACATATTACCATACGATACTATGTTACTTACAACTACCATCGGCAATTATCCAGTTGTATAACTATAACTATTATCAGCTATTATAACTGTCAACAGTTACTTTAAACTGAAATTTGTGTAGAGATTTTTTTAAATCTATTTGTGCTGTTTACCAATTTGTATTGTCAACTATCTCTGCTAATCGTAAGTAAATATATTAACCGTTAACTTCTTCTGAATTGTTACGGTTACGATAAACTGATATTTAAGGTTACTAACAACCTAAATGCTGCTGCTTATTAATTGCTACTATCGACGATCTCTGCTAATTATAAGTAAATCTATTAACTATTAACTGCTTCTCAACCGTCATGGTTGCAATAAACTGACAGTTAGGGTTACTAATAACCAAATTGCCATTTCTAATTCTAACAATTATTAGAGTTACTGCAATCTAAACTTTTTAACTACCATTTCTTACTCTCAACTGTTTCTACATTATACAATGTTACTTACAACGGCTATCGGCAATTGTCCTGTTAATTATCAGTTAATATAACTGTCAATAGTTACTAATTATAGGTAATCTATTAACCATAACATCTGAACCATCACAGTTACATTAAATGGTTACTTGTTAAATATACAGGGTGTCTCGTTAATGTGGGGAAATGGCTGAACCATAGATTCCTGGGGTCAAAATATGATTATTTAACCCAAAATATCTATATCCAAAAATTTACGGTTAAGCCGGAATTTGTCTTCAAAATTCCAAATTTTTTTATTTCTTTTGTTTATAACAATTGAACGCTTTATTCGATTTGAATAAAATTTATTATTAATAACAAGCATAATACAATACATCATTTCAGTTATTATGGCTATTATTGGTTAACAAGAAGTATAAAAAAACAGTGGTACCACCACTTAAAAACTAAATTATTTTTTTATTGATGCATTTAATAAAAACTAAAAAAAACTACTTGAAGGACTGTTCAATTTAAAAACTTATTTGTCTCTTAATAATATTTGATATCTTTGACGGTTTTTCTACAAAAAAATAAAATATTTTTTTTCATCTAGTAAAAACAAAATCTAATTTTTCATCAAATCGAAAATACATGTGTTTCGTGGTCGTCTTTGTTTAAACAATATTAATTATGTATAATAATAATTTTTTAAGGTCTTTTAATAATTAATTTTTAATTTTATTATATTTCATAAATATTCATATTTGGGGCAAACATATATCTTGCTTGTATTTGGATTCTGCGAAGGAAATTGTTTAAAAAGTATTAGATGTTGTTTTTATTAATTTAATTTATTGATATTATTTAACTTTTATTCAATTGAGTAAGTTGATTTGCTTATTAATGAGTGCATAATGAGCATAATATTTCATATTTTATTTTTTTGTGCAAAAACCGTACAAGATAACAAATGTTATTAGGAGACAAAAAAGTTTTTAAATTAAACGATCTTTTAGTGGTATTTTTTTAGTTTTTATTAGATGCACCAATAAAAAAATAATTTTATTTTTAAGTGGTGGTAGTACTGTTTCTCATACTTCCTGTCAATCACTGATGGCCACAATAACTGAAATGATGAACCATATTATAGTAGTTACTAATAATAAATTTGATTCAAATCGAATAAAGCGTTCAATTGTTATAAACAAAAGAAATAAAAAAATTTGAAACTTTGAAGACAAATTCCGGATTAACCATAAATTTTTGGATATAAATAAGTTGTGTTAAATCATCATATTTTAACCCCAGGAATATATGGTCCAGCCATTTCTGGGACCCCCTGTATATTGTGACAACTACTGTCAATTGAATTTGTAACTAATAACTATGAACTTTAATTGTTACAGTAACTGTAATAAGTATTTGTAACTATCAACTGCTATTATTATTTTAGGTCGAGAAATTCATGAAAACTACAGCAATTGAAATTAACATTGACAATGAAGTGACTGATCGTGGAAGATATTCTCCAAGATTTGTTGATGAAATCGCCGACGAAATTGATATTATTGAGGATAAAAAGGACTCCTTATTCAGTAAGTTCTATTATACAAAACTTATATCGTTTATGTTGATTATAATATCTTAAAATGAAGTAATAAAATAAAAACATTTCGTAAATTAGCAACAACATATAACTGAATTTTTTGGAACCTGTTAGGAATTCAGTACGTATTACTTTACGTTTTAAGTACCATATATAACATTCCTAATATTTATTAGAATATTTTATTCAAAAAAAAAATAATATTTGTAGTTTAAAACTAAAACCAACGTGTTTTTTTTCAATAAATAAAAACATTTTATATTTTCAGAGAGGAAACAGCTGAAGAAACTCTTCATCCCCTTACTTCTCGTATTGAAGATCTTCAAGTTAAAACTCCTCCTTTTCTTGCCACTCATCCTAGGCCTTGCTTCATTCAAGAAATTCTTAGGATTCCTAGCCATCCTCATTCCAGGAGCAATTGCCTACTTTAAACTCTGCAAACCAGATTTTCAATCGGCGTTCGGAGGAAACCACCATAATTACGTACCACAATACACGCCAGCAGGAATTGGCTACCAACCGCACTTCAGGGAACCGAGCTTCGCCGAACCCTCCTACAACGATTATAGCAATTACAACAATGCACATAACAATGGTATTCACTTCAGGGATTCACCCAACCACGCGCAGGATTTGGCATACGGAGGATACCAGCAGTACAGGAGCAACGATAAGGATATAGAAGCGGTAGAGACCAGCAGCAAGAAATCGATTTTGCCCGACTCGTAAATAGGGCGTACACAGGCGGAATGTTAACCAAAGTATAATTACAGCTTGTTTAATTTGCAACACAAATAGTAGGTAATTAAGTTTTAAGTTATTACGTCATAAGCGCCCCGTGCCAAGTTTAGTTTTAAACGTCGACCGTTGTTAAGTTCGGGATTAGCGCTTGTATCCGAGCTCGACAGAGCTTTCGTAAGCTCTTCCTCACTGTCGTCATGATTTACTTTAGCGTATTTAAAGTTACCCTTTTATTTCATAGAATTAGTCGAGTGATTTTTATTTATTGTGTACGATTACGGATTTATAAATGATATTATCAATGTAATGTGATATACTATTTTTTACCATATAATAAATATTATAATTAGTAATTATTCATTTTTATAAACAAACAAAAAATAATAAAATCCAATAACTCAACACATATACTTATTGAATTAATAACATTAACAAATTATTATTGAATATGAAATTAATAGTTCCTTGATGGAAATGGCATTTCATATGGTTATTAAAATTATGATACATGTTAAAACATGAAACACAACAAGTGTAATAATTTTAATAACGCTATTATTGAATATTCGTTATCAAAGAAAATGTATTAATTAAATTTTCATTTTTATACTTACATTAATTACATCCTAAATAATTGACATGAATATTAATTAAATAATAAAACGAATACGTACTGTAACATAAAATAATAAATTTCATTTAATCACTTTGATTATGCTATATCAAAAGTTTTAATTACACTAAATAATATTAATTAATTACATACATCTATGGTTTGTTTGTGTATGACAAAATTAATTTCGATGAAATAATTTTTCAATAATGTATTATTAAACTAAATGTACAAACCTGTCAGTAACAGGCTTGATTTAGTTGTTTTTTTTTATTAAAGGCTATAATCTTGTCTGGAATAAAATTAATATAGCACAATAAGTTTCTGGAATGATATAGTTTGGCATATAATTAAGTAATGTAATTAATTATTGGTCTCCCGAAATCAGATAACCAAATTGGTGTTATATTTCACCCTTACTGTCAAGTTGATTTAAAGCTTTCGCAAAGTCACAAGTCTAATTTGCTAAACGTTGCGTTTGGTTAACATTAATTACAATTCATTCACATCAAATGAACGCAATTTAATTGCGAATATATTGTTCCTATTCCAACGCTATTTTCGTTTAATTAAATTTCGCTAGTTAATACACAAGTATATTATTTTATTCATTAATTAGTTCTAATGAAGATGACTATAAAGACTATTATATGGTAGCACACTATTAGGGAAAATTTTTAAGAAAAAATGTATTTTTATACAATTATAAATTGTACTATATGCACAAGATTTTAGGTATATCATTAAATAAATCAACGTTATATAAAATACATTATTAATTAAGTTTATTTTCCAATTAATAATACTATCTACTTTTCAAGGTCATTATCAATTTTTACGGTTTGATTTGAATTGTGCGAATTTATCAGCATTGAATTTAATCACTTTGCTATTTCGTTCCTTCTCTTTTATTTTCATATGTCATTGTTAATGAGTACATGGTACTCAAAATGAACAATAAAAGTGAAGGAAGGAAATAAAAAAGTGTTTTAATTCAAATATTATCAATTATTACTAAATACTGATAATATGTTTTCCAATATAAATTTTTATATTTTATTTAAAAACAAGTTAAAGGGTTGATAATTAAATTCTTTAGTACGGTTTATATAAATTTTGCATTAGTTATTTTTTAGTAAACCATTTAATTAATTTTTAAAGAGGATATCCCTACACGTGTAATTTTATTTCCCCAACGGCTGCACTAATTTTATCGATGCAACATTTTAATTAATTAGGATAACCTAATTAAATTCCACGTGTGTATAAAAAGTATAATTCTGACTCTAAATTTAAATTGTAAGAGATACATTTTGAATTCAACTTTTAATTAATGTTGAAGTTATAATTGTTTATTTGTTGCAAAATTGTTTGGTCTGTTCCCGTAGTAAATATCAGGAAATGTAATCAATTAATATCACGTGAGATTTCATTATGAATTGATTGAAGTGATAAGTTATGCTAGGTTAAATAATAAAGTATACAAATTAAATATTGAAATTTGAGTGCAGTATTAATAATAATAAATCTCACTATTAATTAATAAAATCAGTAAAAATATTTTGTTACTGCAGCAAAATTTAATAAATAATCAAGGCGCCACTGTAAAAAAAAGGTAATGAATTATAAAAACAATTTTAAGAAAAATATAACTATAAGAAGATCCTAAAATTAATAAAGAAACCCTCTTTCTTTCGAAAATAGATTCTAAAAAGTTATGAAAGCATTCAAGAATTGATTGTTTCAGGTGAATTTAATTAAAATAATAAAAGAATAGGCGTAGAATTACACAAGTTTTTAAAAGAAAGTTCTATAATAAATCATGAGATTAAAAAATTAAAGAAAATAATTAACTTCAGTAAAACTATTTTAGAGTTAAGCAAGAATTACTGGAAAAGGCTATATTTTCATACAGAAATATCCAGAAAATTACAATTAAACAAAACTTTAAAGAATTGATTGAATCCACATTGGTTCTTCACACGATGAAAATTTGGTCATCAATAATTTCAAGCAATTTGAGACTGCTGTAGATTTATTAAATTTAGCAGAGAAAGGCTTCTATCTAGAGAATTTGTTAATTATTTGCTAAAAATATTTAATAGTAAAATCAACCAGAATATCTCACTGCGAAATATCACATTTCTATAAGAATTTAAAGTAGATTTTACTTGATTATAACCACTTGTATAAAATATGCAAGATTATTTATCCAGACATTTTTAGAAAGACTAAAAGATATCTAAATACTCGCCCAGATAAACAAACTAAAGAATGTACCTATATTATAATTGTTGCTATTGATAGTTCTTTATGATTGTTCGGTAGCTATCCAATCAAAGAAGGAACTAGTTCAATACTCAGACAATAGATGGCACCTTCGTGATATTATCTTCGCTAATAGATATACTGGCTCATGCACTTGAGATTAAAGTATAGGGGTAGTTTAGAAAACCAGTTAAAATCGTAATCAATTAAATTGAAAGTAGTGGAATTAAAATTGCAGATAGAGCAAGGAGGTTTGATTGCAACAGAAGAGTCTGCAGAATTTCTGTTCTACACAAATTTAAAACAAATACTTAACATTACATTCCTAGGATATGCAATTATCATCATATTATCAGAGCCTATTGGAAAAGAAAAGGCTATATAAGCGTTTTTAAAAGGACTGGAAACTAGAGAAAGCTACTGCTTAAATAAACTACTCTTAGTAAATATGGTAACCAGGCTACTGTGATTAAGACTGAACGAGAAGTCAAAGTTTGGTTTAAAAATTATCTTAGGTATATTCAAGAAGAAATTGCCGAACCTAAGAAAAGGCTATACAAGCGTTTTTAAAAGGACTAGAAACTACAGAAAGTTACTGTTGAAATAAATTACTCTTAGTAGTAAATACGATAGGCAGGCTACTGAGAAGTCAAAGTTGTGCTCAAAAATTATCTTAGGTACCTTCAAGAAGAAATTGACGACGCTAAGAAAATATACAAGATATGAAGCTGTTTTTATCAAAAAGAAAGGATTAAATGTGCTGAAAATGTCAAACGGAAAAATTAATTTAATTTATAATCCATTCCTGTGGATTTTAGAAAAAAATAAGCAATTGAAAAAAATAGTAATTCGATTAAATCTTAATATATTTCAGTTCCGACCAATATTTTTAAGTATTTCTAACCAACAATATTTAGTGGTCAAAAAATTCCAAAGCTAACTGAAGAACTCGTTATGTTTTACTGTATTTCTACAGAAAATAGAAACACGCAATGCAACCTCATAAAAAGTTATATATGGTAAAAAATTGCTTAACAGGATACAAGTGCTAAAATTGGATTACCAAATTCTCTTCTGGCAATTTCAATTTCAGATTCGCCACATTCAGGAAGCCAAAGATGATCAAATAAAGGCTTTAATTAAATCAGAATATCATTACAGAAGTCGAGAGTTCACAGGAATATTAAACATTTCTCAAACGACCGTGGAAAAACATTTGAATAAGCTTGGATATGTAAGAAAACTCACTATTTCGGTTCCACAAGAACACAAAAAATTCATTCAACAAAACGCATAAACGCCTGTAACAAGTAACAGGCGGGGCAAAAGTCCCGCTACGATTTTGATTGCGCACCATCTTGGTTCTTCAGTTTTGCTTTAACCATTGTATGTTTTTAAAATCAAAAGTTTATGTGAATAAGCCCCAAATGATTCAACATCTTAAAGACAATATCCGTCACGAAATTGAAGAAATTCAGCCCGATATGTTGAAGGATGTCATCAAAATAATAGCGGGACTTTTGCCTAACCTTGTATTTGAAAATGGTCCATTTCACAAACGTGTTTAGTTTATAACAACATCATGTGATAACGATCATGCCGCAACCAATTCGAAAGCAAATATTGAAAGAAAGTTATGCTTGGGTGGATTTGTAAAAGAAAGACTTGTTTTGTTCTTTTATTTACAAATCCACCCTTGTGATTAAGTCTCTTCAAGAATGTAGCAGCGAAAGTGTTAATTTTATTCTGAAAGTTATGCTTTAAATTTGATGGGATTACAAAGGTGTCGTGTATTTTGAGCTGCTACCATCATCAATACGCTTGTGTCTTCATTGGATAAATTGATTGAATCCATCGACAAAAAATCGGCCAATATTAGCAAATCGTAAGGATGACAACGTAAGACCTTACACGAGTTTAGTGACCCGTATGAAGTTGCTGGAGCTTGGGTGGGATCTAATGGATCATCTACCATACTCATCAGAAGTAGAGCCGTCCGATTACTATTTGTATAGATCCTTGTAAAACTCTTTAAATGGCAAACAATTCAACTCAGACAATGATGTCGAAGAGCACTGCCTTCAATTTTTTGCTGAGAACGGCCAGAAGTTCTCTGAGTGTGATATGATGATCTCAACTGGAACAATTTCAGTCAATATGCATAAAATTTCAATGGTAAGATATTTGCCACTTAAGCTTTAATTTTTTATCTATTATCTATTAAAATCATACAAAAGCTTCAAAAAGACAAGATTTGTTAGTGAGTAGTTACTTGATAGAAAGTAGCTCTCATGATACAAATCCAGAACAAGCAAGTGTATCAGCTTTTTTAGTAAAAGTTTGCTAAGAGAAGAGCGAAACGTCGTGCGAAATCGATCATGGTGTAAGCTACATCCACTTGGAAAGCAAATATTAAAAGATAGTTATGCTTTTAGTTTGGAGGGATTTCAAAGGTGTCGTGTATTTTGAGCTGCTACCCTCATCAATACGTCTTGATTGGACAAATTGATTGAATTCATCAATAAAACTCGACCAATATTAGCAAATCGTAAGGATGTTGTATTCCACCATGATAACACTAGACCACAGATAAGTTTAGTGACCTGCCAAAAATTGCTGGAGTTTTGATGAGATCTCACCAGACCTTGAGCTGTGTGAGTATTATTTGTTTCGATTCTTGTTAAACTCTTTTAATGGTAAATAAATTAGCTCAGGCAATTATGTCAAAACAGCAGTTGCTTCATTTTTTTCTGAGAAAGGCCAGAAGTTCTCTGAGCTTGATGTCATGAGCTTCAGTCAATATGCAAAAGGTTTCAATGGTAAGATATTGGTCACTTGAACTTTAATATGTTGTCTATTATCTTTTAAAATGATACAAACGCTTCAATAAGACAAGTTGTTTTAAATCCAGAACAGACAAGATTATCAGCTAGTTTAGTAAAAGTTGACTAAAACAAGAGCGGTATTTCTGCGTGGTAGTGAAAATATATTATTAGTTAGTACTTCTATACAGTTTCAAAATCAAAAACGTAAGATGACCAGAAAGATTTTTAAAGATTTTGATTTTGATTCTAAACTCGAAACTGAGGTAAAACACAGAAACGCAAATCGTTTATTTGACAGAGATTTTGTTAGGCACGTTATAATTGGACAATCCAAGATTAAAATGATGAGAAATTGATACTGCATATTTGATATTTGATATTTATTAATTTATCTAATATTAATATAACTTTTTCGAGATTTACAAATAATTATATAGGTACTTGTATACAAAAATTTCGACTTAACATGCAAAGGCTCAAGTTCACGTGATCTTTTACTTTCTTCCGATGCTGCTTTAATAACTCTGCTGCCAGTAGAGGTCACTTCGGTGGTCTTTTACTAGTTTCTTTGCCATTCATGGCTTATTTATTTTCAGAATGAAAACTTATGTATCATTTTACGTTGACATTTTAATTGAATTAAATTATGAAGACGATTGAGAAATATTAGGTTAAAAATTTTATTTTAAAACTTCTAATGCGTTTGACGAAAATAAAATGGCATAATTTCACATAACGACGAATGAAAGTGCTTTTAAGTGTATTATAATGTATTTGGTTAGATTATTTTTTAAGTCTTACTAAGAAAATGAAGACGTTTTTGTAGTAATAAATTTCTTCAGTAAATTGGTAATATCCGTAAACCAAAATATATTGATTAAAAAAAGTTGTCGTTGTATGCTAAAATATGTCAAAAAGTTGAGGGAAACAACTATACAGGCACAAATAGAAGAGATGATGGAATAAAGAAATAATAACGATTATCACCAGAATACAAAATCTTGGTTGAATAGTAGTGAAAGATTCTCTATAGAATAATCAAACTTGGAACGCACAAAACTACTCTTTGTAAAACTAACCGTACCTAAATGTGGATGTGAGATGAATAAATGCAAAATTCAACAGATTCTACAAACCTGCGGACTCTTAAGTTTCTGTATTGCTTCACAATAGTATTGCAATGTACATATGAAATTATTCTAACTTAAACTAACCTATATTTATCCTCCCAGGATTTAGGAATACAGTGGGAAGAAAACAACCCGCGAATTTAAAACTTTATTCCGCCCTCACAACAATTACAGCTACTAACAGTTACTCGATCCACCGTTAGCTTCTTGATCTTGCCCTTTCTTCTCTTCTTTTTCGCTCTTCTCTCTTCTTGCTTGTGGTAACGGATACGTCACCAGTAGCTACTCAATCCACCATTAGTGTACTACATATCCGTTCTGTTCTTCTTCTCCCTTCTTTCTTCTGGTACGCCCATTCATCGGTACTAGCTACTCAGTCCACCCCCGATTTTACGCATGGTCGATTTGCTTCTTCTTTATTCTTCTTTCTTCCACGTACATGTCACCGATAGCTACTCAATTCACTACCTGCTGTTGATATGTCGGTTTCCTCTTCATGCTTTCTTCACTCTTCTTGTATGTTCATGCCACCGGATGCTACTCAGTCCACACCCGATATTCTTTGCATCTTCGGTTGATTGCCACCAACGGCTACTCGATCCACCATCGGTTTACCTGGCATGTTTATTTCCGCGTTTATTTTGCCTTAATACCATTTTTGTCGCCGATTTGTATTTGAAACCTGCGGACTGTACATCTCTCCTCAAAAAGTTTATTTATTAACCCAACAGAAGTTCTAGGTAAGAATCCAGTGAGTGGTAAACCCAGACCATTAAAATTCATTCTTAAAAATGAATTGAAAACAAATGAAATGTTAAGGAGTAATGCACAGGATCATACATCAAGCAAACATTTTTGTGCAGATTACACTAAAAAACAAAACGCCTATTATAAAAATAGAAAAGTGATCTCGAGGCAAGAATATCAAATGGAGAAAAGAATTTAATCAGCAAGGACACCCCATTCATAACTGCAGTGATTGAAGCCAAATTAACATGTCACAAAATTGGAAAAGTGTCATAAAACTAACAGCATATTATCAAAAGTGTGGAGGGATACACACTAAACTTAGAGACCTCATCCTTGCGGTTTATGGTAATGATTTTGATATAATTATATTTACGGAAGCTTGGTTGTATGACGACATATCTGATGCACAGTTAGTTGCCGTAACAGATAAAACCTTCCTAAAATGGGTGACTGGAGAACTGAAAATTATGTTACGCAATAAAACACTAGCTCATAAAAGGTTTAAAGAAAGCGGTTCATAATATTAATACCATGAACTTTTTTCCAATCTACTCCGGGAATGTTTATCCAAGTCACAATCGCTTTACAATAATCAGTCATCGGAAATAGACTTATTTCTAATCCTAAAGGTTTTTGACTTTACGTCAGAGATTTAAGAACTGATAATATTATACCATCAGTTATAGAATATTAGCACACTAAAAAGTCAAATGGCGATGATGTGGTAAATATCTTTGCTAACGTGTTTGCAAACACTTACTCTAATGTCCCCAATGAAAATGTCCCGAAAGAAAGTATTCCTCTGCCAACTCTGCCCAGTGATTCAGTTAATGACTTCAAAGAAGAGGTATTTAGTGATTAAACGTCATGATGACATATATAGATTAATGTCTAAAGTTTTCTTTATAAAATGAACAAAATATAGCATATTTGCTGAATTTAAAAAATAAGAATGAATCCAGAAGCAACCAAGGGCCATCACTTGTGTGTGGAAGGATATGAGTTGAGTGAAAGATCATTGAGAAGTAGTGAATTCCGCCTGTGATTACTGCGTCCAAAATTTTTGTATGGTTTTATGTATATATTTATTTAAATTGGTTAGCAGGAAAAACGAAGCTAATAAAGAATAAAGAATAACCTGATCTCAACACCTAATCTTAGCAAATCTCCGGGCCCAGATGGTACTTCGAGCTGCCTCTTACTGATTTGCATTTATTCGTTATGCACACCTATTCATGAGCTCATGATAAAATCTCTTTAATTAAGAGCAGTGCCAAGTATATAAAAAAACTAGCTATATAATTCAAATATATAAAACCGGCCAACGCGATTTAGTCAACAACTACAGAGGTGTTTGCCTCCAGTCTATTATACCCAAAATTCTTGATAGACTAGTTGCGAATCAGCTGCCATGGATGTCTTACCATATAACCTCGAAACAACAACATGGTTTCACATTCAAGAGTTCAACAGCCAAAGGCCTTCGAAAAGAATCTACAAGTTGATTCAGTTTACACAGATTTCTCCAAGGTATTTGTTTTATTTGGTTTATTTGTTTTAATACTGGGACGTTATCCTGGATTAAATCATTTTTGCAAAATCGAGTTCAAAAATCAGTATACAAAATCATATATCATATCCTATCTCTGTTAGTTCAAGGGTGGTGCAAGGCTCCCAAGTGTGGTCTCATACGATTCTTGTTGTTTATCAATGATATAAGATACGTGATAAAACATTGTAATTCAAATTATTTAATGACTGCACACTGATCCAGGATGACCTCAATAGAATCAATTAATGGTGTAATGCTGATGAATTATTTTTGAATATAAATAAGTATTGCTTTATATCATTTTCTAGAAGCTTTTATTTTATTGAATTTGACTACAGCATCAATACAGTACCTCTTCAGAAGCGCTTGAAGATTTCTTATTTGTCTTATTTGATCAAAAATTATTCTTTAACTCACAAATTATAAGCATCTGCAGCAAAGTTATAAGAATGTTGGTGCTTGTCTGGCACATTGCTACAAACCTCAACGTCTATGGCTTGAAAGCATTCTATTGTGTTATGGTACGTTGTCATTGGAATACACGTGTGTCGTCTAGTCCCCATATACAATGTGTAACATTAAATCCTTGAAGAGTGTACAAAGTAAATGCCTGAGATTCGTGGAATACAAAATAGGATCTAACCATACGCAGGGTGATTAATCTTGTTGAAAATTCATAGCCTTGAAGATCGTAGGATTATTTCAGACTTATGTATCTTATATCAATTAATAAATGGATATATTGATTGCCCTTAGCTTCTAAGTCAACTAGATTTTAATTTGACATCCAATAACCGTAGATTAAGAACAACTCTTTTATTTCGAATCCAAATCTAGGATATGTAATAACAGGACAGAGATGAGATGCTCAGAATGATCATGCAGGGTAAAATTATTCGCGCAGCTGTAAATAAGGTGAAAATAGTAATGATACCTCGACTCTAGTACATCTTCATAAAAAAATGTCGGTTTTTTTATTAGGTGATTTGGGAATGTTGAATTTGTATGATTTCCAGCCTCAAGAATATGAAGATTCTTCTTTGTTCTTCTTCTTGTGGATGTTGGAGTTGACAGAATTTGATATTATAAATCATGCTGCTGGACGATTCCTTAAGTCTCAATTAGGAAACGAATAGGATTTCGGAGGAATAGATTTCTTTAGTAAACGAAATTAACAATCGCGAAAATATTGATTAATAAATAATTATTTCATTTCGGTATTCCTTTGGAATTATATTTTGTAGTTGGAAGAAATTTTAATTGTAGTCCCTCTAAAAAGCATACATTTTAAAAGAGGCTACATTTAAAATTTCTTCTTCTTTCAAAATACAATTGTAAAGGAATACTAAATGTGTCAACTAGATGAGGCATAATCAGAGAAAATGATGAAATAAAGACACGATAATAATTTTCCCCAGAATAAAACCAATATACTTGTTCAGAACGTTCCTTTTAGAAACATTAAAATTTCAAGCACAGAAGTACGCTTAATTAATCTTTCCGTACTAAAGTATGAGTGTAAGTAGAAGAACTGCAAAATTCACATAATGCCTTAGTTTCGTACTTCAAATATATACATGATTTTCTCTTATGTGAAGCTAAAAAACTTCGGAAATTATGTGTTGAGAAAGAATACAACAAATGTTTGCCAAGATAAAATATGGAAACAAATTACACCTAATCTAAACAATTGCAATGCAATTCATCATAAATCTTTGATGATTAGATAAATTCAAATTCAAATTTAAATTACAACTTGTCTCTATTAAACATGTGATTTCATTATTTTGTAGTGTTAATTAAATATTGATTTAAAGGTGCAGCATTTCGAAAAAAAACTTTCGAAGCATTTTTGATAAGTTGTGTTCGCTTTTTTGCTTTTTGTACATCTACAAAACATTATCACATTTATTTTTATAACCGTGGGTCCGAAGAAGAAGATGATGTCTTTTGAATTAAAGAGTAAAATCATAGAAAAACATGAGCAACAGAAAGAGCTGATAAAGGGTATAACGCCAGGTAATGGCGTTACAATAATTTTTAAGCTCCGGACCTCTTTCCATGAAAAGATGGAGAAACTACTGATGGTGTGGGTGACAGAGAAGCAGCTTCAAGGAGGAACCTCAACACAAAGCATCATATGTGAGAAGGCACGAGCCATTTATAGTAATTTGTTGAAGCAGATCCCACACACTTCCAAAAACGAGAAATCGGAAGACTCGTTTAAAGGCAGTTGGGGCTGGATTGACAACTTCAGGAAAAGGACCGGCATTCACTCCGTCGTCAGGCTTGGTGAGGCAACAAGTTCGGATATTAAGGCAGCCGAGGTTTACATCAAAACGTTTTCCGAACTGATAGAAGCCAAATTTTTGGCGCTGCTTTCAGGTGACGGAGAACTCAAACCTTACCCTTCGAGAGTTCTGAAAGGACCACTTTAACATCGTGATATGCCTACGAATTATTGATCTCGCCTGGATGGATGTTACAAAGAGGACCTTAACTTCTGCATGGAAGAAGCTGTGGCCTGAGGCTGTAGCTGAAAGGGCCTTCGAAGGTTTGGAACCCAAAGTATCAGTGGTAGGGGAGATTGTTTCTCTGGGAAAATCCATGGGTCTGGAGGTGGATGAGAGAGATATGAACGAACTTGTCGAGGAACAGTCTAAGGAGCTGACAACCGAGGAGTTACACGATCTACATTCGCAGCAGCATACGGTGGTTCAACGAAAAATTAGTTTTGAAGAGGATCCACAGATGGAGGAGGTTATCTCTGCAAGATATATAAAGGAGATCTCGGGAATGTGGGAGAAACTTGTAGAGTTCGTAGATAAAAATCAAACCAAAAAAGTTGCAACTGGTCGTGCATCGGAGTTGTTCAACGAAACTTGCTTAACTCATTTCCACAATATCCTGAAAGGAAGGAAGAAACAAACCTCCTTGAACAGTTTTTTTTAAACGATCTGCAGGTGAAAACGAGCAAAGCGTGACGAAAAAAGCGAATACCAGTTACGAAAATTGTGCTTCCGTAAGTACTTCGCTTTTTCTTTTATTATGTTTTTATAGAATATGTATTTTTTATTTATAAATAAATGTTTCTTCTTCTAAATATATTTTTCTTATTCAAAAACAACGGATGTGGTGTTTTGGGAGCTGGAACGGATTAATGGAATTTCAATTAATTTCAATTTTGAAAATTGCTTTGCGATACGAACAATTTGACATACAAGCAAGGTTTAAACTAATTAAACTCGTATGTCGAGGTACCACTTCATCTATATTTTGTTTTAAGTTACTACATAATTACTACCCACTGTTAGTTTTATTAGCTAGTTTCAATTTATAAATTTTTTGTTTTCAAAACGAAGTAATTTTATGATTAAATTTTTATTCAATTTTCTAAATTCTTGTTTCCCAACTTTTATATGTGGCTGCTAAATTTAAATGGCAAGGTTTTCATTTTTACAATATTTGTAAGTGTTGCCTCTTTATTGCCTCGAAAATATATGTCAAATTCTAAAAATGTATTAATTTTGACATATATATATATAACATCTTTATTTATAGACCTTTTTACATTTAACAATATACAAATTAAATAATATACTGCATATAATAGTTTTAAGCCTATAAAATGGCTATCGACCATAGGTCTTTCAGCCTGTATTATATAATATAAAATGTATAAAAAAATTATCTATTTAAACGGTCAATTTGTTCGGTCAGAGTCAAGAGCTGTCATTGTTCGTCAGTATCGTCAGAAGGGTCATTGTGTAGCGATGTTATGAATTGATGAATCGTATTAGTGGGGAATTTAATTTTTGGGGTTATGTTAAGGTTTCGAGAGATACATAGGGGGTTAATTAGGTCTAGGATATGGGAATTGGAGGCGAATTTGTGTGATAACTCAAGTAATCGTTCTTTTATGGGAGTAATATTAGTTTTTTGGTAAAGGAGTGTATTGGACGGGTTATGAAGTGGATTAAGGGGATGCCTTATTTTCGTGAGTGTTCTCAAAGCTAAACGTTCCGCAACTTGGATGTTATTTAAGGATTTGGGGTGTGGATTGTGGAAGAGGATAGACGCATATTCCAACAGAGGTCGGCAGATCATTTTATATATATGCACTGCAGTATGAGTCGAAATTCCTTGCTGTTTAAAAGTAAGGCTTCTGAAATGCCTTGCTCTGTTTTTTATTTTTTCTTTCAGGATTTGGGTATGGATTACAAAGGAAAATCTAGGATCGAGGGTAATGCCAAGGTATTTGCAGGTGCTACGTGGGGAAATAATTTCATTATTTACGTGGATTCTGAAAGGAGAGGTGTTGTGTCGATGAAATGGGATTAGGAATTGTGATTTGTGAGGGTTAATTGAAATTCTCCATTTTGCGAACCATAGTTCGATGCGATCAATTAATTCTTGAAGTGAGCTTAAGGCTTTAGGTAAAGTGGGACCGTGTGTTATAAGGGCTGTGTCGTCGGCGTACAGGAGAGCGTAAGAGGATTTGTTTAAGAATTGTGGATTGGGATTATATATATCATGTACATATATATTATAAAGGAGAGGAGAAAGTGGGGAACCTTGGGGTAAACCTTGTTGGGGAGCGAATGAAGTGGAGAGAGTATTACGAATTTTAATCTGTAAGGATCTATTAAGTAAAAAATTATCAAGGAGGTTGATGAAATGGGGAGGAATTTTCAGGGAGTTGCACTTAAATAGCAGGCCCCGATGCCATACTGAATCAAAGGCTTTCTGTACATCAAGGAAAACAATGGCAGATTTTTTACCTTCAAGTTGGGCTGTTTGACAGTTTGAGGTTAGAATTGTGAGAGGGAGGGACGTGGAGCGTTGTTCAAGGAATCCGAATTGGTAATGAGGTATTGAATTGGAAACATGATTTAGGAGCTTGGATTTAATAATTGCTTCAAATATTTTACCAAGGACAGGAAGCAAGGTGACTGGGCGGTAATTGGTAACTGCTAAAGGATCGTTGTTCGGTTTAGGTATACAGGTAATTATCCCTTGCTTCCATTGGATGGGAATTGCTTGGGTATAGTAAATGTGATTAAGTATTTTAATTATATATTGATGGATGTTATTAGGAAGGGATTTTAGGATGGCTCTAGGAACATTATCGTGACCTGGAGCTGTGTTTTTACCCTTCATTAAAACTGTAGTATATTCCTCCTCCGTTATGACATCATTCGGGATAAAAGGTAAAGAATTATTTTTAAAGGAATTATACCAGGAATTTACCACGTTTAGGAAGTCATTGTCGTATGTATCTTTAACCGTCATCGTGTAGGTCTCTTTAAAATAGTCAGCAAATATATTTGAAATCTGTCCGTCGTCTGTTACTGTCTGGTTTGTAATTGGATCACGTATCTTATTTAAATAGTCTGTCTTGCGGTACTTAGATAATTTTTTAATTTCAGCCCAATATTTTTTTTCCTTGTAATGAATTAATATTTTCGCATGCTGTAACCCAAAGATCTGTTTTGTATTCCTTGATGAGGTTGTGGATAGATCTATTTAGTTTATTAAATTTATTTTTTAACGTACTGTCGTCTGTCTGTCTAATATCTCTGTATAATTGTCTTTTATATTTAATAAGTTGTAGGATAAAATTGGGAAGAGGATATTTGAATGGTTTTCGTGTATTTGACATATATTTTCCAGGCTTATTATTTATATACAATCCAGGTTCTGAGTAATTTTCTAATATTACTTACATTAGAAATTTACTAATAATAAATTGAATTTTGTTCGTATTTCAATGCGTGAAAATTTTCAATGTATACATCTTGAAAGCGCATCATCCCCTTTACAAAAATATTCCACGAATTTCAATAAATGCAATCGTGCATCCCAGATAGGCCTTATTTTCGGTATATCGATTTGGGGTTTGTATTCGCTCCAACAAACTGCATCCAGAGGGGTCGATGTGTCGAAAAGCCTTGACCGTCAACGCCAAGGTCCTCCAATGACACACTTCCCAACTAAATGGTCGGTCATTCCTCGGCGGCCCTCACAAGATTAGTCAGTAAATCATGTACGCTGTAACTCTTCTGGAACCGACGATTTATTGCCGTTTCCACATGAGTTGGATTATAACACCGCATGGCATCCATCAAGATAATTCGAAACGGTTTTTGTAAATGATACTCTTACATTTTAATAAAGGAGAGATTTGCATAATTTATTCGAAATGCCTGTACGTGTACATCATAAGTTGTCCGTTTTTTTATTTCAATTTATTCATGGAGTTTAAAGATGTTAATCAGTGTATAATTTGATTTTCTTTAAAAAAAATATATAATGGTATTTAATTTGCTGAGAGAAATTATCAAAAGAGCAATGAAGTCAAATTAATATCAGCAATCAGTTTTGAATTAATCAGCTGTATAATATAAAATACTCTTTGAAAATTAAAATTTTTCTTGTTGTACGTAAGTTTTCTCTTTTATATGTTAAGAAAATAGCATCAATAGTTCAATAAGCATTTATGAGGTCAACGTTTGTTCCATGAGGGATACTTTTGAGCAATCTCGGTCTATAAAACCAGAAAGCACTCCGACTTTACAGCTATGGAGATAAACAGATGATTTATCATAGCCCAAGATAAAATGTTTTTAATGGATAAGTAATAACGTAAAGTATCCCATTCCTATTCGACCGAGGAATTAAATATACGTTTTTAAGAAACAATCACCATCATTATTAAAAATATTTTTCTGTCAGTCTTATAGTTTAATTAACTTAAATTAACATTATAAGATTTTACCAGCTTCATTTGTAATAACCAGACATTTTTCAATTACAATATAGAAGTTAAAATTAAAGTTAATACAATTTGATCCAATTGATAAGGATGAACGCAAATGATATTAAACACATATTGCTCGTGTTCATATTTTATGCTTCAGTATTGAGTATTATGCAAAACCGTGTTCGAGAGGAAATTGCAAAATCATATTTGGTTTACTCCAGTGCATTCCCGGTTATGTGCAGCAAACACTTTGTGGACGCATTTAAAAGGTTTACCCCCATTTCAATTTCAATCTGATACGGTGTTAAACGAACCACCTGACACCATTGGCAATTTACACCATAATGGAATACGCTATGCATATTTACCCCTTCATTTTTTTCATCATCAACAAAATATTGAAGAGTAAAAATGCATAGCGTATTCCATTCAACAACGTATGAAAAATTTAATACTCACTTACAAAACCCCAAAGATTTATAGTGTGAAAGGACAGTATAATAACGATACTATTTACTTATTATCTAAGGATTTAATGCCATAAACAAAGAACAAAGTTTCCTTTAACTTGACCTAACTGCATTGAATCGTAATTACGTTGCATCTTTATCAAATTAAACGGAATGATTTAGTGGTGGTGTGCAACCGTTGCACCGGCAGTCCTCCGGTACAGTGTCCATTCATAATACTTTATGCAATAATAATTTGACATTGTAATCTCGATGCTGCGCGAAACATGGCGCCCATTAATCACTCTAATGCGGTGAACAAATGCATTTAAACGGTACGTGTGAGTGTCTAGCCAACATGTGCAACCTCATTTTATAACTGGTCGATGTGAGTACTAGAAACCGGATATGCCAGTAATTGAAATGTGCAGTGAAAACTCTTAAGGAAAATATAGTGATAATTATTTATACCATTAGCGGAAGGTGTCTAAACGTCAAGGTACTTAGGAGTTTATTTATACAATAAAAAAAAATTGTTCTTCGTAAACCTACAAAGGCGTTTCAAGTTGAAAGTTGTGTACTATTTTCCATAAACGTATGTGAGGATATGAAAATAATTTCATTTCACAAATATAATAAATATTTTCATTTAATATCATAAAGTAATATTCTAAAAAAGGCAACTGTGTTTATTAAGGTTATTCGAGGCTTCTATTTTAGTACCTTTCTTATAGATTGGTATTATTTTTCTCTCTTCCAAAAATCAGAAAATAGTCATGTTTGCAGTATTAGGTTATATATAAAAGTCAAAGGTTGTCCTAAAATATTTTTGCAGTCCTTAATGGGGAATTCTGCTAGATAATCTGTACCTCTTGTTAATTTTGATTTCAGTTTCTTTATTTTCATTAGTACTAAATCTTCGGATACGTAGAAGTTACCTAAGTAGTAGTTTCTGCTTGGTGTAAAATATGGATATTGTCATAATTGTAAGACCTTTTTAAATGTTCCGAAAACCCGTTTACAATGGCCTCTCCATCATCAAGGGTTGCATTATCATAATGCATAATGTTTGGAATACGGCTGTGGTTCTTCTTTGCGTTGATGTATGATTAAAGCTATTTAGGATCGGATGATATTTTATTTTATGCTTTTATCGAAGCATAATGAAAATTTTCCCCGAGAGGTTCTCGGTACTTTGGGAACACTTATTTCGCAGTATTCATAGATTTAAAATTTGATAAAAATAAGTGTATAACATAGTATACGTAGTGGTCAGTGGGAGATACCAACGATGAGGATATAATAGCTTCAGGTAATGAATTTATTGATATGTGATTTGTATCTAAATGTATTATCAATACACACCGAGGTCCTTTGCTTAATTTACAATAGGCACATGTTTACTATTAATGCTGATGTTAATTTTGCCTTTAAATAAGCGCATGCCATAATTTTGCCAAACAAAAGAAACTTTGATTTCGATGGATGTAGATTTAAATCAAGAATTTAATAAAATTGACAGATTTTTTTGATATATGAATTTAAACATACTTCAGTTTAATGATAACGATAATTTACAAATGACAAATAAATCTGAGTATCATCCACTTTCAATGTTCAAGCTGATCTAGTATGTTTGAGGTATAAAGCCAAAATAATAGAAGGCCAAGAATTGAACCTTGCGGAACACCCTGTTTTACAACAGAGAAATCAGAAGAAAAAATTATTAATTATCCACTTTGTTTTCTATTACTAAGATAGTTATTTATAAGATTTAAAACAGATTGATTAAGACCAAGAAATTCAAGTATCACTCTTTTGTGTTAGGATTGACCAGTTCCCGTTGTAAGCGGGCTAGTTGAGGAAAAAAATAAAGACGCGCGACTTCCACGAAAAATAATAATATTAAATAAACTTTTTACAAAATGGTACTATTTACAAAATACGTTTTAACGATTCGACGTTTCTTAAGTGAATGTCCCTTTTTCCAAGGGTCTGTCCCTCGATCACGTTGCGGGGTTGAAGCGGCGGAAAAGGGGGCAGTTAACCTTCCTGGAATTGACCTGGACTTGAACGGCTATTTCGGGAATATCGGCAGGGTGGTTGGTGTCGTAAATGTGCACATTGGAATGTAGATCTCCGTCAAAATGATTTTAAAAACGTAAACAATCACATTTAAAGTACAGTGATTAACTGTATCGAATCCCTTAGAGTAATCAAGAAGTATAACTGCTGTGACCTTACCTGAATCAGTAGCCCTTAAAATATCATCTGTTATACTTAGTAGAGTTGTTTCGCAACTGTAACCTGTCCCAAATCCTGATTCGTGGATTGTTAATAGGTGATATTTGATTTATTGATTTAACTTTACATGTTCACTTTAAAATATTTTCTAACAATTAATATAAATTACATTATATATTATATTCATTTACAAATTTGAAAAGTTGGTCAATTAGCATTTTTTCGAATAGTTTAGAAAAGATGGATAAAATACTTATTGGCCGTATACAACGTGTACACGTAAGTATGCAACATATGGGAAACTTTTTTATTATTAATTTCTCAGAAAATTTTATTCTTTATAAAAGTTGGTGCTTAAACTTAAACATATAAAATGACAAAACAAGTGACATTCAATGCTATAATAGCAAGATAATGAACAATTTTTATAACTTTTGCACTTTTTAAGTGAATTTCATCAAGTATTCTTAGTTTTGACGTAACTATAAAATGATGGCATATCGATTAACTTTACAAGACAGAGCAGAGTTGGTGCTAATATGTGGCGATACCTATAAAACCTGCAAAGAAGCTGAAATTTTTTGTAGCAGGCACCAAAAAAAAAAACAGTTATTCACAAGTGACAAGAATTTTAAATCAATTTAAAAGGACAGGGACATTTTAAATGCATTTTAAAAAACAATGGACTAAACCAGTGAGAAATGTGGAGAATTCGTTGGATATATTGCAAAGCGTGGTTAAAAATCCTCAAATATCTGTTAGAAAACGTGCCAAAAGTTTAGTATTAGGAAAGTCAACAGTACATAAGGTACTAGCGGCGAATAAGTTTAAAGCAATTAAACCAAGATAAAGTATTGTTCCACATGAGTAGAATCTTCCAGAGATTTCCTTTTCTTCGAGGGTTGCAGAATATGTTCAAACTTTGAAAGAACATAATTACGACAATCTTTCTGAATTTTGTTTCATGGTACAAAGTGAAATAGAAATTCATAGAACATTTCTTAAGAAGATTATGTTTACGGATGAAACAAATTGTGTAGTTTCATCACAGGTTGTTGTCAGAAAATCCAGCATTCGGAATTATCTGCAAAAATCAATATTCTCAAAAAATAAATGTTTGGTGTAGAATTTTGAACAGAGATATTAAAGAGCCCTACAAATTATGGCCGAGTTTAAATTTAAAATGATATTTACAATTTTTAAATATGGCATTCGAAAATGAATTTGGCATGTTACTTTTGGCTATAAGAAGTTCTCTGGCTTATGCAAGATGGGGCACCTGAACGAAGTTGAATATTTAAATGAACAATTTAATGAGAAATGGATTGGAAGCATTAAAGATTTCCATGGCCTGCTCGCTCACCCGATCTAAATCTACTTGATTACTTTTTATGGGGGTGGTTGAAAAACAGAGTTTATTCTAAAAGGCCTTTAGTATTGAAAGGAAAGGAATCGAGGGATTATTATTTAATTATTAATATCGTTAATGTTGTTAATTTCAAAGAAATTAAATTTTTTGTTGATTCAAACCGTATGTCATTTGTTTTATCATTTTTGTATGTTTCAGACGAAGCACCAACTTTTATAAAGAATAAAATTTTCTGAGAAATTAATAATAATAAAAATTCCCATATGTTGCATACTTTCGTGGACACGTTGTATATTTAGGTTCAGTGGGGTTGTTGATTTTAGGTACCGGTTTTATTACTGCTCTCTTCCAAGAGTCAGGAAAGGATGATTCACTAATGCAGGAATATATAATGTGTACAATGAACGGAATTATTGTAGGACAACACAAACATATCAATATTAATTCTATCAAAACCAAAGCTGGCCGATTTTATTTAATTTAAGTAAACAAAACACATATGTTCGTCAATAAGGTGAAATTAGAATTTTATTTGGTTAGAATTTTACTTATTTATAATTTTTGGATTTGACAACCCATGTGGTAATTTAATTTTAGGTTTTCTTAAGTTAAGATTTTGGAAATTTTTCCATAAATAAGATGCATTGTATGTTTTTGATATATGTTAATAATCGATTGTCCTTTTTTATGGCTGAATTGGTTAAATTCCTAATACTTTTATATTAATCCCAGTAGCAGTTCCGGTCTTTCTGAATTTGGATTTGGCTTTATCGCGTAGTTTCATTAGGTATTTGTTGTTATCAGTTATTCAGGGAGCCTTAGGCTTAGAGAACTTGCGATGTGTTATATAAGCATGTTTATCAAATAAGGAAATTATATAGGAATTAAAAATTTAAAGTTTAGAATTAATACCTGCAATATATAAAATACTAAACAGAACTGAGTTTAGTTCATTTTTGTTTATGTTTGTAAAGTTACGGTAGAAGTACACCGTTTCGTTTTCCTTATTGAATTCTGCATTCAGAGTGCAAAAAAACTGCATCATGGTTTGTGAAATGGCAATTAATGATACCAGAACAATTGACTCTTAATCCACGAGAGATTATAATAATATGGCTGATTGATAACTTGTATTAAATTAAACGTCTCGATTAAACGTCAAGTTAAAGGAGATCAATATTAAAGTCACCACAACAAACAAATGTCTTAATAAAGATTATTGTGTCGGTTGGAAGTTACTTAGTTTCCCTGAGATGTATTATTATTGGTGGGTTTAATGACAATCTATCCCTAAGATTGTCACTAAACTCACCAATTGATATATTTTATAGTGAGATTTGTATTTCTATTCGTTACTAGTTCGTAAAGTTTATTTCTTAAGTCGGCAAGGCGTTTTCGTTAGACTGGGGTAGCATCTGATTTGACTAGTAGTTTTTCTAGCTTATTTACGGTTAGATAGAATTAATTTAGCATATGTAAGCTATTCTAAGATTACTTTTAACAGATGAGGATTGTTAGATATTTTGCCTAGTCTTACTACCTTAAGAATATGAATTTTCGGGTGAAACTTGCAATTGTATAAAATTACATTGAATAATAAATAAATTTTCTACATGAGCATTTCTGCACTTATGTTTTACATTTTACTGTAAAAACTCCAGCTAACAGTTAAAACAACTACTCCCCGTATTAAAGCACCGCCAGGCATTGAATGACATAACTGTTAGTTGTCGTTACATGTAGCTGTATCTCAAAAACGAATGAACTTTTTGAGATGAAAAGCTTTTGGTATACAAAAATTTATATAACAAGTAATTCTAAAGAATCCAAAATAAGGAAATTGTTAAGCATAGCTTTTTTGCGTAAACCTCAAAGTTTTTGAGAAAAATGTAAGTAAAGTACTATGATGGGCACATTACCATTTTTCAGTCGAGTAATCAAGACTTGCGGCAGGAAAGGGCCTGGCCCGCATATCGTTTGTCCTGTTGTCCTCCTCGCCAAACCATCTGCTATACTGTTACCTCTGAAGTTGTTGTGTCCTTTCGTCCAGCTTTTACAGTTAGTAATGGACGAAATCACTGCTCTGCTGTCCGTTATGACGTGCATGCTTATTTCCTTGATCTTATCAGAGATTGCCCAGAACCCACACCCTCAAACCCCTCCAAGGAGGATTGGGAGGTGGCAGATCACCTCACGGAAGAGACACATATAACCTGGGCAATCAAAAGCTTCTCACCATTTAAAGCGCCAGGCTTGGACGGTATATTCCCGGCCCTCCTCCAATGGGGGCTGGACATATTATCAGCCCACCTAGCCAAAATCTTCAGGGCATGTATTGCGTTCAGATACATCCCTCTAGCTTGGAGAGAAGTAAAAGTTATCTTCATACCGAAACCTGGTCGTATAGATTATACACTAGCCAAATCACACCGCCCAATTAGTCTAACGTCATTTCTCCTGAAAACGTTAGAGAAATTGTGCGAAAGATTAATTCGCGAGACGGCTTTGATTACGAATCCGATCCACGCTAACCAACATGCATACACTCAGGGGAAATCAACGGAGTCGGCTCTGCACACTGTTGTAGACCGAATCGAAAGATCGCTGGACAACAAAATGTCCACCTTGGGCGTGTTCATTGACATAGAAGGTGCTTTCGATAAAACGACCTTCAGAAAAATGGAAACTGCTCTCTCCACGCATGGTGTGAACCCCACAGTTAGTGGATGGATCAAAAGCATGCTGGAGAATAGGGCAGTCACAGTAAATGTAGGAAATACCACTGTCAGAAAGATCGTTGCAAAAGGCTGCCCACAGGGTGGAGTACTCTCACCACTCCTGTGGAACATAGTTGTTGACAGCCTACTGCGGCGACTTAACGATAATGGTTTCCTCACCATAGGATATGCAGATGACATAATCATCCTGCTAACAGGCAGATTTGAGACGGTGCTATGCAGCTTGATGCAGGAAGCCCTCAAAATAATCGAATACTGGTGTAACGACCAGTCTCTGACTATAAACCCGTCAAAGACTGAAATGGTCCTCTTCACAAAAAAAAGGAAACTAGGTAAGCTAAAGCTTCCTATGCTCCTCAACACCCAGTTGGCATTGTCGTCAGAGGTCAAATACCTGGGAGTGATCCTCGACGGCAAGCTGACGTGGGAACCACATCTCAAAATGAAATGTAAAAAAGCATGCGTCTCCCTCTGGCAATGCCGGAGGGCTGTGGGGCAGACATGGGGGCTATCTCCCAAGATAGCACTTTGGCTGTACACAGCGGTAGTAAGACCAATGCTAATCTATGGAGCACTGGTTTGGTGGCCCAGAGCCAGACAGAAAACCTCAGCAAAGCAGCTTACTCAGTTGCAAAGGATAGCATGCCTCAGCACGACCGGAGCAATGCGAACAACACCCACTGCAGCAATGGAAGCAATGCTCTGCCTTCCACCTCTCGACTTATACGTAGAGGAGATGGCCACGGCGGCAGCACTGCGCCTAAACTCAGTTGGACTTTGGTACAAAGGAGGCAGAGCTGGCAGACACTGTCACCTTTTAGAGGAGGCTGTCAAAAAGACACCCCTCCTTGGAAGGAAGACAGACAATTTGCCACCCTGCTACGTCTTCAATAGACCCTATAATGTATCGATAAAAAGAGGAACCGGGAGTGTAGAGGGTGGGGAATCCCTCCGAATTTACACCGATGGTTCTAAAACCAAAAGAGGATCTATACCCCTAGAGAAGCACACAACTACTCTGCAAGCAGAGATCGTTGGCATCATCCAAGGGGCGAAAGAAATCCTACACCGAGACATCCGTGATAGGAACATCCAAATCCTTACAGACAGTAGGGCAGCAATACTAGCAGTGAGTAGTCACAAGATCACCTCAACACTAGTAAAAGAATGTCACAACACCCATAAACAAGCAGCACAATCAAACAGTATTGAGCTGCGCTGGGTCAAGGGACACAATAATGAAGAAGGCAACAGCAAGGCAGACGAGTTGGCTCGAGCTGGATCGGTTCTCAGTGATACCACGAACCGGCCTCCGATCGCGCCAACCCCGAAATGCCTCACTGATATCCTCAAACAAAATACGCTCAAGATGCTAAAACAACGTTGGGACAACACCTCAGGCACATGCCAAGGAAGCAATACGCTCACCCAATCTGAAAACAGCTGAATATTATTTGCGACTATCCAGGGGGAATCTGCGTCTTATCACAGGTATCCTTACGGGTCACTGTCAGCTAAGGAAACACTTGTTTACTATGGGACTGGTGTAAACCCCCATATGTAGAGCATGTGAAGAAGAGGACGAGACAGTGGAACATGTGTTAACCACCTGCCCGGCTCTCGCCCACCTTAGAGAGTCCATTCTAGGGGAGCTCTGGCCGAGCATGGCCAACATAAGGGATAACCCTCCAAGCGTTGTGCTGTCCTTTGCTCGCCACCTTGGGTGGCTAAATGAGTGATAGAACAACGCAGGGCTGTCCCAGTCAGGGGGGCACAATGGGCCTAGTGAGGCCTAAGTGCTCTGGTCAATGATTTGATCACCCCTGGCAAACTTAATCCAGATCCAGAGATTGCCTTTACTGCAAATAATATACCCACGAGTTCCACCTTTATTGGTGTAGTGCTGTATTATTTTCAGAAACAGGTTTTTGCAATAAATTCGTACACCTGCACCTGTTTTCATCATGATGTTTTTTTGTTTATTTACACATTTACACATCTTTGGACTCCTTTCTTAAAAATTATATATACAACAAATCAATTTAAAAATAAAAACGTACTTCAAATTTTGGGCGAAAGAAGCACGGGCGGAGTTCACAATCACAAAGTGTTCTTCCACTCAAAAATGTCAGCGTGACAGATATATTTTTTTTGTTTGTCTTCGTATCTCAGGTCTATTTGAAGCTGTTACTTCAATTTGAACATTTTATTTAACTACAACAAGTCTTAGATCATGATTAATGATTTGAAGTCCGAAAGTTCTAATTAACAGTAACGATAAATTTCTCCTTTTTTTTACCTCGAACTTCAATTAAAGTCTTGACATTCTCGATATTTACAATCTCAACTCGGACCACGATATCTGGTCTACTAAACAGTTATTCTCTGGTAACAATCTACTGATTATGTATCGTACGATTAGTTCTAAGAGGGTGTCCACCGAATGACATAAATACAAAAAATGTTGAGAAACTCATATCCCATTTATATATTACTAGATCTAAATTCGATTTTGAAACAGATATCGACCAGACTTATAACTCTTCTGAGTTATAAGTCTGGTCTTCTAATCAGTTATTTTCTGAAAACAATTTATTGATTATTGATTGTGCGATTGTTTCTAAGAGACCTTTGAAAAAGAGTACACCAACTGGTAGGAATACATAAAGATTGTCGAAAACATCATGTCTCATCTACATCCACCTCGAGGGAACTGCGATTATTGTTAACACTAACATTGCCTGTTATAGATTGTGTCCATTTATTAAAAAAAGAGTTTACTAATCTCATTTTTAGAAAAAAATTATTTTTTTAAGTAAATATCCATTATTAGGAAATTTTCAACACTTTGAAATATTTTAATTTTCAATAATTTTCTTTTGTTTTGGTAAAAATTTAAAATTCGATTGTTTCTTTTTTTTAAATTTGAACTTCTCTTCTTTGCAAGTAATTTCAGATTGTTTTTTTTTGGCTAAATATAATAACTTTTTAAACAAACATTTTTATTAGTAACCATCAATTTTTGATTTAATTTTTTATTGTTTGAAACAACTTAACTACTTTTTCTAAGGAAATATTGATTGATTTTTTAGAAAATTTCAATTTAAATCAAATAAAAAAATGTATTTTGAAAGTTCTAAAAAGTTCTTTTAAAAAAATAATTGTGATTTCGAAAAAAATGTAATTTTTCAGAAAAACATTAATTTTTTTAATATTATTAATATTTTTAGTCTGAAGTGGTTAAATTCAAATAATTTATATTTGTTTACTGTTATGACATTATTGCTTCAGCACTTTGTCAATGTCAACTGTTTTACGGTTAGTTTTTAGATATTGTAGTAATCGTTATATTAAACTACATATAATAAACACAATATTAACCTAACCTTAAAAACTTGATTATTATTTATTCTATCGTACTCTTGACCTACCCCAACAAACAATGCAATGACCTCTCGTACTCCCGACCCGCCCGAGCAAATTATACGTTGAGGTAGGTCAAGAGTACGCTTGAGTTTAAGCGGGAAAATAGTCGCTAGGTTAACGCATAATTTATTGTCGTAGGTCAAGAGTACGTTCGGTTAAATAAATTTAAAAAGAAACTGATTGCATTATTTAAATTTATAGAATGTAGAAATCTGTTGATGTAAAAAAAATCTATAATCTGATAATTATTTTGTAAATTGGTGCAAAAAATTCCATAATCTGATAGGTAATTATTTTGGAAGTTATGGTGGAAAAACTCAAAAACAATTGAAATTCGAATTTTGTATTTTTACTTGATTTAAATAAATTTGACGCTAGGAATCCATTGCAAAAATTTCCATAATCGGATTATTATTTTGGAAGTTATCATTGAAAAACCGAAAAACGATTGAAGTTCGAATTTTATATTTTTACTTCATGTAAATAAATTTGATTGTAGTGCAAAATATTCCATAATCTGATAATTATTTTGAAATTTATCTTGGAAAAACTAAAAAACAATTGAAATTCGAATTTTAGATTTTAACTTGATTTAAATATATTTTATTGTAGGAAATCATTAATTCTACTTTAATGTTTTGTCTACTGATGATAGGTGAGTTTTCAGTATTATGTATAATAAATGAAATAAATTTATACAGAACAAAATAGTGTTTTTTGTTTATTAAAATTAGTTGCCATTGTCCAATTATTAAACACACTATTAATTATTTAATAATGTTGACTTAATATTGCTATACCGCAATCAGTACGGTTCAATTAAGTATTCAATTAGGTGAATACGAAAAAATTACGAAGCAGTTGTATTTTGAAGAGAGAATACGTGATCGATAATTGAACTGTTAAATTCCTGGATAACTGTTTAGTTAATTAATTGGTTGATGAACCTTTACATTCTAGCATCAGTCATATAAAAGAAAACATAATAATGTAGAATATTTATGAGTTATTTAAATAAGAACTAGTAATTTTTTATGCAAATACAAAACCATAATCTACACATAATAAATATTAACAACAAACTTTCGAATTTTAGTACTATAATTACGTCTGGAAAAGTAGAAGAACTAAAGACGTTACATTAAATCTGCCTAATAGCAAAAATTAGAGCAATGTAACACGTTACACGTTCCGACTTTCACGACTTTCATTGATAAACATAAATAAATAAAATCTTACAAAAATCGCAATATGACCTCGGCGACTTTCACATTCCGGTCTGCGTTTGGCATCACATTTCCCTCGCGATTATTTATCGCCGAAACAAAATGGCACGATATGCATTTTTATGAAACTCGATCGAGTTTTGCCCGTACGCACCGAGAAACTGGAACGTTCTTTTTTTGGAGTGAAAGATCAATGTCTATTTAACGACAGTAGGTAATGATCGCAATCGGAGAAAATTTTCACACGCACAATTGCAGCCGACAAGTGTAATTAGATTACCGCAAATGTGTTATGTTCTATTGTGCGCGTGATTTCCTAATCACACGTGACGTGCACTTAGGTCTTCCATTTAAATACAATGCGAGGATTTGTAGGCATTTCTCGTCAGCTAATTAGTGTTGATGTGAATTTAAATATGATCGTATAAAAAATCAAACAAAACCTTATTTCATTTAGTTATTTACCAATTAAAACAATTTAGTTAAAACCTTATATTATAGACACATTTTTAATAACTGCATTAAGTATAAATACTCATAGATTTAATAAGATTTCTTAATGGGTTCATAAAGTGATTTACAAAAAAATTGTAATTTTAAATCATTTTATAATTTAGATTAATGTATTGACTTTCTATAAATTTGCATTACTGTGACAAATCAAAGATTACAGATATGTTATAATACATTATAATTCATTGATTAATTACTTCAATTAAATGGTAATAAATTAAATTTTAATCATCAACTAAATATATAAATACAAAATGTATCCATAAGAACAAGTTTTATCTAATTATCAAACAAATCGGTTATTAAAAGATATATTATGAGGGAATCCGAATTGTTTTGCGATATATAACCAATAAGTGGACCATTATCTCAGAGCCGTTTCTATAGTCTACTTTCTATTTTGGCGCAGCGTCGATGAGAAAGAGGATGAAAGCTTTCACGCGTTTAACTCCGGGTGGAAAAAATGGAAACATCTAATGTCCGGTCTGGTTTATTTTTGTGCGTACTTGGCACTGAAAGCCGACGCCATTTCTCTTAATGGATTCACATTAAAAATTCCACCCGAGATGACTGTATAGAAAGCGTCTAATCTAATGTAGTGTTATGTGCAGAACGGGTAATCGTTTGTGTTCTTTTTTTCTTTGCAAAACATAAAATCGGGTTTAAAAGTTTCTAGTAAGATATTATTTCTGATTTGAATGATATAACAGGTTTCTACTTATATATAAGTGCTTCAAATAGCATACCATTTATATGAATATAGAAAGATAACATAGGCCTACATTTTTTTTTCATGAAAAAGTGTTTCAATTTTTATAGGTGACCCATAGTAAATGGTAAATCGGTGCTTAGTTTTTTTCCAGCACGTCAAGTTTTCAGGAAAAGTGTTTTTGAAATTTTTCATTGAAACTGCGAAAATATTGAGAAAATATATATTGAAACTATATTTAATAGAAAATTACACTGCAAAATTGAGTTGTTTATTAAAAAAAACAATGCAGTATAATCTAAGTTTTTAATAAAATCTTTGTTCCTCAAACGTGCGTTTTGTAGTTTTCTTTTTGTGGATTTTTTTGAGCGAGTCTCTCTTCAAGGTACAGTAGTAATCAGCCATCATTCTAATATCCCATCTTCCTTGGTAACGTCTCCTCATCTCCCTTATGTCTTGATAGAACCTCTCTCCCTGTTCCTCGCTGACAGCTCCAAGATTTTCGAGAAAAGAGTCAACGTGGGAATTCAGAAAATGAAGTTTGACAATCATATTGCATCCCAGTTTTTTATAATTTTCGACCATATTGGCTACAATTTCATTGTAGTTTGAAGACTTGTTGTTTCCAAGGAAACCGTCTATGACTTCTACGAAAGAACTCCATACTTCAGATTAATCCTGGGTCATTATATTCTGGAACAATTTGTCCGATTTAAATGTTCGAATTTCAGGGCCTACAAAAATTCCTTCATTAAGTTTAGCTTCAGAAAGTGCAGGTCATTTATGTCGCACAGATATTTAGAGCAGTTACCTTGTTTATTTAAAGCTTTGACAAACTGCTTCATCAATCCTAACTTTATGTGAAAGGGCGACAAAAGAACTAATTTTGGATCAACTAATGCATCACGCAGCACATTTTTTTGTCCCGGTACAAGTTTTTCTCTGAGTGGCCATTCTTTCTTAAAACGCACAAAAAACATGAATACTTTGTGAATCCAGACTGCTGACCCAAAAGCATGGATATTATTTTGAGGTCTCCACAGAGTAGTTGATATGAAATAAACAATAATATTATACTAAAATATTTTCTATCAATGCATCAAGTATTTTAAAGAAATAATTTTAATGCAATATAGGAAATATCATAAAGGTACTTCTTTGATCTAGTACAAAATATCTCACAAGGTTATTTTTAATTTTGTGAAAAATCTTGACGTGATGGGCTCAAACCAAATTCACATTCAGAATCAACGTACCCGTATTATCTAAGGATACTTATCAAATTCAAAACACCAAAAATCATGACAGCCTATGTAATTATAGGATCTATTGTTGTAGATTTTTTGTAGTGATGTAGCAAGTATTTTTTTCTATTTCTTCTATGAACTTAACTTATCAAGATATATTTTTTTGTACTGTATGTAAACGTTTTTAAACTTTACAGCGGAAGAAAAAAGGCATACATTTAGGAACATAAATATTTCTCAAGTTATCTTTACCTTTTCGAATTTATATAAAGAAAAAGATTTGAAACAATGTCTATGCTTGTCAATGTAGAGTTGTACTTGGAATACTTCAGATTCTTTACTTTTTACGTTTCATCTCATATTAATTACAGAAAGTGATTGCGGATTTACACCCTTCTTCTGAGGATTATTTGTATTATTTTATTAAAGTCAAAGTCACGTTTTAGAGTCTGATGATAAATATGGAGGACGAGCAGATGATGGCAGTACTTAGACCATTCGTTTGTGCCACCTTCAGAGCAATACTCCTCAAGCCAGTCTAAACTTCTTGTGAAGCCGAGTAATTGGTTGTATGGAGTATTGCCCAGCTTTGATCAATCTAGCTACTCTTAACCTAATACGGACCACCTGAGATATTTGTGTGACTCGCATTTACACAATTTGTGTCTTAGATATTCGCATTTCCGCCATTGGGGATTTTTTAAGTTCGTGTTCCAAGTGATTTTCCGAGTTCAACTTGGAATCTAGTGTTATACTAAGGTATTTCACCCTGTTTAGAAAGAACAACTGGATGTTAAATAGTTTGGAAAGTCTACCTATATTGATCTTCCTTTTTCTTGTAAACATTACAAATTCTGTCTTCTTGAGTTGATTTTTTCGCACCATTTCTCTATGATTTTGAGAGTGCTATGCATTAGGCTAGACATAACATTCTCCTGTTTTCTAATGAGTAGCATTACCACGTTATCTACGTAACCCTCAGCTTGGCTTCATTGTTTAGTTGATACAGTAATCTATCAGCAACGACATTCCACACAAGCAGAGATATCACCACATCCTGCGGACATCCTTTTGTGGCAGCTAGTGTCTGGATTTCTTTCCCTATCAAGGCGGTTACAGTTCTATTTCTCATCATGGTCGCACTGTAGTAGGGCAGGATACACACCACCCGGTCTTAACGATTTGAAAGGGCAGAATGATTTTGTCTATACTCATATTTCAGTCTTCCGCTGTGAGGTCATTTTGATGCTTCAAGTCAGGCTTTTTTTTTGGAATCAGGAAAGTGGGACTCCCATAAACAGACTTAGAGATTCTCGAAGATCAGCAGTGTAGGTGTCGTCCTTCTTTTTTAATATGCCTGGCTGGATAGTATTTTCTTTTTACAGGCTATTTCCGATACGGAATTTATGCCCGTATAAAAGTTGCACCATGAATCTCTTTGATTCCTTCTGAGGGTCATTTTAAATTCGCCCTGGATTCTCTTGAATGTGGCCCAGGTATCCTCAATTCGGGAGTTCTTGGCTTTATTAAAGGCTTTCCGGAAATTAGACCAGGTAGGTTTGGTAGATGTGCCAACATTTTTGGCACGGCAGGATGAAAAAGAGTCTAAAAGGCTGGTTTATAATTTGAAAGACAGTTTTTCAACCGCCTCCTGATATACATGGTCCTGCCTGAAGATATCATCTCCTTTCGGGTGTGTCTAGGCAGCTATTATAAACAGTTCCGCATTCTTCTTGAGTTCTGAGACAGAATTCGTTCCATGGTCTGAAGCAGATCCAACTGTAAACCAAAAAAGACACGTCATGGTTGGTGCCGCTACTGCTTAAACTATGTGGGTGGTGGGTATTGGCATCACATCCTATTATCAGGTCTATTTTATCGTTCTCTCAGTGGGGAGGAGGGCCTTTGCTGTCATACGGAAGGTAGGTAGATGTCAGGGTCCGAGTCTCTGCCCTCAACATCCTCCACACTGACCACTGTGAGGTCCGGTGTGCTCAATTGTGGTAGGAACACGCACTGCACATTCTTAGGTGTTTAGATACATGTTCTTGGCTTTGTAAAGGTGAAGTAATTTGGCACATAATCGATACTTGTTCTGCTACTCTATTGATGGAACCAAATTTTCAAATTGGGAGAAGTAAAACTCTTGTTATGTTCCATTTATTTATTTTCAGATAACTGTCAATGTGCTTCGGTCCTTACGGATCATTATCAAATTTAAAAGTAGTTTTATGATCCGTAAGGACTGAAACGTGTCAGTTATCTGAAAATAAAGAAATGGAACATAACAAGAGCTTGACTTCTCCCAATTTAAATTGGCACAAGTGCGCCACAGTTATTTTGTTGTAACTAAGTAATAGTAGTAGTATTTATTAATCAACTCTGCTTACACAGTAACAATAACAATAACAATATATTCTTACAAAAAATTTGTTTGCACATGGAAAGGCTTGAGTTCATAATGAAATATTCTTCCCCTCTTACCTGCATCGTTGACATTGCTGCCACAGAAGGTCTTTGTGATGAACGTTCATCATTACTTTGTCGAATTTGGCTTCTTTTCCTCTAACAAGAAGACTTCAATTAAACTTATTATGTCATATTTGACACAAGTACAAATAATTGATATTAGGTGGAGAGTAGCTTTTTTTTTGTTCCATAATGTGTTACTCTCCACCTAATATTAATATCTGTTTCCATCAAGAGTGTAATGCAACAAGCATTAAGTTTAATAATCAATAATTAAGGTTTATTTGTATGATATTGAATTTTATTTTTAAGGTTAGTACAATTTCATGATTGTATGGTTAGTAATTACCTGCTAATAAGCAAAAATAGACTTACCCTATGCATTTCCCGTTTTGTCTTGGCCTGACCTTGAAGCTGAGGTTCTTATCATTGAGAGCCATACTGAGTGACTGCTGTGATCTCATTGGGAGGTTCCTCAACAGCCTTCGCGGTGATTTCCTTCTCTCTTGGCTGCTTCTAAAGAAGCAACCATATTATAGCTAGCATTTGCCTTAAAGGAGCTTACCCTTCAGAGGCTTGACCTCTTTCAGAGATATCCCAAAAACGACTAGAATGCCGTCGTTCTTCATTTCATAGTAGAACACACATCACTTGGCTACTTACACCTCTGCATTCTGGATGCCCAGGCAGGTCCTTGTACTGTGTATTGGGCTAAAGCCCACACTAGCCACACAGCTAGCGAATTTTGACATTTTCATGCCAAATTTTTGAACGATTATTTGCAAAAATTTTAAAGGTCCAAATCCACTTTAATTTATTTTATTGCAAAACAATTTCGCAGCTTAAGTTTACATATGCAGAATATAGTATGGGTTGTTTAGTTAAAAATATAAATTTTAGGTGGGCGGGTTATCTCTAACCCACCCTCCAATTGTTATACCATAAACAAGTGTTTCTAAAAAGGAGATCGAAGAATAACACTACATTATTAAAACAAATTAGTAAGTCTTATATTTAAGTACTTATACGATAAAAGTCTTGCGTATGTTTTACTGATTGGAGGGTGGGATAGTGGCCACCCACCCACCCTACATATACATTTTAATTTCTATCAGTGATACTGTTTTAGTTTCCAGGAAACGTCAGTAGTTTTGTTATGATGTTTAGGAATGTAGAAATATTTGTTGTAGTATATATTCATGTGTACATGTAGCGTAGGTGGGTGGCCACTATCCCACCCTCCATTCATTACGCCACAAGTAAAGCTTCTTCATAAAGAAATTAACAAAACAAAAACATAAAAAATAAAATCTTTCTATTCATAATTAATTTAATAATTTATTTAACGAACCACTTCTACGTGTTTTACTGATTTAAGGATGGGATAGTGGCCACCCACCCACCCTACTTATACATTTTAATTTCAATAACTAACACTGTTTTAGTTTCCAGCAAACATTAGTAGTTTTAGTACTGATGTTTAGAAATATATAAACAATTGTTGTAGTTTATGTTCATGTGTATATGTAGGGTGGGTGGGTGGCCACTATCATACCTTTCATTCATTATGCCACAAGCGAGTCTTCCTCATAAAGAAATACACAAAACGTAAACATAAAAAAATGAAGTCTTTCTATTTATAATTAATTTATTAATTTATTTAACGAACAACTTCTACGTGTTTTACTGATTGAAGGTTGGGATAGTGGCCAACCACACGCCCTACATATACCAGGTGGCGCAAAAGTAATGTCATAGTTTGAATTGACTGCCATATTGTTATAAATGCAAAAAAGAGCTCTGTTTTCATCAAAAGTTTATTTGAAAGTGTATTATTAGTTATATTACTAGGAAAATATTATATCGCTAAAATGACCACCTCCAGAGTTGATGCATAATTGCGCTCGTTTTACTGCATTTCGAATTGTTGCTTGCAAAATATCTGGCTCCAAATTTGTGATTTTCTTCTTCGATGTTAGCTTTCAAGTCTTTAAAGGTTCGTGGTTTGTTGTGGTAAATGCGAGATTTTAAAAAGCCCCGAAGGAAGAAGTCTGGTGCAGTTCGATCTGGTGATCTGGACGGCCAGTTCAAGATCACGAGATATCACTCGACCTGGAAATTGGTGTCTCAAAATCTTCATAGTTACCCGAGCTGTGTGATTGGTTGCTCCATCCTGTTGAAACCAACCATGCAGAAACTTGCGGCAAAAAAACTCGTTTAGAATCTGCCTGAAACGTTTGTCATTTACGGTTGAGGCGACACCATCGGCGTCTTCAAAAAAGTAAGGACCAATCACTTTTTCACTGCAAATGCTGCACCAAACAGTCAATTTGAGGGGATGCAATGGATCTTCTTCCATTACATGTAGATTCTATATGTCCCAGAAACGCAAACTTTGTTTGTTAACATAACCACTTAAGTGGAAATGGTTATCAAGTTATCAAGTGTTTCGCTCCATGGATTGTTGACAACTAATTCACTATATATCTACATCATAAATATCAAAGCACACTGACATTTGGCGCCAACTATAAAAATGACGGCCAATTCAAACTATGACATTACTTTTGCGCCACCTTGTACATTTTAATTTCAATCACTGACACTGTTTTAGTTTCCAGGAAACGACGTCAGTGTTAGTGCTAATGTTTAGGAATGTATAAACATTTGTTGTACTTTATGTTCATGTGTATGTGTAGGGTGGATGGGTGGCCACTATCGCACCCTCCATTCACTATGCCCCAAGCAAGGCCTCCTCATAAAGAAATGAACAAGACGAAAACATACAAAATGACTTTCTACTTATAATTAATTTAATAATTAACTTAATGAACCACTTTTAGGTGTTTTACTGATTAAAGGGTGGGATAGTGGACGCCCACCCACCCTACATGTACATTTTGATTTTGATCATTGACACTCCATTGGTTTCCAAAAAATGCCGTTACAGTTAGTGTCGATGTTAAGGGATCAATCAAAAGTGTCTTAGTTTAAATTTATATGTATAAGTAGGGCGAATAGGTGGCCTCTAACCCACCATCTAATTATTCTGCCACGAACCCACCCTCCAGTTTTTTATACCATAAAAGATTGTTTCTCAATCAAAAGAAACTCAAACCATAATTAAAATAAATTGTCAAGTCTTATATTTAAGTACTTACTCAATAAAAGCCTTGTGTATGTTTTACTGACTGGAGAGTGGCATAGTGGCCACCCACCCACCCTACTTATACATTTTAATTTCAATTACTGAGACTGTTTTAGTTTCCATGAAACAAAGTCAGTAGTTTTAGTGCTTATGTTTAGGAATCTATAAACATTTGTTGTAGTTTATGTTCATGTGTATATGTAGGGTGGGTGGGTGGCCACTATCCCACCCTCCATTCATTATGCCACAAGCGAGGCTTTCTCGTAAAGAAATGAACGAAACGAAAACATAACAAATAAGGTCTTTCTATTTATAATTAATTTAATTAATTATTTAACGAACCACTTCTACGTGTTTTACTGATTGAAGGGTGGGATTGTGGCCACTCACCCCCCAAATATAAACATTTTAATTTCAATCACTGACACTGTTTTAGTTTCCAGGAAACGTCAGTAGTTTTTGTGCTGATGTTTAAGAATATATAAACATTCGTTGTAGTTTATGTTTATGTGTTTATGTAGGGTGGGTGGGTGGCCACTATCCCATCCTCCATTTATTATGCCACAAGCGAGGCTTCCTTATAAAGAAATGAACAAAACTAAAAGATAAAAAATGAAGTGTCGTTCTTATTCGTTTACTTTTTCACCCCGCAGAGCGATTTCTTCACCCTCGCACGTGGCTTTGTCTGTTGGCGAACCCTGAGCAGAGATGCACTTGTGGACTAGTGGTGGTAGATTGTGATGGGTCACCCGAAGGCGTGCCCAGCCGCTTTGTTATTTTTGGGCAGTCGGTGGCTAACGAGCACAACCGTCTTCGATCGGAAGTGGAGTTCCAAGCTCCTGTTCCGTAAAGTTTTTTATTTCTGGTTTTGGTTTAGGAGTTTTATGTTTTTTATTCGGATGTCCTTTCCTAGAAGGGTATGGCTCTATCGGTAGCTCACGCTTCTGACAATAAAACAATCTGAAATGGCTAATTCTTTCACAATTGTCATGTTAAACAACAACAAATAATTGTAACTAATAATCAATGCATGGCTTGGACCAAGTTCTTGAAGCTATTTGACTATACTCTTACTATGCAATTTATAGTTCTGTTTATTCAAATAGTTGCGGCTGTAAATATTACAATTTGTAGTAATTTCCGAAGTTATAGTAATGATATAAAAATAGAATATAACACGATAACTTTGTTTGTATAACACTTAAAGAAATACTGACACAGTATAGGGTTTCTGAATGTTTTTAATATTGTACTACAACAATGTTTCACCACACAGTGGCTTCATTAGGTAGATGAAAATATGTGCCATGTGTTGTTTGTATAACTTGAAAACTTTTTATTGTTATTTTGTTTCGACAAATTTAGCTTGTCATTATCAAACACATGAAAATAATTACAATAGAGCTTGTATCCATTATGATACGGTATTGAATTTGAAAGATGAGATGAGAAAGGGCCACCGAGTAAATTGCGGTATTACAAACACTCTAGTCTGAGCTACAGATGGTGTGAAGAGGAAGATAAAACCGCCGAGCATGTATTTCTGGACTGCCCGGTTTTATCCAACCTACGTGAATCCACAATGCTCCCCCATGATGCCTACAGTCCGACCGTAGTAAGGAATGGGAAGGCTTACAGTATGGGAAGACTATGGGCTTCTTCAAAAGTGCCACAAACAATTTGGGTGTTAAGTTAGTGGCAAAAATATGGGGTATATGTTAAAGGAAGTGGTTGATAAAATAAAAGAGCGCAAGGCGGATGAATCAGACGTATATATTATATTTAATTGTTGGTTTATTATAGAGAAAGTGTCCTGAGGGTAGAAAATAAAGACAGATTTTAAATTTCAGATAAGATAAGAACGCAAATCAAAAGTATTTGTTATCAATCATATAAAGTCTACTAAGTCTTTAAAATAAGGTTGACAAGAAATGAGTTAAGAAGTGTGAATGAAGAAAGAGAGATGAAAAGCGTGGATGGATCAGAGTAGGTTTGTGGCGAAGAACAAGATGTGTACGGGCTTTGACGAATGAGCCTGAGGCTATGCAGAGAAATGGAAGAGTTGAGGAAAAATAATTGTTTGTGTGAAACTACCACAGAGATACATGTATTAATGCTAATGAAGGAATATCTTTATTAATATTACTGACCTAGATAATTATTGTGCCATGGTTTTTGTATAAATACGAAGTTCTTATTGCTTGAAGCTGCAAAGGAAGTTTCAACCTCTTATGGTGAATATTAATTATCTTAATGTAAGCTCCTGGTAACAAAATGGAAAAAACTACAAGAAGATAATGCGTTTATTGTGTGGTTGATTTTTCGTGAGGCCTAGGAGCCCTCACATCCTGTAATGCAAAACAACTCAAACAAATGGATTAAAGAGTTACTATACCTAACTCATACATACCCACAAATAAACCTTCTTTTAAACATGATAAAAGTAGATAAAAATAGATTATATGAAGAAGCAGACAAAGAAATCAATCCGTCTTATACTAGTGTGTAGCTTAAGCTATCATAAATATTTAAAGGCATTGTGATGTCATCAGTTAAAGAATTGAAGTTGAAATCACTTAAGTATGTTGGGTCAATAACTTAAGGCATAAAATGCCTCCCAAGAAACTTAAGTATGTGCGTATCTCCACAATGTATTAAATGCTAATACACATTCTGATTCGATTAAGATATCGATTTCAAAAGAGAAAATTTTATTCGTGACAGTTTTTCTTTCATAATTACGAAACGATCCAAGTGCTTCTTTGTAAACAACCCTTAATATTAAACATATTTCACCACGTGATAAACGAAAACTAAATTCAACTAATATTTCTGTATTCACTATTTGTTTTGAGTTATGTGAAGTAATAATCACTAATAAAACACGATTTGATTACTAAATTAGTGAAGAAAGGAAATCAAATCGTGTTTTATTAATAAATATTTCCGTTCTCTGTGAAGGAAGGAAAATTGTATTATTGATACAATACTTTTGTAAATCTCAAAAAATTATTAATTACGATTAATTTAAAATATTTTAGGATTTATTCTATGTGATCTAATAAAATATTTTTAGATATAAGAAAATTAATTATCGTTATTGTTACCTGAAATATAATATTTATCTGCATATATAAGTTTACGGTCATAATTTTCCTTAATTAGAATTGTATGAATATATTTGACCTACAGACTTTCGACCTATAGCCTTGCTTTTACGCTGACCTTGATCTTCGATGTCATATGATATATAGAAACTAATTATGGTAATCTCACTCAATATTATTATTCGTATCACGTTTTTGATTGAGATCTGATATAGCATAAAAATGCAAATTATAATTTATAACCATTGTTTCTATCGCAATTCCATATGTCACATTTTATGTGCTCTGATGACCCACTTAATTTTTATCGGTTTTGCATTATTATTATTTATGATTATATATAACATGATTAAATTATTTACATTTTTTATAAATCAAAGTAGTTGAAATCACAATATCCCCCCTTAACAGAAACATCCATTAATCACCTAACATCAATTCATTAGTTTGAATCATCCAGACTTTTAAACTAGCTAGTAACATTGTTCATTTTGTTATACATAACTTAGAGTCAGGACAGGGTAGAAAGACCGCTGATAAATAGCCCAAACGGACATAATAACCATATTGTTTTTTACTTGTATGTTTCTTTAAATTGTATATATGTTATAATTATTCGAATAAAGATGTTATTCTCTCTCTCAAGGTAGTTTTCATTATTATTCCCTGTCAACAACAGCCAGAAAAGACTCTTAGGCCCTGGACTAGTCGGTGGGAATCCGACACTACCCTACTATAAGGGTATCCATGCAGTATTTCCTCTGTTTCTTTATAAATTGAACAATGTGAAGAATGACAACTAGTAACTATATAATTTTATACATTTCGTAACATGATCTCACGAAAAACTAAAGTAGATAAAATATTAATTCTGTTTAATGAATTAAAAAAATTAATTAATATTAATATATTTGAAAATATCAATCACAATTATTTGCCTCAATAAGCTGTTTGATCATCTCTATGTACGCGGAACCAGGCCACCTAATTCCGGTCTCTGACTCAACACTAATTACGAAGATCAATAACTGGCCACAAAATTAAATTCACTTTTGGTTTCTACAGTATTACGTGAGCACATCTTTGCTTAAAGCTTTGAATAATTCTATGATTTTTGGTGAGAATAATCAATTGATTTTAACACATTTAATTAATTAATGTTAATAATTACATTTCTATTGATTATACTTAAAAAATCCAATAAAATATTCTAGAGTTAGAATTATGTTATTATGTATGTATGTCTTTACTTAAAATAATATTTTCACGTACTTCATTATGTTAATCGACTGTTTTTATCATTATTGGATGCACTTTGATCGTAAGGAAAAATGCAAATCTTCAAAGCGCCATAAATAAATTATCCCGCCCTCAATTTCACACGAATGCGAATGAATATGCATGCGGCATAAATAAATGAAGTCATCTAATCTAAGCATCGCACTCATATGCACCGGACAATGAAACCGGCTTAAACTCAATTAAAATTCGCACAATGCACCCGGTAGAAATTCATTCGCGTTTATCCCCGGCCTAGTTTAAATACGTCAACTAATCTCCATTCTCATGATCTATGGAAGGTTTACGATTGTTGCTGGCATCCTAGTGGATGGGCGATAAATCGCGCGCACCTAGAACCGATGCGAAACCGGCCTCAAGGAAAGGAGGAACGACGTGGTGAACACAGTATGGGAAATGAAGAAGAAACCGTAACCCTAATTCTTGCATTTAACTGGTCCAACTGGCATACATTGCAGGACTTAACAGAGGATATAAATTCTTCGCCGGGAACCAGGAGGGGCATTCGTTTTGCAACCTCGGACATGTTTGCATTCGAAGTTTAAAGAAAAACGTAATTAAAATAATTATAATAGTAAGAAACTTGTGCAAGCTTTTGTCTTTTTGCTCAACGGTGACAATGAACTCTAAAGTGATTTGTGGTGTTATCCTATTCTACCTCGCTATAGTAACTGCAGGACCTGCTGGTGATGATACGCCTAGTCAAAATTTGGTAATGTTCATATTATTTTCTAACTCAATTCAAACACGCCTTATAAAAAAACTACAGTTATGTAACTAATAATTCCAGAACCTACTTACAAAAAAATAAACAAATTATATAGTTTGATAAAAATATAGAGTATAATATAAAAATATCAAGAGATTTAATGAAAATTGCATTCATTTCTATTACAAAAATGTTGTTATTAAACTTTAATTTAAAATTTGTTATATATTTATCTTTCTTTCCTTTGTTGTTTGTAATTAAGTAATTATTAGAATATTTTGTAGTAAGTATGTTGGATAAATAAATACCTAATACCTAATATTTGTTTATTTAACTTCAGAGTATTTTAGAAGTTGTGTATCATTTTTTATATGTCCATTAATTATATTGCTAAAAAGGGAATTTCCATAATAAGTAAACAAATATCACAAATAGAGAAATATTTAACTGTATTGGCTTTAAACTTCATGATATATTATCTAATGGTTCCAATAAAATAGTAATTTTGTAAGTATTAATTTTGTGTGATATTTACAAAGATGCTTACTTATAAATAATTTTGCTTTAACCAAATTTTTATCTAATCCAAAAGTGAAAATTTTAATCGGGTAATATATTTTTGCACTTAAAGTTATTTTTTTGTGGGAATATTTTAAAACATTTTACTAACATCAAATAAAACTAAATTTAATTTTTTTGGGGTCATAACGGTTAACTGAAATCCAGATAATTCTTGGGAATTTTTGATATTATCCACTATTTAAAATTAGTTTAAGTCCATTTAAAAAACTTATCCAATTAGCCTTCAATTCTTTACCAATTTTCTCTACGATAGAGAAAAAAACATTTATAACCTTAACTTTTTTTCGGGAAGCAAGCTTCAGTTAAGTTAAAGAAGATTTTGGATAAACTTTATACAAAAATATTATACAAAATATACAAAAATTTTGCAATTAATATACAATTGAAAATTTATTTTACATCAAGCCTCATATTGTCGGCATTCTCAAACATTTTCCTTCCAGAATTCTCTAACAATTTAGTTTCCAAATTGAGAGAATTGTCACGAAGGTTCTGGAATTTTTCAGTTTTCTAAAATCTTTTTTTTTAAATTAAATTACACTTGGTTTGTTTCACAATTTTTAAAATGTTTTACCAAGTGATAAAAGAAAAATTCAAGAAATGCTAAAATCTTACTTTAACATCGAAAAAATGTTGTTTCAATATGCCATAAAATATTTTATTTATTTATTTATTGCTACTTTATCAGAGTGGCTTTAACTCATTGACGATGTAGGCTTCTACTTCGTTATACATAATTAATCACAAATTAAACACAATAATCACTTTGTTTTTTATACATATAATTCAAAATCCATAAAACAGTAAACCAAACCATACAAATAATTTGGTCAACAAGCTGAAAGGCAAAGTTCACTCTTGAAGAATGTTCCCACTCTAATTTGTAGCTCAGATTTCTCTTCAAAAATTTTAGAATTTATAGTCAGCATTTTTTTGAGATTTTTAGAAATCCCAATGCTTGCTACTCAAAAGTACTAAAACTTTAATAATTTGTAATTTGTAAGAATTTTCCAAAATACCTATTCTAAATCCTCTAATTATCTGATTTACTTTCACAGATTTCCTTTTATAACTTTTAATATTTTCTAGCATTTTTTTTGTAATGCGAGATTATTTTTCGACGATAATAGCATATTTCAGCAATTTCGCCTAAAATTTATTACCTTGATCTTTACAACCAAATTGCAAGAAATTATTATTTAATTGAGGATTTTGGAAGTGTCCAATAATTTTTCATTTAGAATTTTCAAACTTGTCAGCAATGATTTTTCTTGGCTTTGAAAATTTTCTTGGAAAATTCTAAAGCTAGCAAGATTTTTTCTAAAATTTACTGATATTGACAGATTAGAAAAAAATTGTCCTAATGAGAAAATTTTTGAAAAGAGTTCTAAAAATTTCTAATTATTCCCCTAGATTTCTAGAATTTCCCAACGGAAGTTAGAAAGTTCTAGAATTGTAGGGGAATAACTTCTAGAAAATATTAGAACTCTTGTGAAAAATGATGTCTTTTCTTCAATCATTAATTTTTTTGGAATGAAGGTTGTTGGATGGAATTGCGGATTGCGGTAGTGTGTAATAGTGAAAATTTGGCTTAAGCAGGCCATTCAGAAACAACCGATTTTTGTAATGTTTTTCAAATTATATTTTAAATGGGGACAACATCAGCTTCTCCGACTACAGTCGGTGCACTAACCAATGTACCAACGTTGATTTGATATCTAGAATTTTCTAGCATATTTTCTTCCAAACTACAAAAATTACCTTCAAGGCTTCTAGAATTGTCTAGCAACTTATTAAAATTATTTACAATGTTTCTTCTGGTTCCTACAATCTCTTATGTCTGTAAAAAATATGCAAGATCTCTAGAATTGTCTAGCATTTTAGCTTCAATATGTAAACATTTGTCTTGCAATATTTCTTTAAAGTTCCTAGAATCGAAATGAATCGTGCAAAACATTTGTGGTTGGATCAAAAAATGAATTAAGATATATAATTATAAAGAAATAAGTACAGCTACGTATGTATGGTATTAAGTATTAAAGCTAATGCCAATAAGAAATTACTTAAACTCATCCAAAACTTTATAGTAATCCAAATTGCTCTTTGTTCCAAATTTGCAGAAACTTCCGGCTTCATAAGGTCAAGTGCAGATGAACAATTGTTCGCAGTTTTGTTGTAGTTACCCATTTTAAAGCTCCTTTACCTATCTCTTTATATATAAATCAACAAATTTTGGACTAATTTGTATTCCAAATGAGTATGCACTAACTGCAGATAATTACCACCATTTAGGAAATTATTTCCTTTCGTTAACAAAAATTATATTTATAGAATTTTCCACCAATTTCGCTTTCAAATTGCGAAAATTATCTTCAAATTTTTTCTCGAATTGTTGAGCATCCTAGCTTCAATATGTAAATGTCTTATTTGTCCATAAAAATTGCAATAATTTCCTTCAAAGGTTTCTAGAATTATTTAATTTCAAAATGTCTACAATTGTGTTGCAATATTTCTTTTAGATTCTTAGAGTCGATTACATTATTTTGACTATAAAAATGTAGAAATTTCAGCATTTTCCAGAAATTTCTCTTTCAAATTGTGAGAATTAGTTTCAAAAATGTAGTGAGTTTTCTTCTTTAGGCCTATAGAATTTTCAGTGAAGGTTTCTCTCAGTGAAGGGGGTTTTACCTGAACCACTTTGGACTCCCTGATTAACATCTTAGCTTCAACAATTGTCCTGCAATGTTTCTTCTAAATTTTTGGAATCATTTGTCTTATTTTGTCTAAAAATATTACAAGGATTTTCTTCTAGACTTGTATAGCATCCTAGCTTTGTAGACATTAGATTTTTTATATTTTTAGAATTTTCCACAATTCTTATTAGGTCTTTTTCCATCTATAAAAAATGCAAGAATTTTCTTCTAGAATTGTCTAGCATTCTAGCTTCAGTATATCAACAGTTATCCAGAAATGTTTATTCTAAGTTCCTAGAATCTCTTGCCTTATTTTGTCTATAAAATATTTGTAGAAATTAGTCTTTAATATTTTATGAATTTTCCAAATTGTGAACTGTTTAACATCTTAGGTTTAATATCAACAATTGTCCTGTAATATTTCTTTTAGATTCCTGAAATCTCTTGATTTATTTTGTCTATAAAAAATTGGAAGAATTATCTTCAAGGCTTCAAGCATCCTAGATTCCTCAAATTTCTTGCGTCATTTTGTTTATAAAATTTGTTGAAGTTTTTATTTTATAATTTTAGAATTTTCCACAAATTTCTCTTCTAAATTGTGGAAAATTTATTAGTCATTTCTTCTCTTCTAGAATTGTTTAACATTAGGATTTTAAACAATTCTAGAAGGCAAGAAAAAAATTAAATATGTCAACAATTATCCTGCAATGATTCTTCTAGATTCCTAAAATCACTTGTCTTATTTCATTTATATAAAATTGCTAGAATTTTCTTCAAGGCTTATAAAATTGTCTAGCATCTCAGCTTCAATATGTCAACAATTGTTCTGCAATAATTCTTTTAGATTCCTAAAATCTCTTGTGTTATTTTGTCTATAAAACATTTTAAAAAAAGTCTTATATTTTTAGAATTTTCTACAATTTTTTTCTTTTTCTTTATCTTTAATTTATCTTTTCACTCCTTTCTTATAAAATGAATATCACAAAAAATATATTATAAAATAATAAAATATACTCAAAATTTTGGCTGAAGGGAGGACGGGCGGAATTTCAAATTGTAAAAATTATCTTCGAAAATTTTCTAGTAATTTTTTTTTCTTCAAGGTGTTTAGAATTGTTTAAAATCAAGTATTGTCCTGCAATGTTTTTTCTAGATTCCTGGAATCTATTGTCTTATTTTTTCTATAAACATTTGGAAGAATTTTCATGAAGGCTTCTAGAATTTTCTAACTTCAATACGTCAACAATTATCCTTCAATGTTTCTTCTTAATTAATAGAATTATCTTCGAAAATTTAATAACTTTTTTCTCAAGTATTGTTTTGAAATGTTTCTTCTAGATTCCTACAATATTATGCCTTATTTTGTTCATATAAATGGAAAGAATTGTCTAGCTTCAATATGTCAACAATTGTTTTGTCATGTTTCTTCTAGATTCCTAGGATATCTTGCATTATTATGCTAATAAAAATGTAGAAATTAGCTTTTTATATTTTCAGAATTTTCCGGCAAATTTTCTTCTAAATTGTGAGAATTATTTTCGAAAATTTAGTAGGTATTTTTCTTCAAGGCTTCCAGAATTGTTTAACACCATAGTTTCAATATGTCAACAATTGTCCTTCAAGGTTTCTTCTAGAATCCTAGAATACCCTGTCTTATTTTGTCTATAAAAATTTGTAAGAATTTTCTTTCAGGTTTCGAGAATTGTCTAGCTTGAAAATGTCAACAGTTGTAGTACAATGTTTCTTCTAGATTCCTAGAATCCCTTGTATTAACTTGTCTATAAAAAATTGTAGAAATAAGCCTTTCATATTTCGACAGTTCTCCAGCAATTTCTCTTACAAAATGAGATAATTATCTGGTAACTTCCAGAGATAATATAAAATAATAATTTTTAGATTTCTAAAATTTTTAAAACAAATTTTTTCTTAACTCTTAAAGTTTTTTGTTGAGTGTCTCGAATTTAAAAGTATCTCTTTCTACATTAAAAACAATTATTTCGTATGTTCTAAAATTTTCAAAACATTTCCTTTCAGATTTCTGGAATGAATCTATAAATTTTCAGAATTTTCATAATTCGTTTTTCAAATCCTTAAAGTTTGCTTTAAGGATTCTAATATTCCCAGCCCTTAATCTTTAATATTTGATTTTTTTTTTAAAAACGTTCCTTCTAGATTCGTAGAATTTTCTTTGTTTATTTTGTTGAACTTTAATAAAAACAGTATTTGTACACCAATTTCTTTTCCAAATGTCTCTCCAGGGTGTTTTTATTTTCAAAATTTTCAAGAATTGCCTTTAGATTTTGCCTTTAGATTTCTACAAATTTTCCTGTATTATTTTTTTTATTAAAAATTTGTAGAAATTTCCTTTTCATATTTCTAAAATTCTCCAGCTATTTCAATTTTAAATTGTGAGAATTATCTTTCAATATTTTCTAGCAACTTCTAGATTAAATGTAGGATGATCCTACATTTGAAAATGAAATACCACATAGTAACGGTCATCACCATCCTGTTTCTAGATAAAATTTTCATTATTTAGATTTCTCAAAAATGTTTAACAATTATGTTCTAAACTCTTAGAGTTATCTTGTTATAATTAATAAAACACGTTAGAATTCACTTTCTTCACAATTTATTTTGTATTTACTAAATGTACATTTTGAGCACTAAGTGCTCATTATCAATAGCTAACTTAGTGCTCAAAATGTACATCTAGTAAATACAAAATAAATTGTGAAGAAATTGAATTCTAACGTGTATTATTAATTAAAATTTCTCTTCACGTAAGTCAAAAACCAATAACATATTTTACATAGAATTCTTACATTTTCTTCGAAGATTTTTCGATTTCACAATTTTGTTTTATTTATTACTTCTCCTTACTTTTTCATTAAAGATTTTTTCGATTTTGCTAGAATTAATTTTTATTTCAAATAGCATTTTTGAGTACTCTAAAACTTCCAAACATTTCTCTGTCAGACTCCTAGAATTTTTCATACATTTTCGAATTCTTCAAATTTTGGGTCTTCTAAAATTTTCAGCACTTAATCTTTATATGTGCTGAATTGCTTAGCAACGTTTGTTCTAGAGTCATAAAAATTTTTTTTTCTTATTTCGTTAGACTTCTTTTAAAAAATATTTGCAGTAAAAAGTGTTCAGTTTTCATTTTCTATTAAATTTTTTATCGAATGCTCTTTTATGTTAAAAGTAATGATAATGTCTTGGCTAAATCGTTTTTCTTATTTATTTGCTTTTTGATGACTGTTTTTGGTTAGTAATATATTTACTCAAAATGTACAAATCGCAGCAATTAAAAAATAGAAAATCTATGTAAATTTTTATTACAATTTGTTATTATATACCATAATTATTTTATTATTTTGATTTATGTCCAAAACAAACGTAATAAATATGATTTATATTTATATATATGGAATTCAGATTGTATTAAAATCAGATAGAAAACTAAAATCAATTTTTTTAACGCCAAACGAAAATCTACCTAAATATAAAGATCCGATGTTTATATATAATGTTATCCAGTACCCTAAAATAGAAAATACATTAAATTTCATGTTTTATAAATATAAATCATATGGCAATGATAACTTTCACTTTCAAACTTGCCAAAAGTGTATTCTTTGAATAAATTTTATATGTGATTTAAACTAATTTGGTTTATTTCACCTTCTAATTAACAAAAAAATATTTCACCAGAGTTTAAGTGAGAATTTAATTCATCTAAATATGATATTTAAAATTGATTGCTTTATGCATTATTAACAGTTATAGTTTATTTTGAACTTTAATTAAAAAATTAAATTTGAGTTTACAACAATTATTAATTACTTTCTCATTGATTTTTAATCGTATAAGTAACTTAGAATTGTTTATTATATATTATACGATTAATTGGTTTTGAGTAAAATAACACAAATAAAATTCCGATACAGCCATAATATTTAGCACGGCTGTGCGTCATCAAATAATTTTTCGTACATCACACCAAAATTGGATTCACGGTTGGATTCTCTAATTTGTAGACTTTCACCCGCCTACGATGAAATTTTATCGGTATATGCTATTCATCTGTAAAGATCTTTTTTTTATGATTTATTAATTCCACTAAGGTTAAGGATACAAAAGACCGGCGACCTACTTTTTTAAACATAATCATAATAATAATAAATGTTTTACATTAACATTTTAGAAATTTGCTGTTTAAATATTTATTTATTTCTAATAATGGAATAACATTAATTTCGTTAAATAAATATTTAAAAATTATTACTTAGAGAACACCATAAGAGCATTAAAAAACACTTAGAGACAATACTAAAGGAATTACACAGGAATGAGAAAAAAAATTAAGATCAAACAATTGATGATGATAACGAAGACGATAAAAATAGGATAATTGGTAAATCCTTAACAAATGACGATGGTATCATGTGTAAAAATATATTAATAGCCGGAAGTTCTGAAGAAGATAGAACTTTAATACAGGAAATAAAGAGGGAGAAAATGCGAACTGTAGATTTTATTACCTTCAACGATCTTAGTTCGAAAACTATCGAAAAACTTTGTAATCCGGACAAAAATGATCAAGAAAATTAAGCTCTATAAAGAAAGCAGGTGTTACAATGAAAATTTATAGAATATTGAACATGTCAGAGTTATCGAGTTATTACATTCAATAGTAATTGAAGACATTTGCACGAACCAACACGAAACCGAACAAAATCGACAAAATCAAATCCTACGTAAGAAAATCGATGTTATCTACACCATCACGCATAAACTACATTGCATATTTAGTTGTCAATGGTACATCCTCTAGAAACTAAGGTAGTTTTTCTTATCTGATTTTGAAATAAGACACTTGTTTGGTTTCATATTATTATATTCAGTTTCCTGACATATGTTTAGGTCAATTTCAAAGAAATTACAAAATTAAATTATTTTTTTTGTACCTGCCCAACAACAATATTTAGTCATCCACAATTCTATTGAACTAATGTAGAAATCGAACTTTAAATATCTCATAATAATTTACGTTTTTCAGTCAAATACAGCAAATACAGTGTTTGGTCTTTAAAAATATGCAGAGATATTACCATCTAATCATGTAATAAAATAAAGTACCGGTATTACCTGCGTGAACTTATTTCAACTTTTCCATTATTCCACCGTAATTAATATGTTAATCAAGTTGACACTTTCATTTACCTGGGAAAGAAATGTAAGCGTATAAATTATTCATAAATTTCGGGAACTCCAATTACTCCCTTAAGGTGTTTCTGTTGAAGTGGCTTGGGACTCGTGTATGCGGTCGCAATGTTAATGATGGCATTAACTTATTTAGCCCAGAATAAATCCATCCACTTTAATGGAAAACGTACGTAGGTGGCTGTTTCAGATACATTTTTACGCTTATCGCATGTGCAATAAATTATATTATTACGGTGTTTTTCATAATGGAATTGTTTCCATTAGCAAATTGAAAGTTAACGTCTCGGTAAATCATATCTGCATTTGTATTGATTAGTTTAATACTATTTTTGGTTATATTGTGTTATAACATCTTTATACTTTATTGAGAGGTATATAAGAAACACATTCGATGATAATGTGCGATATATTTCATATAAAATACAGACATGCTATGATAGTTACCGTGAAATCGAGTTGTATATTGCGATAATAAAATGGAAGCGTGGATAATGTGAATACACCAGATGGAGCTTTTGGATTTTAACGAAATTGAATCGAAAAATAGAAAAAAAAAACGAAATCATTTTATATGTAAAATGCAGATATTTTCAGCGATATACTTTTCGTTCCAATGTATTTACGATCGATAGGATATAAAATTGCAAAAAATGGAGATTTTAGTTAAAATGTATGGAGTGAAATAAATATTCATCGAGTGGATTAAATATTTATAAAGCTTTAACTTAAGCCACACTTTCAAACAATTTATATTTATATTCATAAAAACAGCTTTTATAAAAGAATTCAATATTGAAATAATTTTTATTTTATTTTAGTGCATGCAATATATTTAATTGGCTATTGAGATCTAAAAACAATAGATATTACATGAATGCCAATATACACATGTTATTCAAACGTACGCTAATTTATCGAATTGCAAACAAATTTAACAGGTCATTAGTAAACCAAAACAACTCTGGGATTAGTAATCATTAACGAGGGATTTATTAAATCTATTTTTAGTAAATATGATTGATATATATTCTTTGCAAATGCATTTACTTTGTACCAAAATATAACAAATAATAAAAATAACTAATTGATCGTGTACGTAATAAAATTATCTGTTTGATATAAAAATCACTATTTAACAAATGTATAAATATTAATTGATTAGTTAACTTATTTAACCGATAAACAGCATCACTACAATACTATTTTATTATTTTAAATTTCAGGTGCAAGACAATCCATCAGTTGAGGAAACGCTAATGAAGAAACTCAATCTAAAGTGCTCGAACAGGGAACTGAGTTCGTGCATGATGCTGAAACTGGTGACGTACTTCAACAGGCTGCTGAAGAAGTCGCAAATTGAACTGGGAGATTTGGAGATCACGCAGGTGTCAACAGAGAGCGTCACCGAAAACTCGGCGAGGAGCTTCGAGGAAGTCGAAAAGATGTCGGTGGATGAACAATTCATCACGGTCCTCGCTGAGAAGTCGATGGATTTTATTAAAACTAGATCACTTCGTTGGAAGGTATGTACAAAACACAGTATTAAAACAGTAAGAAGAAAATATAATTAATTAGAAGGTTAATTAAACACTTCGTATTAAACCTTCTAATTAACATTTCACCACGATTTAATTTAGATTTTAATTATTCGAAAATATAATTGACTAATGCAATTAATTTAACAAAAAAAAACTATTACTAATGAAGGTTTAAATTAAATTACACTTGCTTTGTTTCAACAAAATTACAATTTCAGAAAACCGTGTGTAATTTAATTTAAATCTTCATTAGTAATAGTTCAAAAAGTGTCACTAAGTGATAAATGAGAAAGTGATTCAAGAAAAAAAAAAACTATAATTCAATATATGTAATGAGGAGGGTAGAAATTTCTTATTTGAAAAATATATAGGCTTAACCTATGTTTCCAAGATATTAAATTGTTCGTTGATAGATAACGCGCTGAGATATTGAAAATTTATATTCATTTGTATATCAAAGTTGTAAATAACACAGCTATTCAAAAATGTGTGTTTATTTTCACTAGAATTGTTTCGCAAATGTATTGCTTCTTCAGGTGAATAAAAGTTTTCATTGAAACACTTGTCGTGACAATAAACACACATTTATGAAATTCTAAGTTATTTACAACATTAATATACAAATATTAAATTGTTATGATTAATGTTACCTTCTCTGAGTTCTTGTAAGCTTTTTCTTGTCTATGTATCTAAATTCTTGTCAATTTGCGTTTGCAAATAACTTTAACCTTCTTTGTCCACATCATTAATTCAATCAACTCTCATTCATCCTTTTATTTAAACATTTTCATTCAATTGCTAATCGTATAGCATATTTTTTTATAGATGGTAGTAATCATTATTTAGGTTACTTCGCTCTCTCTCTCTCCCTCTCGTTATCTTTCATTGTTAGTAACAGACTCTTCTCTGTTGATTGGTCGAGCATTACTTGTTTTTTTTTTCTGTATTGAATATATTTAGTATATAATTTATCCTAGGATTTTATGGTAAACTCTTCTAATTTATCGATTTTAAACTGCAAGTGGATATTTGTCATTTAAATTTTTTTCCTTTTTATTTTTCTAGTTTACCTCTCCTCAAATAAAGCTTAATAGTTTTGTCATCATCATTAACTAAAGGTTTAAAAATAATAGTTCGCGTTTATTTCGATGTTTTCTTCAGATTACCTTTAAAAATTATTTTCTATAAACTGGTTTTAAAGCAAAAAAAGACAAATGCGTCCAATGCACCACGAGTCTAATTACACAATAAATTTAGTCTCAGAAGATCATCATAATTAGGTGGTAGCATTTGTAATCACATCGGCAAAAAGCACCTAGTTTATTTAATTAAATTCCTCCAGCTATAAATTACGTTATTATATATGTTATAAATTATCTTTTATTTTTTTATAATGCTTCCGATAATTTCGTGCCTTAAATATATTCCTGTGATTTTTTAAAAACTCTCGTCTTATCGCTTTATTTCATCAGACTTTTGCTTTAAAAAAGTAATTTCTACCATATTCTTTTATATTTCAAAAATTCCATTTAAAAAAATTTTCATCGAGAATTCTAGAATTTTCTATTATTTTTACACACTTTCGTCCATTTCTTGCTTGGTATTTCTTGAATTCTAAACTGCATAAAAGATGTGTAAAGTCTCATCATTGATTGATTCAATTTTTTTAAATATAACGCTTATTTTTCTCCGTTTTTCTTATCAATTTTTGTTTAATTTCTCTTTACAATTTAAATTCCAAAATATTTCATTATTTTACATAATTTCTCTTTCAATAACTTATAGTAATCTCTTCTCTTCTAATAGATTTTCTAGCTGCTTGTTTAAAAATGTCAAGAATTTTCCAGAGTTCCTTACTTTATTTCTTCTACCAATTTTGAATTTCTGAAAATTTTCAGCAGTTGTAATTGTCATTTGCAATAATTTTCTTTGGGAATTCTATAATTTTTTAGCGACTTTTTCCTTTTCTTTGTACATTTTTCTTTATTTATTTTGTAATCTTATTAAATTTGTTTGCAATTTATTCTCGTTAAATATAAAATTTTAAGTATCCTTTTTTTTAAAACTTTCTCTTTCAGTAACCTTCAATTGCTGAATTCATTATTTAATCTTATCTGAAGTTTTAACGCTGCGAACATTTAAATAATCTTGTTTGTTATTTTGTAACTTTTCAAACATCATTTCTAAGAATTTTTAACTTCCTCAAAGAATATTTTCTACTTATAGAAATCTCTTCTATATTGATGGATTTTTTTGCTGCTTCACTAAAGATGTTAAGAATTTTTCGGAATTACTTGCTTTATTCTACCAATTTTGGATATCTAACAATTTCCAGCAGTTGTAGTTCTCACATTTAATAATAATTTTCTTCGGGAATTCTATATTTTTTTAGCAAATGTTTCCTGTTTTTGTACATTATTCTTTATTTTTTGCATGATCTTACTAATAATTTTTGCAATTTATCTTCGTAAATTATAAAATTTTGAGTATCCTTTCTCCATAACTTCCTCTTTCAGTAATTTCAGAACTCACACATTTATTATTTAATCTTATCTGATGTTTTAATGCTGCGAAAACTCAAATAATCCCATTTGTTTCTTTTGGAACACTTCAAACATTATTACTGAGAATTTTTAACTTCTTCAAAGAATATTTTCTACTTAGAGAAATATCTTCTAGTTTTGTAGATTTTTCTGCTGGTTTTCTAAAGATGTCAAGAATTGTTCAGAATTTCTTGTTTCATTTCTTTTACCAATTTTGCGTTTCTAAAATTTTTCAACAGTTGTAATTTTCATTTGCAATAATTTTCTTCAGGAATTCTGTAATTTTTTAGCAATATTTTCTTTTTTGTCTTGTCCTTATCTGAAGTTTTAACGCTGCGAAAATTTAAATAATCGCGTTTATTTCTTCTGGAACTTATCAAATATCATTTCTGAAAATTTTTAACTTCTTCAAAGAATATTTTCTACTTGGAAAAATACCTTTTAGACTTATAGTATATTTAGCTGGTTCTCTAAATATTAGAAGAATTTTCCAAAATTTCTTGCTCTATTTCTTCTACCAATTTTGCATTTCTGAAAATTTTCAACAGTTGTAATTTACATTTGCAATAATTTTCTTCGGGAATTCTATAATGTTTAGTAATTTTTTCCTTTTTTGTGCATGCAATTTTTTTTTTGGTAGATCTTACTAAAAATACTTGCAATTTGTCCTCGTAAAATATAAAATTTTTATATCCTTTTTCCAAAACTTTCTCTTTCAGTAATTTCAGAACTCACACATATATTTTTTAATCTTATCTGAAATTTTAATGCTGCGAAAATTCAAATAATACCGTTTGTTTCTTTTGGAAATCATTTCTGAAAAATTTTAACTTTTTCAGAGAATATTTTCTACTTACAGAAATATCTTCTGGTTTTGTAGATATTTAAGCTGGTTTTCTAAAGATGTCAAAAATTATTCAGAATTTCTTGCTTTATTTCTTCTATCAATTTTGAATTTCTGAAGTTATTCTCATTTGCAATAATTGTCTTCAGGAATTTTTAGGAATACAGTTGAAAATTACTAAATAAAACATATTATATAATATTATATATTAAAAATTAAACAACATGATTTTAAATGAAAATTGTAATCAAATTTTTGAGATTCTGAGACGGATTATGCTTCTACATCCCGCGATTTTCTTATTTTGAGTTGCGAGCTATGTGACTAAGGAATTAGAATTTCCTCTTAATTATGCTGAATAAGACTTACAGTTCTTTGTCTATTTGTGATGAGGTCCACCGAGGGGATATTATCGTCCGTCTGTAGACCATATCTCAAATGCTTCCAATCTCTTTGATATTTTCTTATTCAGGGCCCATCATTTTATTTCATACAGAAGTACTGGTAAAATGTAACGCATTTCTTAGTGCTTCTAGAGTTCGAGGGGATGCTGCAAATTAAGTAGTCTTCACCATTCTTATTCTCAGATTCATGGAGAGGTTCTGGGTTATTAGCAGTTTCTTTAGTTTAATAAATATCCTTCTCGCTTGTTCGATTTTACTTCTCGCAATTTGTTATTCATATTGTTTTTGGATATTAACATCATTTGGATCTTAGTGTAGTGTTTATGTGAGTCCGAACTCTCTGCTCGTTGTTGTTACAATATTCATCATTGCTTGTAGGCTACCTAGATAGCTTGCTATCAATGCGATGTCGTCAGCGTACTTGATATTGTTCATAGGTTTTTTATTGATTATTATTCCCGCCGTCTTACTTAATTAAAAGATATTATTTTCATGGTTCCAAAATTTTTGGAACCGATTTTGCAGAAGGTTTTTTTGAATGCCAACATTTGCTGTTTTATCTGAACCTAATTTTTAGCATTATGAGGATTTCGATCGTCCAGATTATTACATGCCTGATTCTCAATAAACTATTCAAATATCATTTTTTATGATTTTCATATTTGTCTAAATTTTTTTACCTCATTTTGTCGAATTTCAACTTCAACTAAAAAATGTTTTCTTCTTAAAGATACCTCTTTAAGATTATTATAAAGTTTTAAGCTCATTTTTTTAATTGCGGAAATTTCTTCGAGGATTAAAGAATTTTGTAACATTTTTTTCTGTTTCTCAATCATATTCCTCTAATTTTTGATCCTACTAAAATATTTAGTTTGTTTTCTTCAAAGACTATATTATTGTATCTTGTAATCCAACAATTCTTGTTTTATTTCTTATTTAAATTAAGAAATTTTGAAGGAACCAAAAATTTTTAATTATTTTGCAGAAATAAATTTCTTTCTTAGCTTATAATTCCAATTTCGTGTTTCATCTAATTTGAAATTTAAGGAATATCTTTTTTAAAATTCATAAATTATAATGATCATATTTACTAATTGCGACCGTTACTGGTAATTTATAGGGAAGAACGGAAGGTACTGCACTGCACTCTTGATGAGACGAAATTATAACATTAGGTAATTTTAAATTAGAACACATGTTATGTTGCATATTTCTGATAAACACTTAATTTAGTATAGCGATAATCACGTTCTTTCTGCTTTATTCCTTATGAGTTTACCAAACAATTTCTTCACAGAAAAAAGAAATTTTTATCAATTTCTCTTCAGGATTACTTAAATTGAGGAGCAATTTCTGCTCTTATTCAAGATCTTTGTTTTGAAGATTTTATTCTATACTTCTATTTTTACATATTTAGCTTCACTTTTTGCTTAGCTTTACTTGATTTTTATAATTTTCTCTTCAAGATGTTTAAATTTCTCAGCATGTTATCTTTTATTTTTAGAAAATTTTCCACAGATCTGTCTTTATTTTGCTATTAATTATTATTCTGAGAAATTTTTCTTTGAAGATTCTAAAATATAGTAGTAGTTTCTCTTTCAAAATTTTACAGAAATTTCTTTTACAATTAATTAGAAATCCAGCTTTTTCTAATCCCGAGATAATTTTAGAGTTTCTTCACTAGTTTATGTGTATTTTCTTCGAATTTATGCTTGATATACAAAACATTTCAAACACATTATTTGAGATGTCAAGATTTTGTAGAATCTCTTGGATTTTTTTTTTCTAGTTTTTTTGCAATAATTTTGTTGGAGAATTCTACATTATTTTCATAAATTTCTATGCCGTTTTTTACTAATTTGAAAACCAGCTTTTGTTTTTTTTTTTTTTTAAATGTCAGTTATGCCTCTTCGAAAATGTGAGAATTGTGATCATCATTTATTTCTTCTTATGATTTTCTGGAAACTTTTTGAACACAATTATTAGAGATGTCAAGAATTGTGTTGAAACGCTTGTTTTTTTTTCTATTTAAAAAAAATAGACAATTTTTTTTGTAAATATTTAGAATATTACAATAGTTTCTGTTTTATAAATGCAATATGTCTTTTTTAAATATAGCATAAAGACTTTTTTGCAATTTCTATACCTTTTTTTTCTTTTTTTCTTACATGACCTTAATTTCTTTTCCAGACACATAAAATTTTAGCATCTTAGCTTCAAATTCTTGTAAATGTTCAACATATAATAGCTTAATATTTTTCATAATTTCCTCTTTCAATTTGAGATTCCAAACTTTTCCAGAGTGCATTTTTCTTCATTTTTTTATAAGCATACATTTTTAATAATTTCTCTTCCAGGCGTATAAAATATTAGAAACTATCCTTCAATTTCTTTTTTTTAATTTCTCTTTCAATTTGAGAGTCCAATCATTTCCAGAATTTTTTGTCCCAAATTTTAGAGAAATTTCTCTTCTTGTTACTAAAAATTTAGGCATTTTCATTTTATTGATTATAAACTTATCGCCTGCAGTATGATTTTATGATAACATTTACTTTCTGGTTTATTAAAAACATTACGTCTTTAAATTTATAGAATTTTCTTGTCTCTTGCCTGACTTTGTCAAACTTCTTAAAAAAAGTTTTCTATTAATTCTCTTATAGATTTCAGAAAATTTTCAGTAATTTCTAATCCCAAGATAATTTTATTTAAGCATTTTAAAACTTTATGCATATTTTCTTTGAATCTATGCTTGACGTATATAACTTTTCATACAAATTACTTAAAATGTTAAGATTTTTTTTAACTTTTTTAATAATTTTCTTGGAGAAATCTTCATGTTCTTGAACAATTCCTATGCCGTTTTTTCTAATTTTTCTTTATTTCTGCATGACCTTACTGCAATTTTTAGATATTTCTCCTCCAGATTTATAAAATTTTAGCATCTTTCCTTCAATATTTTGAAAATTGAAATAATTGCTTGTTTGTCCATAAATTTTATTTCTCTTTAAATTTGGGATTACAAAAATTTTCAGAATATTTTATTCTAAATTTTACTAAAAATTCTAGCAATTTCTTTATCTAGATTTGAGATTTTTCTAATCATTATCCCTTAGGACTTCTAGAGTTGTTCAAAATCTGCAATTTTGTTTTATCTTGTTTTGAGTGTGATTTCAAAGTGCTCTTTACTTTTTGTTTTAAACTTTTTGAATTTTCTAATCGTTATCCTTTGGGATTTCTAGATTTGTTTATAATTTATTCCTATCTTTGTTAAGCTTTATAAAATTGTATTGTCTACGAATTTTCTTTGTAGTTTAAAAAAAAGTTTGAGTAGTTTCTATTTCTGAGATAATTTTATTTAATGATTATACTTTCCCAGCAGTTCATATTCTACTTTAAGAATATTTGTGCAAGATTTTATGCTTGACTTTACTGAAATATTATATTTTTCTTTGACATATAACAATTTTCAGACATTACTTGAAATGTCAAAAATTTTGTAGAATTTCTTGCGATTTTTTCTACATTTGCAACAATTTTTTTGGAGCATTTTACAATTTTACAATTACATGACCTTACTGCATTTTTTAGATATTTCTTCTCCATATTTATGAAATTTTAGCATTGATCCTCTTTCAATTTGGGATTTCAAAAATTTTTTGTTCTAAATTTTACAGAAATGCCTCTTCTTGTTACAAGGATTTCCAGCAAATTTGTTTTATTAATTATAAATTCCTCGTGTCGGTGTGAATTTTATAGTATTTTCTATCTATTACCCTAGTAGATTTTAAAAAATTTTGAGTTTCTATTCCGAAGATAATTTTATTTAAGATATGTAGAGTTTTCTAGCAGTTTATTTTCTACTTTATATTTATTTTCTTTAAATTCTTGCTTGAGTTTACTGAAATCTGTAGTATAAAACGTTCCAGACACATTACTTGAGATGCCAAGAATTTTGATTATAGATTTTAGATTTTCTTGCATACTTTTTTACTTTTGCAATATTTTTTTTGAAGAATTTTACAATTTTTTTAGCAATTTCAATTCCGTTCTTAGTAATTAATCTTTATCTCTTACATGACCTTACTGCATTATTTTAGTAATTTCTCCTTCAGATTTATAAAATTTTAGCATCTTTTCTTCAATTTTTTTAAATGTTTAACAAATAATTGCTTTATTTTTTCCACAAAATTATAATTCTCTTTTATTTTGGGACTTCAAAAATTTCAGAATATTTTGTTCCAAATTTTACAGAAATGTCTCTACTTGTTACTAAAAATTCCAGCTTTTTTGTTTTACCCCGATTTGGGAATTTTCGAGTGATTATCCATTAGGACTTCTAGAGTTGTTCAAAGTGAGCAATTTTGTTTTAACTCGTTTTGAGTGTTTTTCATGGTCCCCTTTACTTTCATCTTTATAATTTTAGAATTTTCTAATCATTATCCCTTAGGATTTCTAGATTTGTTCAAAATCTCTTGCCTTTCTTTGTTAAACTTTCTATAAATATATTTTTTATCAATCTCCTTTGTAGATTTAAAAAAGTTTGAGTAGTTTCTAAACTTTAAATAATTTCATTTCAGGATTTTAACTTTTAGGCAGTTTCTATTCTACTTTATGAATATTTACTTCGATCTCATGCTGAACTTTACTGAAATCTGTAATTTTCAGCAATTTTTCTTTTAGGTACATAAAACGTTTCAAAGACATTTCTCAATCAATCTCTTGAATTTCTTTCTACTTCTGCAATAATTTTTTTAAGCATTTTATAATGTTTTAAAATTTTTATGCGCTTCTTACTAATTCTACTTTATTTCTTACATGACCTTACTGAATTTTTTAGGCAATTTCTTCTCCAGATTTATAAAATTTTCCCTTCAAATTTTTGAAATTGTTTATGAAATAACTGCTTTATTTTTCCCACAAAATATTAATTCTCTTTCAATTTGGGATTTTAAAAGGGATCAGAATTGTTTGTTCCAAATTTTACAGAATTGTCTCTTCTTGTTACTAAGAATTCCAGCAATTTTTTTTGGATCTATTACAAATTTCTCTTCCTCAGTGTGATTTTTATGGTTATTTATTTATATTATTTTCAGAATTATTTGTTCCAAATTTTAAAGAAATGTTTCTCTTTGCTACTAAGAATTCAAGCAATTTTGTGTTATGTCGATTTGAGAATTTTCTAAACACACTTCCTTAGTAGTTCTGGAATTGCTCAAAATATTTTCTCTTTTTTTGCCGGACTTCCTAAAAAAATTCCCTTATGGATTAAAAAAATGTGAGTTTCTATTTACGAGATAATTTTATTTAAGGTTTCCAGAGTTATCTGGCAATTTCTTGACTACTTCATTAAATTTCGGGATGAGTAATGTGAAGTGTGAACTTTTCTTTTAGGCACATAAAACTTTTCAAACATATTACTTGAGATGTCAAGAATTTTGTAAAATCTCTTTAACTATACATTTCTCATTTTGAAATAATTATCTTGGAGAATTCCACAAATTTTTAACAATTCCTGTGCCGTTCTTACTGTTTTGTTTATTTTTTGCATGACCTTACTGCAATTTTTGGATATTTCTCCTCCAGATTTATAAAATTTTAGCATTTTTGAAAATATTTAATAAATAACAGCTTTATTTTTTCCACGAAATTCTAATTCCCTTTCAATTTGGGATTTCAAAAATGATCAGAATTTTTTGTTCCAAATTTTACAGAATTGTCTCTTCTTGTCCTCGGTTTGATTTTTATAGTTCTATTTCCTTTCTGCTTTATTCTTTTAGAATTTTCTAACCATTATTCCTCAGAACTTCTATAATTTATCAAAACCTCTTACCTAAAAAAGTATTTTAATCACTTTCTAAAATAGATAATTTTATTTAAGGTTTCTAGAGTATACTTACAGTTTCTTTACTAGTTTAATTTTCAGCAATTTTTCTTTTGGGCCTATAAAACTTTTCAAGATGTCAAGAATTTTGTAGAATCTATTGTTATTAACATTAATGGCAAATTTGGGAGCCTTTAAATAAACTTTTAAATCAGCAATTTGCTGTAATAACAGCGATAATTTATCAAAAACCGCACATTTGACTAAATCAAATGATGAAATTAATAATTGAATTTTATCTTCATATTTATTATGTAGTAAGCACTATTCACGCTTTTTAAACGATATAAATTAATAAGAATTTATCTTAAATATATCGTAAACGAGATCAATTCCTCATTTTCATGTTTGATAAATCTTAAATATTCTAATGTACTCTCTAATAGCTGCATGCTAAATATGAATTAATCGTATATCAACCAACATATGTGCATAAATTTGTGTAATGTTTAAATGCACATATAATTTAGCCTTATAAAGCAAGCTTTCTAACCGTTTTTAGCATATACGGATACACGGTTTAGAGGCAATTACACATCCTCACCTCTTCGTACTTTCTGCGTCAATAACAACAACTATTATAACCGGACCCATAAGTGTGCTATTATGTCCGATATCTCCGCAAACAGTTGAATTAACACCATTACCTGGACCCAATCGCCCACGCACCGTTGCGCGCCGAGGGCGATGGAAATCTCAAATAATTAAGAGAACGAATACCTTTCAGTAATCGTGAATAATTGAACGTGAAGCTTTTAATATAATTTCCCTCTTCTAGTTGATCACACTTTGAGACCCCGAAGCCAACAGGACCTTTTCAGCACGTGGCTGGAATGTAATTCGGAATAGTTTTACCGGGTATTAATGCGAACGGAGCTATGTGTTGATGATGTAATTGAATTTGCATATTTAAGAGGGGATCTGTTTATACCCTATAATTTATGCGTTGCGGATGAATCAAGGGTATTTCGTGATTTCGTGTGGATTAACGAATTATATTTAGATTATGTTGTAATAATTATGATTTGATTATATCGAGAGTATGATTTAATTAATAATTACACTATTAGTTACATAAAATATACTAAAAATATGCAGATTATTTTATAATAAGCGTTATATAAATTCTAAGCTCTAAAGAAAATTGCTTTAATTAATTCATTTACGGTCTTGCCTTATTTACGTAACTAAATTGTATATTAGTGTCCCTCGCATCTAAGGTTACACCTGAGAACTGTCTTTGATCTAAATATAAACATCGAGTTTTAATTGAATCATCGACAACAAAAATTCACGGGAATACAATTTCAGTTAATGGACGAGGCCGAAATCGTAATTTCTGGAAAGGGCGACGAGGACGGCGGCATCAACCTGGGTTTCTCGCTGCGACCGACGCCCTCGGCAGATGGGGACGCCCGCAAGAAGAAGGACAACGGCATGGGCGCCATCATGGCTGCGGCCGCTTTGAAGATCGGCTTACTTAAAGCCCTCGCCTTCAAAGCCCTCGTCCTGCTCGTGGGAAAGGCACTACTCGTTAGCAAGGTATGTAAATTGTATTAACCTTGCTCGGGGATAATAAGTTCTCTCGAGGACTTGTTTAATTGTTGAGCATAAATTCAGAGTGCATGGTTGGTAAAGGGTGCGGATATGCATACCTAATATATTATTGAATTAAGTTTATATTAAGGTAATGTATTAGTGGTTAAAATGATAAATGGTTTCTAATTTTGGCGAAGAACACTTGTTATGTTATGAAACATCACACTAAAATTCTTTAGTTAATTTACCATTGTTTTTTAATTTTCAGCTTGCACTTGTACTAGCAGCGGTGATCGGTCTGAAAAAATTGTTCTCCCAAGAGAAGCACGTCACATACGAGGTGGTGGCACATCCCCATCACGAAACCCATCACGAACACTCCGTCGGGGGTCACGATTCATATTCAGGCGGATGGGGACGTAACTACGAAGTTGGAAATATGGCCTACCGCGCGCATTCACCAAAAACTCCACTCTGAAGTTAGATAAATTATTTAAGGGAAACTTGAAATTAAGCTGATAAACATTCAATGACAACTAATGATTACGTTGAAAATATAAGCCTGAAATTTACCGTATTAAAAGATAAAACAAGTTTAAATACATTTTCGTGATAGAACAAAAGAAACCTCCGTTAAAATAAGTACATAATTTTGTGCTGTAGGAAAGTATTTACTCTTAAATACAAAGAGTATAAAAATAGATACTTAAATTATTTTTGAATTATTCAATATTTTATTATTAGATCAATTTAGTTTCAACCGTAATTATACATAAAATTATTTTATCTTTATCTAAAGAGTGGGTTAATCAAATTTGCAGGTTATACAGGAGGTACCTTCGTACTTTTAATATATAATAATACCACCACATTGGTGGTTGAAGTATTATTTTTACTACTTATTTATTTATTTATATGTGTTATATTTATTTATTGTTTTGTTGTGTTTTCTAATTTGTACTGATTAATAAAGTTACACTTTTGTGTTATATCTATTGACATTTGTATGTACGAGGAATTTCCACAAAGTTTACACCGTGCGGAGCGCTGGCAAATAGAGTTGCCTACTGATGTATGCTAGTGTATTTGACATAAAAGCCTGTAAATAGATTTCTCAATACAAAAAAAATGTGCGAACTTGATATTCATCGTCAATTGCTGAGACAAACAGCTAAAAAGTTTATCCTAAAAACGGAGACAAAATAAGTAAATAAAAGCACCTTAAAAGAATCCGAATGTTGAAGAAGATATTTCCGCCCTTGGCATCATGGAAAAGTTTGAAATGTTTGAGTGGAAGAACACAATTGGTGATTGTGAACTCCGCTCTTGCTTCTTTCGTCCAAAATTTGACGTATTTTATCTTAAAATTGATTAAATATGTAATTTCCAAGAGAAGAAACCAAAGATATATAAATAAATAAATAAATAAATGGCCAATAGAAAAACAAGTACAGAAGAAGCATAGTAATGTCCTAATATCAGATGTAACACTATTTCCCAATAAAGATGTTTATCTTTATTATGTTTTATGTGTATTCAGAAAATGTTATTATGGAAAATTCTGGTTTTTAAACGAGAAAAGAAATTTCTAGAATATTCAAAACAAAATCCAGGAATCAGAAAGTAAACATTTTGTAACTCCAGAATAATATTGAGGCATTATGGAAGAAACTTTCATAAGAAAATCTAAAAATCAAGAAAATTAGAATAATATAAAGCAATCTGAAACTGCTAAAAACACTTGGCCATAAACGCTCAAATTAAAAGAGAGATAAGTTTTTAGAAAATTGGGATTACACGAAGTAAAAAGAATTCTCAAAAATACGAGTTTAGATTTTAGGAGTATAAAAGGATTAGAAAAGTCTAGAAAAAAAAAATCATTTGAAACAACCTAGAATCCATATGAATTTATAATAATTCTAGAAATCTGAAAGAAAAACTGCAGGAAAATTTCTAAAAAATAAAACAAGAAAAAACATTAATTTTATAACCATCAAAATAACTTCTTGGATAATATTTTAGGAATCTAAAAGGAATTACAAATATCTCGAAAAAACTTGTTTAAAAAAACCTAGAATTTTTATAAAAATTCTAGAAATCTTAAACAAAAACTTCTGAAAGGAAAAAACTCCTGAAACCTGAAAATGAAATTTGCTAGGAATTCCTAAAAACCTTCCTTTAGTAATCTGAAATATAAAATCCTGAAATGTTTCACAAATCTTGAAATCTGGATTTAGTAATATTGAAAAATCGTAAAAAGAATCCCTACAATTTGGAAGAAAATTCTTCGTTTAGATTTTGACAATTTTTTGAAAACTTCCGATAAGGTATGAAATCGGAAGAAAAAAAAACTGTTGAAAAATTAAAATTAAAATTCTAGAAAATAAATAATTTATTAAATTGGGATACAATAAAGCAAAATAATTTAAAAATTATGCACATAATACAAATCTTAAAGAAAATTCATAAATATTCTAGAGAGTTTTTAACAACAATATAGAAATATGGAAGAATAAGCCTGAAATATTCTAAAAAATTGGATGATATATTAGAACTACCGTGTAAAAAATCTCTAAATGTTAGAAGACAAATTCAAATAAAAATCTAAAAGGGAATCTGCTAGGAAAAAATAATTAAATCTGAAAATAGGAAATTCCAAAAAGAAATTAATTAATTAAAAATGGGTGAAAAATGAAAGTTGGTGGAAATTCCTAGAAACCTAGCAAAAATTCTAGTAATCTGAAAGATGATATCCTCAAATCTTTAGAAAAATCCAGAAAACTTCCAATTAAGTAGGAAATCTGAAAGAAAAACTACTAGAAAAAAGAAATAAAAAATATAAACTCTTCATCCTATCTGATAAGAAACTAATAAATGGTAAAAAGCTCATGAAATATTAAAACTCATGTTCTAAAGAACTGGAAGACAAATTATTTCTTAAATTAGGATACCATAAAGCAAAATTATTGAAAATTCATGCGAAAAATTTCTACAAATCGTAAAGAAAATGTTGAATAATTCTAGAATAATAGAAATTTTTAGAAACCTCTAAGCAAAAATATAGAAACATCTAAGAATAAACCTAAAATATTCTACAAATTTTGATGATATATTATTGAAGTATCCTGAAACATTCTCTAAAATTTGTAAGACTATTTAACTTCTAAAAATCTAAAAGAGAATCTGCCAGGGAAAAAAATAAAGAAATCTTAAAGAGACATTGTGAAAATTAAATGGTAAAAAGCTCCTGAAAAATGAAAGTTTCTAGAGATTCTTAGAAATCTCGAAAACATTCTAGTATTCTGAAAGATAAAATCCTGAAATATTTTCTAAATCCTGAAATCTGGATTAAATATTATTGAACAACCGTAAAAAATCCTTACGATTTGGAAAAAATTAAATTTTAAAAATCTGAAGGATGATCAGCTGAAAACTTTCAATTAGGTAAGAAATCTGAAAGAAAAACTGCTAGAAAAAAAGAAACTTTTTAGAGATGCGGATAAGAAATTAATAAAGAGTAAAAAGCTCATGAAATATTAAGGAATCGTGTTCTAAAAATCTAGATGTTAAATTATTTATTAAATGGGGATACCATAAATCAAAATTATTGAAAAATTATGCCAACAATTTCTATAAATCAAAAAGAAAATGATAAATAATTCTAGAATACAAGAAATTAATTTAAAAAATTTAAATTTAGAAATTTCGAAGAACGGGCCTCAAATATTCTACAAACTTGGATATTGTGAAAAAATCTGAAAGAGAAATTCAAATATAATTCTAAAAATCTAAAAGAAAATCTGCCAGAAACATTTTTTACCTCTAGCGAAAATATAGAAATCTGGAATAGTAAACCTAAAATTTTCTAAAAATTTTGGTAATATATTATAAAACTATCGTGAAATCATCTGAAATACTAATTCAAATATAATTCTGAAAATCTAAATGAGAGTCTGGTAGGAGAAAAAATCTTAAAGATAAACTGTGAAAACAGGAAATTCCAAAAAGAAAACAATACATAGTAAAAGCTCGAGAAAATGAAAGAAACATGTTGTAAAATTTTAGAAACCTAGGAGACAAACGACTAGAAAGTTAAAATACTTCAGAATTGAAGAATGATGCAGAAAAATTCTAAAAATCTGAAGGAAACAAATGCTGAATAAATCATAAATTCTTGTATTTGTATAATCTAGAAAAATACAAACTGAAATAAAAATAATAAAAACCCAAAAACCTTTAATAAAAGTTTTAAAGAAACTAGAACAATGAAATTGCTAAGAATTTCTTGAAATACAGATTTTTTTTACATATCTCGAAAATAAAAGCTAAAATATTTATTAGATGTGAATAGAATATTAGTGAAGTATCGAAAAATCATAAAAATTTGAAAAATTCTAAGAATCTGCAAGAGAAGCAGCTCAAAACTTCATATAATATAAAGAAATCTAACAAGGAAACTACCGAAACATTCAAATAAGTTAACAATAGATTATTAAAAAATCTGGAGAATGAAAGAATAATGCTGCAAAATTATATAAATCAGGAAGATAAATTACTAAAGAAAACGCGATCATATTAAGAAGAAATGCTGAAAAGTTCAAGAAATCTGAATAAGAAATTTAAAGCTGTTGAATAATACACTATAAATCTGAAATATAAAAATGCTACAAAATCTTGCAGAATAGTGCTAAAAATTTTAGAACTTCCAAAGAAAGGCATTCAAACATAGAAAATGAAACTTCTTAAAATTTCAAGAAACCTCAAAAAGATGTGGAGGGAGAGAATCTAAAATAATCTACAAATCTAGGCGAAATATTTTTGAATCACGAAATCTAGAAAAAATAAATTAAAAATTGCAAAGATCTGAAAGAGAATCTGCTCAAAACATCCAAAAGGATGAAGAAATCCTGGAAAATTCAGATGAATTCATAATAAGATATTTGATTTACGTGAAAATTAATTTAATTTAATGAAATAATTAGTAATCTTTCTTCTTCACTGGTTTGGTGAAAAATAAATAAGTTATTATTTAATTTAATTTAATTCACATTAAATAGTATACATTCCTGGGATATTGAAGAAAAATTCTAGAAATCCAAATGAGCAATTGCTGATAAACTACAGATCCCTCGAATTATTTTCTAGAAATTAGACATCTAAAAGAAAGAAATGCTCGAAATTAGAAAAAATATTTAAAAAAAATCAAAACCCTGGAAAAATGAACGTAACCTGAAAGATAATTTCATTAAAAAAATAAAAATCTGAAGGAGGAAATACTAAAAAACGATAAGGTAAAACAAGAAATTAAAAAAACATTTGAGAAATATCCGAGAAAATTTCTTGAATTTTAGTGATTAAATTAACTTCTTGAAATCTAAACAAGAAACTGCTAGAATATTCAAAAAAAATCTTGAAATTTTAAGAAATTGTAAAAAAATCTGTAATCATGTAAAAGCCAGAAATAAAAATTAAATATTCTGTGATTTCTAAGAAAATATCATAAGAAATTTTAAACATATGAAAAAAACCATAATAATAAGAAGAAATTTGATAAATGAACGATTTAAACTTTCTCATAAAATATTAATAAGTGGTGAAAAGCTCTTGAAATATAGGAGAAACATTTTGTACAATTGCGAAAATCTAGAAAATAAGGGACTAGAATAATAGGAAAACATAAAGGAAGATATTGATTTTTTTATTTATTTAGATCTTTTGTCATGTTTCTTAAAAAAATACACGTAAAAACAAATTCTTTACAAAAAAATAATAATTGAAAAAGAGTTATATTCCTTCCTTTACTTTTTATATTTTTATTTTTTTTACTGCTAAATGTACATTTCGGGCACTATGTACCCATCATCAATAGCTAAGTAAAAGTGAAGAAAGGGATAAAAATGTGTTTCAATTTAGTGATTCAAGTAATCAAATTAACAAAAAATATACGTAAAATTTTGAACGAAAAGAGCACGGGTAGATTCATATTCTTCCATTCAAACCCCTTTTGGACTCAACCACATCTGGAAACTTTTATATTTAATTTTATGTCGCGTTTTTGTCTACTTTTTGGCTGATGAACAATTATGTAATTCTAAAGAAAAAAATTGGCTAAACATTACAGGCTCCTCTTAAAACATTCAAAACATTCAAGAAATCTGAAAAAAAAGTTGATAAATCTATTAGATTAGTCATTAAACAAACATGTAAAACTCAAAAAGAAATTTAAAAGATTATTTAACAAAAATTCTAGAAATCTGAAAGAGAAACTTATGGAAAAGCTCAACCAAATAAAAAAAATCTTGCAGAAAAATGCTTCTCGATATCTGGAATGTTTTATTTCTAGTTTTATTCAATTCTTTTTTCACCTTTTTCGGAGAGAATCTTTTGGCTGTACATGCCAGAATAACAGATATATAATATAACTTTCTAAAAGAAAAAATGCTAAAGCATCTAGAAGGTAAATTTGGAAGATACATTTTTAAAGAATGTATGATCTGAAAGATAATTTGCAGTAAAATTCGTATAAGCTAGAAGAAAATATAATAAAGACAGTCCAAAACTTTGCAGAAATTTTGCTTCAAGAAGCATAAAAAAAACTTTTTGAAATTGACAAAGAAAATTCTTGAAATATAAGTTACAAAATAAAAAAAAATCGTAGTTCTAAAGGAAACAATGCTAAAACATCGAGAAGAAAAATTTTCAAGATGATTTAAAAAAAATGTATAATCTGAAAGAATTTACATAGAAAAATATAATAAAAGAGCCAAAAACTGAAATTTGCTTCAAGAAGCTTAAAATAACTTTTTGAAATCGAAAAAGAAACTTGACGGAAAATTTAAAAAGCATTCTATAAATCCAGAATGCTAAAATATTTAAGAGGTCCAAAAGAAAAGCTGTTGAAAATTTCTTGTATAAAATTCTAGAAATCCGAAAGAAAAAAACATTGATGAAAAATCTGCGAAAAAAAGTCTTTACTAAAAATGTGACAAAATAGAAAATAAAAGCATTTATAGAAGAATCCAGATGTCCAAGCGGATATTTGTTACCTCGGCATCATGGGACAAACAGGGTTAGAGTGGAAGATCTCGCAGCTGCATGAACTCTGGTCAGCTTCATCCATTCAATATGTTTGTACGTTTTGTATAATTTTTGTCTATATGTATATTTTTAGAAAGGAAGCTAAAGACTAATAAGCATAATCATAAACATTATTTGAAATTTGTATAAACAAGGCGCATTTTTTAAGATAAATTCACGACGCTAACAACCTGAAAATAAAACGGTTGAAAAGGTAACGTAATTTTAAGTTGAAGCCTTAGAATATTTTTTAAAAATGCTATGAAAGTCTATAAACCAACTCAACCAATTCTATAAACCGAACTAAATTATTAAGGGATGTTTTTTTTTTAAATAATTATTCTGTGAACAAGCAACGTTTTTTTTTTACTTTTTATTCGATGGTTATAGTTTTCCTTCTGTTTAGTTCTTTCGAATAAATTAGTAATTATGGAGGCGTTCACTTAATGATAAGTTTCATATAAAAGTGATACCAACAAATTTAATTATTTATTTATTTTGATTTTTTTTCTTTCCTTCATGTTAAATTGTATCGGAGTACTCATTAAAATTATTAGTAGAATTTTCTATAGCTCTTCCTTATAATTATCACATTTTATGATGATAAATTTATGAAGGTAAAATATCTTATCGATTCCGAAATAAATTCGATGAAAATTTTACACGAAATTAATGCGAAAAGTTGTTTTGTTTGTAACTATGTATATTACTTGGATTAATAAATGCATATTATTCAAATTATAACTGGGAATACATTATTCTCAGACTATTTAGGGGAGATTATGACCGAGTAGCGTAAAGCTTCCCAGAAAGTTCCAAATAGTTTTAAACTCTGTGTGCGAGTTTTAAAGATCCTTACAAAGTCGTTGCAAGTTAAATGCTATCATTGTTTCCCGATTTTATGAATATTCATGAAATTCGAATGGAAATTCTCGTTTCACGTCTCCTAGAATTTTCACAATCGATAATCCATTAAAGATTCTTTGAATAAATTAATTATAAATGTTAAAAATTGAACCGATTGACACCTTATTATTAATTAGAGACAATATTTATTTTGTGATATCAACAAAGTGCAGTTTCATAATTTAATAATTATTATTTTGTATAAAAATATTATAGACTGCGGATTTAAAATAGTTAATTAAAACCGAACTTTATAATAAAAACTCATTGTTTTAGATTCACGAAATGTTTTCGTATTTTTAAATTATTAGAAGTTTATAATATTTTTCTAATTGATTAATGGTTGAGGCGTTAACTTCGTGATCAATTGAAAATTATCAGTTAATAACGTTTTAGTTGAATATTTTTCTGGTTGAGGAAACGTAGCAAACAACAAAAATAAATCTTACTTAATTAGAAGGTTAATTAAACACATAGTTTTGTTTCACTATTTTAAAAGATCCAAATCTTAAATTAACCTTCTAATTAACATATAAATGTTTCACCACGGGTTAAGTGGGACATTAATTCATCGTAAATCTTACTTAGTTTGAATCTAGTTCGATGACTCTTTATGACTTTGTATTTGAGTTTTACATATACACAATGCGGTGACTGAATGGTAGAGAACAAATTGAAAAATAAAATTTATATTGTTAACTTTTTTTATATAAATTTCTGTACAGTGTTGTAATTGATATCTTTAAATGAAAAATCTATAGCATTTATTTTATGGAATATTACACAATAATTTAATACTCGATTAATAAATAATCCATCGAAACCAAAATTGTGCATTACGTTTGAATAATTTCATTATTAAATATCTATCGGCCATTTATTAATTTATCACTAGGCCGATTTAATATTGTTATATTATCATGAATAGTTTATATTCTGTAAAATAATGAATTCAAATTTACATGTAATTAAAAAGCAATATTGATTATATGCACACGAAATAACAACAAATGCAACACATATTATATAAATTAACAATTTAATTATTTACCTCGTTCTTTACATACTGTATAAACGATATTTTTGAACGAGAAATTCAAATATTAAATACATTATAGCGTTTTTTATTATTAATAAATAATAAATAAACTTTATTGACGGTAATTATCTTTACATTATAAAAAATTCACAAATAATACTTATGTGTATGTTATCTAAGCTAAATAATAAACTAAATAATAAATTATAAATTAACCAAATTAGACTTAAAACTACGGAATGATGGATTAAATAATATTATATTTGTCTTTATCACTGCTATAAGTTTAGAAGCAGTAATGAACGAAAAGAATGTCCATTCCAAGTGGATCTTAACGTCCAACTTTATGCAACCTCTACAACTTACCAGTAGTGAAGTTAGTTTGATGCAGAATTATTTAAGAAAGAAAGATGGAAACTTCAATATGCGCACAGATATGAAACTTTAGTACATCTAAATGAATTTTACCCCCGAAGTTAAAACTGATATTAAATTTACTTTCTGCGAAATTATAAGCGAGTAAGACAAATTTACCTATTAAACAACTTTATTTACAGAAAAAATAAAATATAATACAAGTAATATCTTGAATTTTGGAGGCGTTCACTTCGTAGTACATTTTTAATGAATTACAGAAAAACGTTTAACTTTTTTATACTACTTTTAATTTTTATACAACACTTGTGACTAGTTTCGAATTACACAGTAATCATTATCAAACTAAGTTTTTCTGTTATTTAATACAAGTAACAAATAAAATAAACTCTGATATAAGACAATGGTTTTTAGTTTTCTGTCTAACATCTATCGACCCTGGATACCTGGAATTATCTGTCATACAAGCGATATGATTGATAATGTCTTATTTAGTTAACTGTCTATGTTGTTCGAATGTCATGATCGCTAATATCATTGTGAGATGAAGAAATGAATTGATAGATGGTGCACTGAATTGAAAAATTCACTATGTTTAAATCACAAATATTATTATTTGTGGTTAAAACGTAGTGAATTTTTCAATTAAGTGTAAGTATGAATTACCACGTAGTAATAATCGCAACTATTCTCTTTATTGATAGATGATGATTTCGAGGTGCTTAAATTGAGTTGTTGTAAGGGGAGACATCTTTTTTATCGTCCTTCTGGCATAATTTATTATTAAAGGTAACATGTTTTAATAAGTTACAAAGTATATTTTATTATATTTTTATTATGCAATTTACGTGGATAGGTTCATGTGAGTATTTAGTCTGTATTATTGCTTACTTAATGTATTTGGGATCCTTATATACATGATATTTATTTGTTTCAGGTTGGCGACCCTTTGTTTTACAAAGACAACAAAGAGAGTTATTTTTACCGTAATACTATACTGACGTGCGCCTTTATCCGACGTAAACAGAGGGATGATATTGAACCATTTCCATTGTCAGTTGATAGACAGTATATATTTCATTTTGATATCTAGTCGATAAATATAGAACTTCAGTAGAATTCAAAATAATATTTATTGCAATTAATGGTCTTTCTTATTATAATATTTATATTTTAAAAAATAACTTATGTTATGCATAAATAAAAATATAATATATAGTAAATAATGAAGTGCTAATAATAGAAATGAAATCCACTTGGAATAAGAATGTTATAATGTCAAGAAAATTTTTACAAAAACTATTGAAAGATGTGGCCATCATAATACTTTCCATATTATTTTTGATGATGTTTTACCAATTAGAGGGTGGGATAGAGGCCATCCACCCACACTACATATACATGAAAACTTTTATTGCTAATCGTATATGATATTGCTGCTTACAAAACATTTGGGAAAATTATTAAAACAAAAAATATGGATACAGTATTTGATCTATTTTATAATGAATTTCTCTATTACTTTCATATTTCATGTCCAAGAAAAACTCAAACCTATAACCCCTAACTGAACCGATAAAAGAGTATAATACAATATAATATAATATAATAAATATAAAAAAGTATGGACTTTGATTAAAGATAAGTTACAGGGCCAAACGAAGATGGAGAAGATCCAAAGGGAAACACTACCATATAAATATGAACCCGGAATTTGCCCATAGATGTCCCTAGCTGTTAACGTCAAACCGCGTCATTGGTGCCATTTCCTTGTTAACATCTCTGAAAAAGTTTTTCAACTCACAACAATACAAGTTTCATAGAACAGCATAGTTTGTAATAGCGTAATTTGCGGACAGTATTGATTTTCTCTTACCAATTGAAGGAAACTGCTGCAGAATCGCATCTAATGCTTGTCATAGCTTACGGAGAGCATGCTCTTGGTAAATCACACTGCTTTGAGTGGTTTAAAAAATTCAAGTGGCGATTTTGACGTGAGAAACGAAGAACATGGAAGACCACCGAAACAGTTTGAAACAAGGGCAAGATCCAAAAGGAAAACCGAATAACCACTTGCGAAATGCTTCTCGCCAGGTACAAAAGAAAGTCATTTTTCCATCGAATTATGACTGGCGATAATAAGTGAATATATTTTGAGAATCCTAAGCTATAAAGACTATAGGTAACTCCAGGCGAATCATCGACATCGACTGCAAGGCCAAGTCGCTATGAACGGAAGACAATGCTCTGGGTTTGGTGGGATCGGAAGGGTGTGATCTATTATGAGTTGCTAAAACCTGGCGAAACAGTTAGTACTGAAAACTACCGACAACAAATGATCGATTTGAGCAGAATAAAAAAAACGGCAACACAAAGTGATTTTGCTTCATGATAATGCACCATCACACACAGCAAAACTGGTCAAGGAAACGATTAAGGCGTTTAGTTGGGAAATTTGCTTTGGCTCCGTCTAATTACTACTTATTTTCATCGATAGGACACGCACTTGCCGAGCAGCACTTTACTTCTTACGAAAATCCACGGAAATTGCTTGATGACTGGTTTGCCTCAAAGGAGCAACAAAATTTTTGGAGTGGCATCCACAAATTGTCAGACAGGTGGGAAAAATGTATAGCTAGCGATGGACAATTCTTCGAATAAAATATTTTCATCATTTTCATACAATAATCGTGTATTTTCTATACAAAAATTACAGACCTGGTACAAATAATGCAGCCAAAGTTGCACATATATTTGCAGAACATGTTGCCACTATTATCGACAAAATGGTATATAGCCACTTTGATGGGAATATCTCTAACAAATGCACCACCACACAACCAAAAGTACAATCAATGTTTCTTACACCAACTTCGGAAACTGAAGTAAATGATGTCATAATGCAATTAAAAATGACAGTACAGGAAAAGACGAAATCTCAGATAATGTAATAAAAGATGTCGCGATAGAGATTATCGAACTATTAGATTATCTTATAAATTTTGCATTTGCAACTGGCATTTTCCCATCATCACTAATAATAGCATAGATGATACCAATATACAAAAAAGGGTCAGGAGAGGACATAAATAATTATCGTTCTATACTCGTATCTTGACTTAGAGGAAATGAATCAAGATTCGTATAGTGCACTTCTAGAAGAGGAAATACCATGAGGTATCGAGTCAGATATTGATGATTTAACCGACACTTGTTATGCTACTCTCTTGATGGAACCAAATTTTCAAATTAGGAGAAGTAAAACTCTTGTTATGTGCCATTTTTTTATTTTCAGATTTTTAATTTCAGTTTTTTAACTTTGATAGTGATCCGCAAGGACCGAAACACGTGTCAGTTATCTGAAAATAAAGAAATGGAACAAAACAAGAGTTTTACCTCTCATAATTTATTGATGATTTGTCTAGGGATGAAGAATAAACGTCGTTTTTGCCAATGATTCAGAAAATCACCTTCCTGATGAAATTGAAGATCAATTTCCAGATGAAGTTAATATACAAGAAGATATGAGGAATAAATTGCTTAGAAATAATAATTTATGGACAAGCAAGATCAATTACTATTTATTATAGAATATATAAAAATATTTGATGAACCGAATGGACCAACAATACCAGAGGTTATTGAGGAACCAACCGATATATTTCTGTATATTTTCCTCTTATCGACCACATAGTTTTCCAAAAAATCTTATATGCTCTTCAGACTAGTGGAGGAAATATTAATTCTTTCGTACCAACCAATTCCGACGAAGTACAAGTTTTTAATAAAAATATAAAATTCCTTTACGTTGTAGAAAATTAACTAATAATTAGAAAAAACACGAAAATATTTCTTAAAATCTACGAACGAACGAAATATTTTCGTGTTTTTTCTAATTATATAAGTTCACGAGATTACTGGTCATCTAGAAAGGAAATTAGAGACGATTTTATTTTATAAGTTCGTGTATACCAAGAGATCATTTCATATGGCTCGACAAAAACCTACATATAAATGACAAATCTGTGCAGCCGAAGCCAAATGAAGATAATTTTGACAAATTATATAAAATTCCACCCTTACTGACTAAGCTCACAGAGACATATAGTTATTCCTACAAACCATCGAAATTCAAGCAATTGATGAATCTATGATTCCCTTCAAAGGAAGAAGTTCAATGAAACAATACATGCCCATGAAACCAATTAAGTTGTAGGTATAAGGTGTGGATTAGGGCGTATGTCTGTCAATTCCAGATTTATGCAGTGAAAGTTGCAGAAGCAACAGAAACAAATTTAGTAACATGCGTTGTTTTGGATTTAACCGAAGAATTAGTTGGGAAAGGACACCATATATACTTTGACAACTTTTTTAACTCGCTTCCACACCAGAAAAGTCTTAAAGAAAAATGCACATATGCCTGTGGACCTGTAAGAAAAGGTAGGAAAGGGTTACCGACGGACCTAAGAAATAACAATAAGTTGCAGAGAGGACAGTGTGACTGGAGGGTTAGTAAGGATGGGATTGTATTTCTAAAATGGATGGATCGAAAAACAGTATTGTTTCTGAGTAACTATCATAATCCCACTAATAATGAAACTGTTTTTAGAAGTAAGAAGGACGGAACTCGTAAAGACATTCAGTGCCCCAAAGTAGTTAAAGATTATAACGCCAATATGGGCTTCTTTGACAGAATGAATATGCTAAAATCAATTTATGTACTCCTATTGGATTATATATTTATTATTATTATTGCCTGCATTACCGCTCGTTGAATAATATACTATTATGATATCGATCGTAAATCTAAAAAGTGGTATTTCTGTTGTTGCTGCATAGATATCACCAATATTGTTATGCACAATTAAGCCGTTTGATTTATTATTTTCCAGGCGTTTAATTCTATCTTTAATAAGCTGATCATTCTCCTTTAATATACTATTACTCATCAATTTTTACTAAGTATTCTATTTAGTAATTCTACTTGCTTCTTGAGCGATGAATTTTCAATACCAAGTAGTGTTTTGACAACCTCACGTTCGTCCTGTGATCCACAACAAATCACTCGAGTGTCATCTTCAGACTGCATACCATAGAAAATATACTTACTATAGAAGGGGCAGTCCCGTGATTGGCTTGTGACTGCTTTCTATCACCAACTAAATTTTTTTATATAGAATATATAGGGAAAGTATTGTTTTCGTGAATGAGAATGCCTGTGAGCGCTATATTTCAAAAACAAATGATTCTTTGAAGATGAAACTTTAAACTTAAGGTTCTAACGTTAAAAACTGGAAGTGAAAAGCTTTTGGTAAACATTCATAAACCCGATGTGGATCTTTACACGAGGAAATTTTTTGTTTTTCTCGATATTTTTCTTAATTTAAAAAAATTGTACATACAAAACAAACAACAGTTAAAGGGAATGAGAAACTAAACAAGTTTTATTTAAACATATTTTTTACAAAGTTCTTACCTTGCTAAAAAAAAAAAATTAATCATTTTGACGTTTTTTGTCCACTGCTTATAAACTATATGAGTTAAATGAAATTTATATGACAAGTAATTGTGAAGAATACAAAATTGAATAAATTGTTAAGAATAGTTTTTTTGCGTAAACCTCATAGTTTTTGTTTGAGAAAAATGTAAGGAAAGTACTATTTTACTCACTTAAAAATTTTACCCTTTGAAGTTCTTTTTTTATTTAAAAAGTTCATTATAGAAATTTTACACATTTCTAGAATTGTCTTATTCTTATAGTAAGAAACTTTATTGAAGGTTTTACAACTTTATTAAAATATTTCTTCTAGATTTCTAATTATAATAATTTACCTCAATGATGATTAAATTCTCCTTAATTTTTCAACATATTATCTTCTAGTTTTTAAATTTCATCTTCCATTCTAAAAATTTTAAGCAATTCCTATTTTTACTATCTAAATTTACTAGGTTTACAAATTTTCAAGTAATTTTGATCCTTGATTTAAATTGCAAACATTATCTCTAAAGGTTCTAAAATTTTCTAGTGGTGGTTTTCTTTAGCATTTTCTGCCCTCTTTTCTCTATTTAATTTGAAGAATTTTATTTGAGGCTTCCAAATTTTTTTAAATGTCATCTTATTGGAATTTTCAAAAAATTTTCAAAGATTTCTAAAATTTACTAATGATTGTGTTTTCTCTCTTTTCTAGCAATTTCTCTTGTATTTAAAAAATATATGATAATTATAGGACCTTTAGCGATTTCCCTGACAGTTTTCTAAAGTGTTTTTTCCTAATTGCAAGAACGTTCTTCGATTTTTTTATGAGTTTTCACCCAAGTTTCTAAAATTTTCTACAATATTTCTTCGTAATCCATTTTATCGAAAGTATCAGAAACTTCTCTTATACGTTCAATAATTTTCCTCAAGAGTTCTAAAATTGTTTTTCCAATAATTTGTTTCCTTTTATTATTTTTCATTCTAGAGTTTTTAAATCGTTTATAAATTTTTATTTAACACTAAAATTGCAAAACTTAACCAGCAGTAGTTATTTTCAACGTTTTCTGTCCAATGTTTTTCTCTTTCTAAGTTTTTATTAAATTGTTATGTTATCAAAATTTTTCAGAAGAATTTTCTACAAAACCTTTCTCCACAGATTCTAAAATTTTTTAATTGTATTTTTTTCCTTCTTGTTCGACAATTTCTCTTCTATACTTTACGAATAAAAACGTTAAACGTTAAAGTTTTGAGCGATTTTCCTTACAGATTTAAAATATTTTTTCTTTTTTATTGCATGAATTTTCATTGAAGGTTTCACAATGTTTATAAAAGTTATCTCCCAGATTTCTAAAATTTTACAACAATGTTCCTTCTGATCCGATCTTTTTGAAAGTTACAGAAATTTCTTTTCCAAGTTGCAATAATTTGCTTCGAGGGTTCTAAAATTTTCCAGTAGTAAGTTTCTCATTGTTTTTCAAACATTCTATCATCTAGTTTTTAAAATTATCTTCCATTTTGCAATTTTTCAGCAATTCGAATTTTAGATTTCTGGAATTACTTGGTTCCCAAAAAAATTTTTAAAAATTTCTAAAATTTACTAATGATTGTGTTTTCTCTCTTTTCCAGCAATTTATCTTCTATTTAAAAAAATATATGATAATTATAGGACCTTTAGCAATTTCCCTGATAGTTTTCTAAAGTGTTTTTTCCTAATTGCAAGAACGTTCTTCGATTTTTTTATGAGTTTTTTCCCAAATTTCTAAAATTTTCTACAATATTTCTTCGTAATCCATTTTATCGAAAGTATCAGAAACTTATCTTATACGTTGCAATAATTTTCCTCAAGGGTTCCAAGATTGTTTTTCGAAAAATTTGTTTCCTTTTATTATTTTTCATTCTAGAGTTTTTCACCAAATTTGTAAGTTTTAAAATCGTTTATAAATTTTTATTTAAGACTAAAATTGCAAAAATTAACCAGCAGTAGTTATTTTCAACGTTTTCTGTCCAATGTTTTTCTCTTTCTAAGTTTTTATTAAATGGTTATGTTGTCAAAATTTTTCAGAAGATTTTCTTACAAAACTTTTCTCCACAGATTCTAAAATTTTTTTCCTTCTTGTTCGACAATTTCTCTTCTATATTTTACGAATAAAAACGTTAAACGTTAAAGATTTAAAATATGTTTTCTTTTTTATTGCATGAATTTTGTGAAACCTTCACAATGTTTATAAAAGTTATCTCCCAGATTTCTAAAATTTTACAACAATGTTCCTTCTGATTCGATCTTTTTGAATGTTACAGAAATTTCTTTTCCAAGTTGCAATAATTTGCTTCGAGAGTTCTAAAATTTTCCAGTAGTAAGTTTCTCATTGTTTTTCAAACATTCTATCATCTAGTTTTTAAAATTATTTTCCATTTTGCAATTTTTCAGCAATTCGAATTTTAGATTTCTGGAATTACTTGGTTCCCAAACTTTAGAGTAATTTTTATTCAAGAATTAAATTACAAAAGTTATCTCCGAAAGTTTAAATTTTTTTAGATCTAGTACCCTTTCTGTTTTTTAGTACTTTCTGTTTTATGTCTTTCTCTATCTAAATGCAACAATTTTCAACAAGGTTGTAGTGTTTTTAATGAAGAAAATATCGGAATTTTCAAGGAATTTCTCTTGCAAAATTCCACAGATTCTAAAAATTCCTTATGGTAATTTTGTCTTTCTCTTCCAGCAATTTCTTCTCTATATTTTACGAAAAATAAAAATTAGATGATTGTAATTTAGCAATTTCTCTTATAGATTTCTAGAACTTCATTTCTATAATTTCAGAAATTGTCATTAAAAATTTTAGAATTTTAATGAAATATTTCTCCAAGATTTCTGTAATATTTCTTTTATCTTATCGAAATATTCTACGAATTTCATTTCCTAGTTACAACAATTATTTCAAAACTTTTAAATCTTTCTAGTGCTTATGTATTCGCTGCTATTTAGCATTTTGTTTTCTAGTTTTACAATTTTCTTCCATTCTAGAATTTTTCAGAAAATTCTAATAAATATTTTAAATTTGGAGGATTTCAAATTTTTAAGCAATGTTTAGCCAAGATTTAATTTGGAAAAAAATCCAGCAATTTTTCTTCTAAATTATATAAAAATTAGATGATTATATTAGTACAAATTTTTTTTTTTGATTGCAAGAATTTTCATTGAAAGTTTTATAATTATTATGAATATGCTCTAGATTTCTAAAATATTTCGATAGAAGGAAATTTCTCTTTTTTTCCAAGGATTCTAAAATTTTCCGGCTGTAATTTTCTCGCTATTTTTTGAGCTTTCTCGTTTCCAGTTTCTAAAATTTTCTTTATTTCTAGAATTTTTCAAATGTTGAAGTCATTTTTATTTAAAATTAATCAAAAACATTTGGTCCGAAAATTTTCCAGTGGCTTATATTCATCCTTTTCTAACTGTAAGATTTTTCATTGATGTTTATAAGCTTTAAAGAAAACTTTCTAGAAATTTCTTTTGCGAAAACTAAAATTTTCTAATGGTAGTTTCCACTTTCTATTCCAACATTTTTTCTCCAAAATTTAAATATTTTCTCTCAAATTTAAAATATTTAACAATATATATTTTCGCTCTATCTCATTGAAATTTCTCTTCAGGGTTGCAATAATTTTCGCCAAGAATTATAAAATTTTTCAGTGGTAATTTTCTTGCTCTTTTCTAGCCTTTCTAGAATTTTTATTAATTTCTATTGCAGATTTCTAGAATTCCCATACTTTCGGTTTTTTAGTAATATTTACTATATATTGAAATGGAAAAAAATATCTCCGTAGGTTTAGACATTTTCCATTGGCAGTTTTCTTGCTGTTTTCTTGTCTCTATTCCACCCTCCAATCAGAAAAAAATCATCAAACATTATTTCAATTTTTTTTATAAATAAACCTCTAAAAGTTTAATTTTACAACTTTTAATTAAAACCCTCGCTTATTTTTTACTGATTGGAAGGTGGGACAGAAACAGAGAGAGAGATGAAACTTTGAACTTAAGGTTTCATCGTTAAAAACTAGAACTGAAGAGCTTTTGCTAAACATTCATAGACCGGAAGTGGTTTATTCGAGGCGTTTTTTTTGTTTTCTCGTGATATTTTTCTAAATATGAGAAATTTAAAAAAAAACGATCCAAACAAAAGTTAAAGGAAATGAAGAACTGAACAAGTTTTATAAAAACATATTTTTCATAAAATTCTTAACTTTTGAGAAAAATAATCAACATTTAAAATTTTGATATTTTTTGCCAATTGCTAATAAACTATTAGAGTTAATTTAGGCATAATTCTCAATACTCCACTATGGTTGTCCATATTGTATGCTGTTTCAATGTCTTTCTACGTACACTTTAATTTTTTGTTATCACTCTTTTCCCAAATTAAATTTTTTTCAATAAATTATTACGAAAACCTTAAAAAAAAACTTCTTTTCTAAATGATTATTCTTCTGAAGCTTTATACAAATAATTTATAGCTGCCACATTTTCTGATCCTTGATCACAAATTTTTACAACGACATGTAAACCACATTCATGACATTTATTAATTATTTCTTTCAAAATGCGCACCAAATCAATTTTTTTATTCAATTCGAAAAGAAGCCATAAAATATAGGTTGCTTCCATTTGTTTGTAATTCCTTTAAGCATACATCCTATTACAGTGTTTGCAATGAAATTTGAAGTATGGTCACCAAACGTTTCAGACCCTACTACACTTCCTATTTAGATGAAGATGTGGCTGTATTGTCATTTCGTCGAACACCAACAAAGATTGTTTCTCATGGTCTACTAAATTCTCTACTTTGCTTTTTAAGTTATCAAATATATCATTATATCCTGGTATTGCAGGTACTTTTCTTAGCAGCCTAATAATAGTTGTCTTTGATGGCATATTAAATATTTTTGAAAGCAACCTATTCAATTTTGGGCTTTGCTTATAAAAAAGTTACACCCAAAACCTTATCTTTAAAAGATCTTGATTTGGTATTTTTCCCCTCTATATTCAACTAACTCATTATAAAATGCTTCATAACTGGATTTACATCTAATGTAGCCATAATAATGATTTCACTCCTAGACATATTTTCATAATAATCAATTCGCTGTTTTATTTTCAGTATTACAATATTTCTTTCGATATCTGCACCTCTTTGATAAATTTTCCTAGCTTTTAGTGTAAGAGTTATAGATGCTCCCATTCTTTTTACTAGGTGGTATTGATTGTATATCACGTTCCATTATAAAAACATTAATATCCACTTGTTCATTATTAAATATTTCATTGTCGTGATATGGATCTGATATGTCAATTAAAGCCAACTGTTGATTATCTTTACTTTCTATTTTCGTGGGTAAAAGTAATGTGGGCATCGCAGAAGGTAATCTGCTATTATTTTAGTTCCCCGGTGTTCGTTAGAAAAATGAATATGACAAACTCTTCTTTTTGAATAAATTTCATCGGGTGTCATATTTACTAATTCTGAATTATCACATGCTTCCATAACTTAAACCTTTCTATATTCTTGTTTGGATTAGGAAAATTATGTCTACTTGAAGTTTTATCTTCACAGTTATTAACTATACATCTATGATATCTTACCATTTTGATAGTAGACGTTTGCAAATACACATGTTCGACTAACAAAGAAAATAAATTTACTTACCTTTCTACAGCCAGAAAAAAACCTGAAGAAAGCATTTATCAGCACGGTCTTCCTTGATACTTGAAGTTCTTGTTAATTTAGCGAAACTAAAACTTAATTACTATTTGAAGGCTAGTTGTTCCATAAATATATACAAGTATTACAGAACTTGAGGATGAAAATCTTCGTGATCCTGCAGTTGGTACGCGTAATTTTAAAGGACTAGTGGCATAAAGTTTCCACAAATATGAAATTTATTCTATTTTGTATCACATCGGTAACAAAATCTACTTCTATTATTTTTTTTTTTTATTTTTTTATTTTTTTTTGGCGTCGACTACATGGTCATCTGCCACCACCGATTTTAACATTTTAACATTTTTACTTATAATACTGCTTAATTCTAAACACGTGTACATTCTATTATTATTAATTTAAATTTTTTTATTAGCATTCTCCTCAAATAGCATAATATAAATACGAAAGTTCCTGTTTCCCCTTTGAATAAGATATAAGAATTTAATCTAATTATGAAAAATATTATTGTCACAAAGCCCCACTAGAAGAACTTAAATTAAAATCAGATATTCCACGTTAGGATCATTCGTCATCTTTTTCGTTCATTACGATATATAAATTATTTAGAAAGTTCGGCATAAATCACCCGAAAAGATATATCCTGCTTATCGCTGAAAGCCGGATTATCTTCAGGGAGTCATTTAACGGACACCAGGAGACAAATTCCACAGTATGTTATGTTTAAAAAAAAACTCGCAGGAAACTTATGTGGGTCATTGGATTGTGATTGATTTATTTCCGGCTTTTAACGATTTTTCCACTTCGTTTAGCGTTTGAAACATTATTTAGGTAATTAATTATTAAAAGAATACGGTATAATTAATTATATTCATTTATAATTTAATATATAATTTACTGATTTATTTAAGTAAATATTACCTTTTTATTTATTTAAAAAATGGTGATGTGGCCATCATAGTACTTTCCCTATATTTTTCTGAAAAACTATGAGGCAAAAAATCTATTCTTAAACATTTGCCCAATTTTGGATTCTTAACAATTACTTGTAATATAAATTACATGATTATGAGTGTTCACCAAAAGTTAAAAGACCCAAAATATAAACAAACACAAATTGATGCATTCATACAAATATTTCAAATAATTTTTGATGATGTTTTACTTAATGGAAGGTGGGATAGAGGATTTAGAATCCTCGACAAAAAGTAATAATCTAGTAGGAGATCCAGATAAGGTAAAGCGACAAATGCTAAAAATTCTAATATTTTATAAGAATTATTTGTAAAAAAAAAATTAATTGCCAGGAAAATTGATAAAAATTCTAGAACATTAGAAACTTTGATGAATCTAGAATTATAATTATTAGAAAATTTTATAATCCTTTAAAAAAATCCTAGTAAATTTCACATACAATAAGATGAAAAAATCTAAAAGTCTGAAAGAAAAAATTCTGAAAAATTTTACAAGAAAACGCTTGACCATTGGTGAAAAATTAAAAAAATAAAACTGCGCAGATATTTTAGATATCTATAAAAAATGTTTATAAATTCTAAAACTCTCAAACAAATTTTCTAGTAATGTAGAATAAAACTTACTAGAAAATTTTAGAATATTTAATAACTCTAACAAAAAAAGCTAGCAAGAAAAATCCAAGAATCTAAAAGAAAATATTTCTGGAAAAAAAATCTCGAAACAATTATGCAATTTCTAAGAAATTAAAAAGAAACCTTACCAACTTCAAATAATCTGGACTTATTTTAGTTGAAAATTGAAAATTTTAAATTTTTAGAAAAAGAAAAACCTTTCAAAACCTAATGAAAATCTCTGAAAGAAAAATTACTAAAAAATTCTAGAAATTTATATTAAAACAACTGCTTCGCAATTTTACAACCTACGAAAAAATTTCTTGGAATCTGGACAGAAAATTACTGGATATTTCTAGAATCCTTGAAAGAAAACCTGAAAAGTTAAAGTAATAAATGCTTGATAAGAAAAATTTCTGTAAAATTCATTGTCAAAGAAAATTCTTATAATTTGGGGGAAAAACCATGAATTAAATAAAAGTGCAACAAATTCTACAAATTTTGACAAATATTCCGTGAATCTGGACTTTAAATTACTCAACAATTCGAGAACCTTTTAAGAGAATCATGGATTTGTAAGATCTAGCAATTCTTCCTGAAAGGAGAGCCTACGACCGAATTTGGAAATTGAATATTTTTAATTACTGAAATCCCAAGAATCCTTGTATAAATCCTAGACAATTTCGACAGAATACAGCAAGTAAAACAAAAAAAAACTCTTGAGGAATAATTACGATTTGAAGCGAAAATTCCTAAACGAAAAATTTCTAGAAATATAGCAAAATTGAAATTACCAGAAAAATTTTAAAAGTAAAACCGTAAACCAAAAATTACTAACATATTCTAGAAATTTAGGGGAAAAATGCTTGGCTCTGAACTCTGAACCAAATTTAAAAAATCGAAATTATTTGAAAATTAATTTTTTATTTATTAATTAATGTAAAAAAATAATTAACTCTTGAACAATTACGATGAGATAAGAAAAGCTGAAATGTCTCAAAAAAATATTTTTGGAAAAAAATTGTGAAAAAAAAAGATAGAAAAAAATGCAGAAAATTTTAAAACCCTTAGCAAAATTTCTACGAATTTACACATTGATTCTGGAACCTATTTAGAATTTTACTAATTTCCAGAATTTTTAATTACAGACCCTTAATATTTTCCAGGATTTCTTGCTTTATTTGTTTATTGAAGATTTTCTAGAATTTATAATTAAAGAAATTCTGGAAAATTGCTAATATTTTTTAAACGAATTAAAATCTAAAAAAAAAATAGTGTCGATAAAGTTTGTAAAAATAGGAACGCAAGATGAATTGAAATTTTCTAGAAATTTTCTAAAGAAAACAAGCAAATTTGAATAATATAATATTAGAAATGTTTGAAGTTTCTAAAAATTAAAAAAATACAGTCAATTAGGATGAGAAGAAAATTTTCTAGTAAATTTTAAAAGCTAGAAAGAAAAACTGTGTAAAAAGTATAACCACATAAAAAAAATTTCTTCACGAATTGGTAAAATTTTCTATAAAATTAAAATCTAAAAAAATAAATATTTGACTCTGGACAAAAATTCTAAAACTGAGGACGTTAAATTACTTGGAAGTTTCTAGAATTTTTCTAAAAAATCAAGCAAATTTGAATAACATAAAACAAGAGTTTCTAAAAATAAAAAATTAAATCCGGAAAAATACAGAACTCTTGAAGAAAATTCTCCAGGTATAGACGATATCACAGCCAAAATGATGAAATATATGGGGGGAAAGAATTCCTGGAAATAGTAAATGATATCATCAAGAATCACAAGATACTCGAGGAATGGAATTTTGTAAAAACGAAGCAATATTTCCAAAATATTCCGTTTAAATGATTAGAAAACATTAACTAATTAAATTCTCTAAAATGTTTTTCAGACAACTAATATTTAACATCCTTTTTTATGTACAGAATAGATTACATAAAAGTATCATTTGGTTTCCATTTACAAATTAGTAATTACCCAATTCAATTTTAGAAAAAAAAATTCTAGAAAATCCTAATGCCGCAAAGAAAATCTTTGCAATATAAAAGACGACTTCAAAAAAAATTTTGAACTCTGGAGAATATTTTTTTAGAAATTTCCTGGACCCTCGAGAAAATAATCTAGATTTCCAGAAGAAAATTCTAAAAATTCAAGAGCCACAAAAAAACTCTGCGATTTAAAAGTTGGAAAAAAATTTGAAATTATTTCAAACTCTCGAAAATAAAACTAGATTTTTAAAAACAAATTTTCTAAAAAAAAACCTTCATTTAAATCTTCGCAATTTACTGGAAATGTCCCGAATTCTACAAAAAATCTACATTTCTAGAAAAGAAATTCTAAAAATTTCGCAATTTAAAAGACAGCTTAAAAAAACAATCTTGATATCTGAAGGAGAAATAACTGAAAACAGTCTAAATTTTCTAGAAAAATCTATAGCCTCCAAATCTGAATAAAAGTTACTGGAAGTTTCTGAACTCTCGAAAAAAAGTGTAAAGTTCTGTAAGAGATTTTTTTTTAAATTTTTGAGCACTAAAGGAAATCTTTGCAATTTATAAGACAATATTAAAATCTGCAAGAGAAATTACTGGAAATCCTATAAGAAAATTCTAAAAATATTGAAACGAACTAGAAAATCTAGAACTTTTCTAAAAATTCTGGAAATATGAAGAAAAAATTACTGTAAACTTCTAGAATTCTCCAAAAAAGGTTTACAAATTTACAAAGAAAACTTGTGAAAAATTCTAGAATCCTCGATCAAAATTCTTTGAAAAGGAAGATAAAAAAACTGAAAATATGGAGGAGGAATTCCTGAAACTTCTAGAAGCCTCAAAATAAGTTCTAGAAATTTTGAATAAAATATCCTAATAAATTGCAAAGTTAAACAAAATCTTGGGAGAGCTTACTAAATAATCTAGAGCTCTCGAAATCTTTACTAAAAATTCTGGAAATATCTATTTATTTATTAGATAAGTAAAAGAAATTACTGTACACTTCTAGAATCCTCAAAAAAAGTTTTATAAATCTAAAATGAAATCTTGTGAAAAATTCTAGAAACCTCAATGTAAGAAAACTAAAAGTATGGATTATCTGAGAAAATTATAGAAATTTAGAAGAAAATTTTCTAATAGAAAAAGTAGAACAAAATCTTGTATAGAAACCACGAAGTAATTTCTTAAACTCTTAAATAAAATCTTTACTAAACTTGTAAAAATTTCTAGATGAAAATTCTTTGGAAAGGGAGTAATAAAAAATAAAAGTATGGAGGAGAAATTACTGAAATTTAAAGAAAAATCTAAAACATTTTCTGAAAAGTTATTTTTTTTTTCTCACAAATTAAGAACTTTACGAAAAACATGTCTTAATAAAACTTGTTCAGTTTCTTGTTCCCTTTAACTTTTATTTGAAAAGTTTTGTAAAAATTTTTATATTTACAAAAATATCAGAAAAAAACAAAAAACGGCCTCGTGTAAACATCCACTTCCGGTTTTTGAATGTTCACCAAAAGCTTTTCAGTTCCAGTTTTTAATGATAAAACCTCAAGTTTAAAGTTTCATCTCAATCGGATCATTCGTTTTTGAGACATTTTCACGCACGAAAACAATACTTCCCCTATATATACTATATAGGGAAAGTAAAAATATATCTGTGCTTTATTATTTATATAGTCAGGAGTTGTGTTACTTTGGAAAATCATGCTATTACATTATTTGATTATTTACATTCGAAGAAGCTCATTAGAATGTTTATTCAACTTAAAATATAATTTTAAACGTAACCTTACCTTTTCCTTCCGTCACTACATTAATTATCGAATAAACAGGAACGAACAGGTAAACTGTTAAATTAGTTGCAGTAATTAAAACATCGTTCTAATTAAGAGGAATTTATTCTTAAATACCTAACCTAGGAGTAAATTAAATTAAAAATATAAATTAAATAAATAAATCTATGTACAAAAAATTTATAAATATATAACAGGATGGTCGGCGGAAATGAAATAAAATGATATTCATTAATTAGCATTAAAACTAGATCGCGGATGATCCCAAGCGCATAAACCATTAATTGGTCTTGCCTGGTTTCTCGTCCTAAGTATTTAGTCCAACACTAAAATTGTGTATCCGGTGAAACGGCTAGAAAAATGTCGACGTAATTGTCGCTTTCCGAAACATACAAATTGTAAACGTGTACTGAAAATAGTCAGCGTTACGTAATACCTGCATTTACAATGTGTCAGTGATAAATCACCCCTTTTGATTGGATTTCCATTCGTTGATTTTCCTGGCGTGAGGCATGACAGTATTGTAATAATATTATCATTGTTGCGAAACGTTTTGAGTTAATTGGGTGATTTAAAATTTAACGAATAAAGAAACGCTGACTATATTCATCCAGGGAACTAAACAATCTAATGCCGAACGGTGGATTTTCTTCTGATTGTTATGTACGCTTGAACTGGATGGGTTTTCTTGTTAATGTCTCGACGCTTCTGGACGATCTTCACTCCAGAAGTGTTGTTCAGTGGTGCATCGAGGTAAGCGTATTGGGGTTGAACGGCGGAACCCGCCGGCGCAAATCCTGTATTGGGAGCCTGAGCTGAATATGCTAATACTTGCGAGGACGCCGAGGGTGAATATCCTCCTGGAATAGATAAAATGGAAATTTTAAATTTAAAACGTATGTCGACTTTTAGGAATGTCATTGTGATTAAACATTATACAAAAATATTTTCTATCTAAAAGGAAATTAACCATATTGAAATCAATACAAATTTATATTCATCATGTGAGACTTGCCTTTTATATTTCCTGAATAGAGAACAAAAAGAAAGAAATTTAACATTGTATATGGATTTATTCATTTTTAAAATAATCTCCATAAATCAATACACTTTTGCATGACATTGTAAAAACATCGAAACAATTTATTTTTGATTTGCGGAAATATAAAAAAGTCATTAGGCTTCAAATTAAGGCTATACGAAGAATAACTGATCAATTCTACCTTTTCAGTTCTCAAAACACAAAAAGTATATTATTTGTCCCAATTTACCATAATTATTAATCAAACATAAATAATATATTTGGAAACCTTTTAACTGAAAATATAACAAAAATACAAAATTATAGAAATATAATAAATCATTATGATTAAATATTTATGGAACATATTATATGTATTGCTTCTCCTAATTTAAACATTTTGTTGCATCAATAGAGTAGCGTAGCAAACAAAATTATCGAATTATTATCATTTTCAAGATATTAAACATTAAAATATATTATACATGCGTAAAGACTTAGTTCATTATATGAATTATTTATTTTTATGACAAACACTGTTTTATTTATAAGGTAATTTTATCAATAGCACCAAATACATGTACTCGGTGTATAGAATCAGTTTATAAAATGGGTTCACAAGTATATGATCGCCTAAAACTCTACTTTATAATTATGAGAATTATGTGCATAAATTATATACGATACAATTCGGAAAACTGCACGTTATTACCGGATTATTCTCTAATGGCTAAGCTACAGAATTGGAGCATGTTTAGCTTCGGTTGTTACCTATCGTGGAAGCTATATCCAAAATGGAATTCGGGTTATATCTTAAGTGATTGTGCGGAAATAACACAATATGCTTTAATATTATTAGTGATATTAGTAATCCCTTCGATTAGTTTTATGTCACAGAAAAAAATAATTAAATTACTACTGAAGTTTGGAAAACTTGAAAAAAAATTTTACACGTTAGATATGAATGGAAAGGATAGTTTTATTTATAAATTTTACTTCACCTTAATCGCCATTGTTATGTTAGCTTCTCTTCCATTTAGTATATTCTATATGTGTGTATTTTTTGATCCAACTATAAAAGACACCGCAAAGGTAAAGTTGGTTTGTTTTATTGTTTATTGCTGTACGTATTTACCTGCATATTTAATTATTACGACCTCAGAAATGTGCAAATCAATAAATCGTTTATTAGAAGAAAATTGCGAGGAACCCACTTTTAATTGCTTGCTGTGCACTCATGATAATTTATACGATTTAAGATCAGCTGATATTAAAACAATGTGTCCAATTCATAAACTAAGGTATGAATAATTTTATTTTAGTTTACAAATTCATTGCAGTACAATATTTTAGGTATTTGGAAATTTTATATACTTCTACAAGAAATGCTTTTAAAAGTACAATTTCTGCATTTAAGTTTATACTTGTAGCTTTCATCACGACACTTGTGTTGGAATTAGGTCTGGATCTTAGAAATATATTGCACTTAATAATTATTAAGGAATTTGGATTAAATGTTTCCTCTGCAATGTTTCTATTGTATATTATAATAGTTTCTATAACTATATTAGTATTTTATAACCTATTTGATATCAATACTACGGAGGTATAATTTAAAATATATGGTTTATCGAAAATGTATTTTAATATATTGTTTTAGTTTTCGCGAACTGGACATTTAATACATAAATATTATTTTAAACATTTTCAAGTCGAAGGTATTTCTAAATGCGTCGTAAATTTTTCATTGCAAATTCTGGATCATCCTGAACTAAACATGTACGCATATAGCACTAATAAATCAGAAACCCTTGGGGTAAGTTATATAATTATTTTCAATTTCTCATTAATACATTGGAATTTATTTCAGCAATATCATACATCAGTACTCACGGCATCAATAGGAATGCAATATAAAATTGATATATAGAAAAGAAGTAGTTTTTGTATTGAGAGTAGCGTTTGCACTTAAATATGGTTATGATGAACACAAAACAAACTTATATTTATTATAAATTCTACGGTTTTCAATTTAATTAATGTTATAAAAATAGTAGTAAAAAATATAACAAACATGATCAATATTGTGCTGTAGACGTTGATAATAAAATACAATTGGATATTGGGGAATGATCTGCAAAAGAGAATTTATTTCGCAAACGAACCAAAGCAATATTAATTTTAATATATTTATTAAAAATAATAATTAAATGTACTAAAACCTTTAATCCACCATATTTTTTTACTCCTGTTATACGTCAATAAATTGTTTCCTGACCTTACGCATAACTGACCAGTCTTGATGTACAATCTCTTGAGGTAGGTAAGGAGTACGCCAGGTAAATGTCTAATTTATTGCAATTTACTTTAGTGAACATGGCGGACGGCGTGTATGTTTCTGAAACGTCCAAGCAAATAAAAATGCAACCAAAAATTAAGTGTGGTGGAATATGTGGCCAAACTGTCTCTTCGAAGAAAGGTTTTCCATCCCGCACGTCTAAAATTACGTACATGTGAATCTGTAGCACCGTTCGATTTTGAGGTTAGTGGATTAAAACGTGAAATTGAATTACTGTGCACAAAACATCATCAAACATTATTTAAAATATTTTTAAGAAAAAATCTATTACATTTTGCAATAATATTATGTTTATTTATGTTTTTCAAATTTTAACAGTTGATGATTTTGCTGCTTAAGAAGCAATAAAACTTTGTATGTAATTAAAAATAAAGCATAATCCAAATTTAAGTTTAAATATAAATGACCTTAATGCTAAGCTTATATAAACTTGATTTAAAGCCTTTCTACATATTATGTATATAATTACTTTCCCTGTATAGTATATATAGGGGAAGTATTGTTTTCGTATAGGAAAATGTCTGTGGGCGCTGTATCTCAAAAACCAATGATCCGATTGAGATGAAACTTTAAACTTCAGGTTTTATCGTTAAAAACTGGAACTGAAAAGCTTTTGACAAACATTCATAAACAGGAAGTGGATGTTTACTCGAAGCGTTTTATTGATTTTTCTCGATATTTTCCAAATTTGAAAAATATTACATAACTTTTCAAACAAAGGTTAAAGGGAATGAGAAACTGAAGAAATTTTATTAAGACACCTTTTTCGTAAAATTCTTAATTTGTGAGAAAAAAATTTAACTTTAGAATTTTTCTTTAAAGATTCTTGAAATTTTAATAATTTCTCCTCCACACTTTTAGTTTTTATTACAATTTTCTTTCCAAAGAATTTTCGTCGAGAATTTTAGAAATTTTTACAAGTTTAAAAGTTTTATTCAAGAGTTTCAAAATATTTCAGAAAGTCATTATTTATATTTATTTATAGAAATTTCTTCGTGGTTTTTATACAATATTTTGTTCAAGTTTTTCTATTAGAAAAGTTTTTTCTAATTTTCTATAATTTTCTCAGATGAATTTTTCACAAGATTTCATATAGATTTATAAAACTTTTTTAAGGATTCTAGAAGTGTACAGTAATTTCTCTTTCTTATCTAATAAATAAATAGATATTTCCAGAAGATTTTATTCCAGATTTATAGATTTTTCAGAAAGTTCTTCAAGATTTTGTATAACTTTACAATTTATTAGGATTTTTTTTTCTAAATTCAGAACTTACTTAGAGGCTTCTCGAAGATTCAGTAATTTCTTCTACATATTTTCAGTTTTTTGCATCTACCTTTCCAAAGAATTTGGATCGAGGATTCTAAAGTTTTTCGCAAATTTTCCTTGTAGATTTGTAGGACTTTTTTTGGAGGATGCTAAAAGTTTACAGTAATTTCTTCTTCATATTTACAGAATTTTTAGAAAGTTCGATTCAATATTTATAGAATTTTGTTTGTGGCTTTTTCCAATATTTTAATATTGTCTTATAAATTGCAAACATGTCCTTCAGGGCTTAAAAAGTAAAAAAAAAATCTTTTCTAGAACTTTAGACTTTTTTCGAGGGTTCAGAAATTTCCGCTAACTTTTATTCAGATTTGGAGGGTCTAGATTTTTCTAGAAAATCTGTTCCAGAAATCAAGACTCTTTTAAGTCATTTCTCCTCCAGATATCAAGTTTTTTAAGCTGTCTTTTAAATTGCAAAGTTTTTAGAATTAAAAAAAAATTCTAGAAATGTAGATTTTTGTGTAGAATTTAGAAAATTTCCATTTAATTTAAGGCTTTTTTAGAAACTTTGTTTCTAAAAATCTAGACTTTTTTTCGAGAGTTCAGGAAATTTGTGGTAATTTCGTCTCCACATTTCAAGAGTTTTTTTAACTTGTCTTCTAAATCCCAAAGATTTTCATTGAGGCTCTAGAATTTTTAGAATATTCTTCTAGAAATCTAGATTATTTTCTCGAAGGTTCAGGAAATTTCTAACAATTTATTCTGTAGAGTTCAAGAGTTTTTTTGAAGTCATCTTTTTAATTGCAAAGATTTTCTTTGAGGCATTAGGATTTTCTAGATTTTTTTTGTAAAAGTTTAGAGTTTAGAAAATGGCTAATAACTTCTTCCCAAAATTAATATTTTTTCAACTTTTCTTATAAATTTCGAAGATTTTTTCAGGCTCTAAATGTTATTTAATTCGTCTTCTTTTCGAGAATTCAGGTAAATTTCAGTAATTGCTTCTCTTGAATACAATATTTTGTTTCAACTAGAGGCCATACTCTTATTTAGAAAGTTCTAAATTGTGGAATTTTTCTTGGGTGGTCTAGATTTTTTTAGAAAAGTTTTCTTATTTTCGAGAATGTTTAAGGAATTTTGAAGATATTTTTTCAACTGGTCTTTTAAATTTCTAGGAGGCTCTAAAATTATTAGAAAATTTTCATATAGAAATCTAGACTTTTTTTCGAAGGGTTCAGAATATTTTCAGAAATTTCTTCTCCAGATTTCAAGGTTATCTTCTTCTCTTCTAAATTAGAAACATTTTCTTGGAGGCTCTAGCACTTTTTAGAAAATTTGTTTGTAGAAATCTAGATTCTTTTTAAGGGTTCAGGAAAATTTCTCTATTTTTGAGGCCATAGATTTTTAGGATTTTTTTTTCTAAAATCTAGACTCACTTTTTCAAGAATTCAAGAAATTTCCACAAATTCCATCTGTAGGTTTCAAGTTTTTTTAATTCAACCCGCTATCTAAAATGTGAAGATTTTATAGGAAGCTCTAAAATTTTTAAAAAACATTCGTTTAGAAATATAGACTTTTTTCAAAAATTTAAAAATTTTCCTTCTTTCATTGAATTGAAAAATTCAATATGTTTTAACGACAAATTATTGTAAGTATGGATTACCACGTAGTAACGGTCGCAACCATTCTCTTTATCAAAAGTTTTCTTTTGTACAAATTTTTTAATTAAAGTTATTGCAAAACGCGAGGCGATCAGTAATTAAAGTTAATATATATATATATATGTAGGGTGAGTGGGTGGCCTTTAATACACTCTCCAATCAGTAAAACATAAGCGAGTAAAAATAAACATAATATTATTGCAAAATTTAAACAAATTTTGAAATTAATTTTTTTTTTTTAAATAAGACATAACTTTTCAAACAAACGTTAAAGAGAATGAAAAACTGAACAAGTTTTATTGAAACATTTTTTTTGTTCCTAATTTAAAAATTAAACAATTTTTTTTGCTTATTGCTAATAAACTATAGGAGCTAAATGAAATGTATGTAACAAGTAAATATAAAGAATACAAAATTGAGCAAATAATTAAGAATAACCTTATAGTTTTCGAGAAAAATATAGGGAAAGTATTATGATGGACACATCACCATTTTTTTTTTAATACTTTACACACTCACAAATTTTACTAATTTCTTTTATGCAAAATGTGTAATTAAATTTATTGCAAACCACGGCGCGATCAGTAATTAAAGGGAATATGTTTCTATAGAGTGGGTGTGTGGCCTCTATCCCACCCTCCAGTCAGTAAAACATCTTCAAAAATTATTTGAAATATTTGTATGAATACATCAATTAAAAATGCAATTATTTAATGTTTGTTTACATTTTACAACTTTTAACTAAATACCTCGCTTATGTTTTACTGATTGGAGGGTGGATAGAGGCCACCCACCCACCCTACATATACATGATAACTTTAATTGCTAACCGTTGATGATTTTGCTGCTAAAAACTATAAAACCCCTTATGTAATAAAAAAATAAAAGAAAATCAAAATTTAAGTGTAAATATAAATGACTTTTTATAGCTAATCTTATCTAATTTAGATTTAGAGTTATTCAACCGAACATGTATCAAATATTTTCAAATTTACACACTCAAAATTTTTACCTTTTCACTTTCTTATTTATTCAAAAGTTTTGTAATTAATTTTATTGGAAACCGTGAAACGATAAGGAATTAGAGTTTATATGTATATGTACGTACGTACGTATGTCGACTTTTAGGAATGTCATTGTGATTAAACATTATACAAAAATATTTTCTATCTAAAAAGAAATTAACCATATTGAAATCAATACAAATTTATATTTATCATGTAAGACTTGCCTTTTATATTTCCTGAATAGAGAACAAAAAGAAAGAAATTTAACAATGTATATGGATGTATTCATTTTTAAAATAATCTCCATAAATCAATACAATTTTGCATGACATTGTAAAAACATCGAAACAATTTATTTTTGATTTGTGGAAATATAAAAGAGTCATTAGGCTTAAAATTAGGGCTATACGAAGGATAACTGATCAATTCTACTTTTTCAGTTCTCAAAACACAAAAAGTATATTACTTGTCCCAATTTACCATAATTATTAACCAAACATAAATAATATACTTGGAAACCATTTAAATGAAAATATAACAAAAATACAAAATTATAGAAATATAATAAATCATTATGATTAAATATTTATGGAACATATTATATGTATTGCTTCTCCTAATTTAAACATTTTGTTGCATCAATAGAGTAGCGTAGCAAACATAATTATCGAATTATTATCATTTTCAAGATATTAAACATTAAAATATATTATACATGCGTAAAGACTTGGTTCATTACATGAATTATTTATTTTTATGACAAACACTGTTTTATTTATAAGGTAATTTTATCAATAGCACCAAATACATGTACTCGGTGTATAGAATCAGTTTATAAAATGGGTTCACAAGTATATGATCGCCTAAAACTCTACTTTATAATTATGAGAATTATGTGCATAAATTATATACGGTACAATTCGGAAAACTGCACCTTATTACCGGACTATTCTCTAATTGCTAAGCTACAGAATTGGAGCATGTTTACCTTCAGTTGTTACCTATCGTGGAAGCTATATCCAAAATGGAATTCGGGTTATATCTTAAGTGATTGTGCGGAAATAACACAATATGCTTTAATATTATTAGTGATATTAGTAATCCCTTCGATTAGTTTTATGTCACAGAAAAAAATAATTAAATTACTACTGAAGTTTGAAAAACTTGAAAAAAAATTTTACACGTTAAATATAAATGGAAAGGATAGTTTTATTTATAAATTTTACATCACCTTACTCACCATTGTTATGTTAGCTTCACTTCCATTTAGTATAATCTATATGTATGTATTTTTTGATCCAACTTTAAAAGACACCGCAAAGGTAAAGTTGGTTTGTTTTATTGTTTATTGCTGTATGTATTTACCTGCATATTTAATTATGACGACCTCAGAAATGTGCAAATTAATAAATCATTTATTAGAAGAAAGTTGCGGAACAGCCACTTTTAATTGTTTGCTGTGCACTCATGATAATTTATCCCTTTTAAGATCAACTGATATTAAAACAATGTGCCCAATTCATAAACTAAGGTATGCATAATTTTATTTTAGTTTACAAATTCATTGCAGTACAATATTTTAGGCATTTGGAAATTTTATATACTTCTACAAGGAATGCTTCTAAAAGTACAATTGCTGCATTTAAGTTTATAGGCGTATCTTTCATCATGACGCTTGTTTTGGAATTAGGTCTGGATCTTAGAAATATATTGCATTTAATAATTATTAAGGAATTTGGATTAAATTTTTCCTCTGCAATGTTTCTATTTTATATTATAATAGTTTCTATAACTATATTGTTATTTTATAACCTCTTTGATAACAATACTACGGAGGTATAATTTAAAATATATGGTTTATCCAAAGGTTATTTTAATATATTGTTTTAGTTTTCACGAACTGGACATTTAATACATAAATATTATTTTAAACATTTTCAAGTCGAAGGTATTTCCAAATGCGTTATAAATTTTTCATTAAAAATTCTGGATCATCCTGAACTGAACTTGTACGCATTTAGCACTAATAAATCAGAAATCCTTGGGGTAAGTTATATAATTATTATCAATTTCTCATTAATACATTGGAATTTATTTCAGCAATATCATACATCAGTACTCACGGCATCAATAGGAATGCAATATAATTTTGATATATAGAAAAGAAGTAGTTTTTGTATAGAGAGTAGCGTTTGCACCTAAATGTAGTTATGATGAAGGCAAAAAATGTATTATACGGTTTTAAGTTAATTAATCTTATAAAAAATTGTATTAAAAAATATAACAAATACAATCAATATTGTGCTGTAGACGTTGATAATAAAATTGAATTGGATGTTGGTAAATGATCTGCAAAAGAGAATTTATTTCGTAAACGATATGTTTGAACAAAACATATTTTTTAAAGAAAGCAGAAACTGTAGATAATTTTCTATAAAACTATGAGATTACGTTATTGATAAAAATCCACAGATATTGAATTAAACAAAAGCAATTTGCGTGTTACTAAACCCCAAAGCAACATTAATTTAAATATATTTATTAAAAATAATAATTAAATGTACAATAAGCTTTAATCCATTGTACATTTTCATACCTCATTAAATTATGCCTTAGCTGGCGTATTCCCACCCTACGACAATAAATGGTTTATTGATCTTACGCATTACTGACCTGTATTGATGCACAATATCTTGAGGTAGGTCAGGAGTACGCTAGGTAAATTTCTAATTTATTGCTGATTTATAGGATGTTATTGCTGATTCGGAAGATTATGTTTGGTATGTGAAAGAAAGAAAATATTTATTAAAATGTTAGGTCTTAAGCTGAAAAACTAATAAAACAACTATCCCAATCAAGCAATGAGAACTAAACACTTAGTTTCGTTATATTATTTGGATTAAAGTGTGAAACAAAACCAAGTGTTTAATTAACCTTCTAATATAAATGTTCTAATAAAAATGTTACACCACGGGTAAAGTGAGAATTTAAATCATCGTAAAGAAACGAGAAATTCATTTTAATAACTTTTAGCTAGTGGATAATGGGAATAGTTTTTGTAAAATTTAAATTTATATAAAGTATACTACATTCTTGATAAAACCAATGTTTAATGGGTTTTGTTTTGTTATGTTTACTTTTTTTATTAACAGTTTTATCGTGATATGTTTCGAATTTGACAATTCATTTTTAGGAACGTAATAAACAAACCTATTAAATTTATAGATTTTCATACCTGATCCCGATACTTCACCACCATAATCTGCATAGACGGAATGCGCTTCAGACGGATCGTGCTCCAGTTCGACTGAATTCGTATACGCATACTTGTGTTCGTCATTTTTATAATAATACTTCATTGCTAACATCGCTGCCGATGCCACTAAAGCCGTCTTAGCCACCATTAGCGCTTTCATAACCATCAACGCGACAAAGGAAAGACCCATCACGACCATCGTGCTTGTTTTGTAACCCAAGAGCGCTGGTAGGATCAATTCACTTAGTTTATTCTTCCTGCCTCTGCCTGAAATGAAAGAAAGAGTTTTATAAAAAAAATTCTTAAAATATTATTAGTCGATTTGATTTTTTTAAATAATTTCAGTAACCTGGTCCATTTTGTTGTAAATTTCTATATCTATATATTTTAAAAATTTAATGTGCATTTAATTTAAATCGGGGAGGATATCACTCATAAAATCGTTGACTTAGTTATTTAATTATATTCAATGGCCACGGAAATTCTTAAATTAATATAACTCTGAACATTCCTTGATACTGATGGAGTTTTTTAAAATATACTTTCTATATATTTATCTCGAAAACTATAAGGTTTTCATAAAGTAGTTATTTTTAATGTGAAATTTCTGCTACTCACTACTCCGAACTAAACCTCCGAACAATGGCTACATATCATAATTTAAAACCCGAATATGCTAAGTTTAAGGATACATATGTAAACGCGCTTGATAGGGCCAAAAGGGAAGCTAATGTAAAAGTTATCAATATGGTCTTTAATCAATTCTAATCAATCAAAAACAAAATATGCTAACTCTATGAATATTTCCTTTAACTCCATTGGTAGCAAACTTGAACAAAACTTACAACTGTCAAACATTGATCGACTTAATTTTATGTTAAATGTACATTTTCCCTTGAACTCTTCCTCTAAATTCAAAATACTGTGCGTGAATCAATAATGGAACTAAAAAACTCAAATTATAGGGATATGTATGGGGTTAACGTCAGCCTGTTAAAGGGTATAAAAGAGGCTATAATCAGCCCTCTAACTCAGTTAATAAATTTATACATATCTTCAGGCATTTTTCCAAATTTTTTAAAGAGGGCTTCTATTATACCAATACATAAAAATGGAGTTCCAACTGATACTAATCATTATAGACCTGAACTCCTGCCGATACTATCCAAGGTGCTTAAAAAGATTTTGTTTAAACAAATCACCGAATACTTTGAAGAGCATAACATTTTCTCTAATGAACAATATGGTTTTCGCAAGGAAAAATCAACAAAGGATGCAATCATAACCGTTGTCGATAAGGTTTACGAAGGGTTTGAAAAAAATATGTACTCGGCTGCCACGTTTATAGACCTAACTAAAGCCTTTGATTGCGTATCGCATGAGATTCTCTTGCGAAATCTATATTTTTACAATTTGTGCCCACAATCTTGTAGATTGTTATGCAGTTATCTATTGAACAGATTACATTATGTAAAAATCAATCACATCCCATCTGATGAGATAATCTCTAAACAATGGGTCCCCAAGGATCGATTTTGGGACCATTATTATTTCTTATTTACATAAATGACCTTCCTGAGCTCAACAATAAAAGGTCAATTGTGTTATAAAGCACAACCATATAAATAGAGAAACAGCTGTTAGTAATAATAACTCACATGTGGAACAATCTAAACAGTGGTTCGTTGCCAATAGGTTAACGGTTAATGCAAATAAGGCCGTTAAAATTTTGTTCTCCCTGCGTATGGATAATGAGCTTAACTCAGCTAAATTACTTGGAATATATCTCGACTTCAAGTTATGTTGGCATAAACAACAAGATTACCCGTCGAATATATTGTGCGTCAGTACGTATCGCCTAAGACAACTCAAAAATTATCTATCAAAGGAAACACTTAGAATTGCTTACTTTGCATTGATAAAAAGACATTTAACATACAGCATCTTAATTTGGGGAAACTCCGTGATTCTCTCAAGACCATTTGTACTTCAACGAAGAGCTATTTGAATTATAGAATCATTACAATACCGAAGTGACTGTAAATCATCATTTATAAGATTAAATATTCTAACTGTACCGTGCTTATAAATTCTGTAATGTTTAATTTATATCCATAATAATAAAGCAAAAACACTTAGAAATTAATTATAAATATGTCTGTTATCCACGTCGGATTATTTAATTTGAATAAGATTTTCTTTAATATTTATCTCACAATAAAATATTTAATTGAATCATAAAATAGACTTCAATTACATGATTGTAGTGTACTTCAATAGTTACAATTGTAAACATATTTTTAACTGTGAGCACAATGTGTGGCGTCATCAATAATAGACCTCAGAATCACAATAAATCAATTATTGCAGGTTGTGTGCATAATTCAGTATCAGGAATATAATAGTTTGCCCTAATGATTGAGCGTTAACAAAGTAATTGATTAATTGATTTAATTTTTGTTACTACTACTCAATTTAAATGTGAATAATATTATAAATTATTAGTTTATAATTTGCTTTACCATTTTACTGTTTTCTAAAAAATGACATCTTTTTATCAGCCACAATTTTTTGATTTTATGCTTAGTTTAAGAAAATAATTATTTTAAATGATTGTAACGTTTTATTTCACTAGTGTAATGGATACATATATATTACGTAAACATGAATGAATGAGTAAAGGGGACCCTACACGATCAATAATACTGACAGTAAAAATACTGACAGTATTTGCTCCATTATCCATTAGTATTTTTCAACCTTACAGGGTCATACCAAATCGTCATTATTTTCTTCAGTATTGTCCTAGCAGTCAGCATGAGTACTATAGATTCTCGCCAAAATATGAAATATGTAATTCAAAATTAACATTAAATTAATGTATACAAACTAAAAATATTATTTGCACTATATTTTTAATAATATTGTATTGTAATTCATAATAAGGAAGAAACAGAAATAGAGAAAATGTAATTTTGATTATATATATTTTGACAGTACTATTGAACGTTTAGGTTCCCCTTAAGATTAATGACTACAAAACCTCATTATCAAACCATTGATAATTGACACTTTGTGTCCGAAATGTGCATCTGGATAAAAATAAAATATTGAAGAAAGGTTCTAAGTGTTTTAATCAAACCTCATTAACCAATAAAAATGATTTATTTAATGTTTATTACATTATTTCAACCATTACATTTCAGTGAATTTAATTTTATTACCATTTTAGGTCTGCTATTGACTTATTTTTATGTTTCTAGGACCACCTACTAAAGCAACGGAAGTACCTTAATAATTTTACTGGACATTCTCTCTAGCCAGTAAACTGCAGATTTTGTTCCATTGTTTGACTCAAGCTAATTATTTGACGTTGATAACAGTCCGCAGTAACTATTTAACCCCCTTGTAATAGCTCATAATGAGGCACACTCTTCATATCCCACCAAATGCAGAGAAAAACCTTCTTTCCAAACCGATTCGGTCATAATTACTTAATCACAAAAACATTCATTTCATCACCTTAACGTTTATGAAAGGAAGTCGATACTTAAATTATATGGTCCAAATAATTTTAATAAAACCTTTTCTGTTTTTTCAGTTTTTGAAAAGTTGGCATTCTGATAAATGCTGTCTGGTCTTTATCACACTTACGAATTTTAATTGATCTTCTATATCAATAGTAGATAATTATAAAAAAAGGTTTGTCGCACGCAGTAATTAATCTACTTGAGCTTACAATATTTTACTTAAGTTTTCTTCTTTAGTGCGAGGACCACAGACCAAAGAATTTGAAAATAAATTCTCGATAATCTTTTCTTCCAATATTCTTTGGTTCTCTCCCTCTCTCTCTGAAAGCTTTCCTTGCAGGAGCTATCATATAAGAAGACAATAAATAATTATTTGCTCCAATTGTAAACACTTGTTCCTTTTTATGTTTCCATTACCTGAGATTTTCCAGAACACTTTCGTGCATTTCGATTACAACACAGTTATAGTTCGTTTGAAATCCATATTTTAGAATCTAAACATTTCCATTCACAGAAGAAATATAATCTCCCCGTTAATCCCCTTAATGAACAAACCGATCTACTCTACTGTTCAGATACCTACATATTAACTATTTAAATCCAATTTGCAAACGAAATGTTAGAGAGGTTCACTAGCTTTACCAACATGTTTTTCTCAGAGTAGGCACATTTTCTAATAAATGGGCATGTGAATAGGCTAAATTGCAGATACTGGATTGACACTAATCCTACATTTAAGCATCAAAAACTTCTACATTCACCCAAGGTTACTGTATGGGGAGCGTTGTCAGCAAGAGGCATTATTGGTCCATACTTTTTTGAAGATCACCGAAGAAATGCTGTTACAGTGAATACAGAGCGGTATATTGCCATGCTACAAAACTTTTTTTCACCAGTGTTACAGGATTTCGATGGTTTTAATCAACGATCATGGTTTCAGCAAGATGGGGCAACATGCCACACTTCCAATGACTCCTTAAGTGCTGTTCGCCACCTCGTAGACCGGACTTATCCTCACTGGACTTCTTTCTTTGGGGATATTTTAAAAGTAAAGTTTTCAACAGCAACCCAGTGTCCCTAGAGGAATTGAAGGAAAATATCCGATAGGAAAACACTTGTGAGGCCGTCATTCAAAATTTCCGCTCCAGGTTGCAGCAATGTCAAAATAGTCAAGGATAATGTAATTTAAAAAAAATAAAATCTCCATTTGTGTACTTTAATAATAAATAGAAAGTTTTTATCTCACCTAACTAGTTTATTTTAAATCATCATTTGAAATGTGTACGATAAAAATTATAAGGCAATTGTGACTGCGGACGATCTCAAAAATATCTGAAAAACTATTTTCAAATAAATTTAGGTAACTTGATTAAAACACTTAGAATTAATGGTTTAATAATGGTCACTTTATGTGACGACCTGTCTGCCCTATGTAAATCGAGGGGCAATCTTTGCAATTTAGTTTGTAAATACCTGCTCTATTAAATTTATCTAAGAAAGTTTTTGAATTAAAAATGGTATTGCATATTTTACTTTTCGGTTTTAAGGCTACATTAATGTCTAGTTTGTTTGGGATATTGAGAATTTTGAGGTTAATATTTCCAAAATATGTTCCAGTATGTTTTCAAAAATTCCCTATGAAGAGTGCATTAAATTAATTATAAGAATTTTTCAGAAAATTAATGTCAACCCGGTTATTCACTCAGAATTCATAAATTTATTGAGCATTTTACTTAAGTATAACTATTTCACATTTAATAATAAAATTCACAATCAAAAAGAAGGATTAGCAATGGGATCAGCTGAAATGTTCATGGATAATCTTACAAACTTAATTCTTAATTAGCAAAAAAACATATTCGGTTCTGGTATCGTTATGTTGATGATATCCTAATGGGATTTGTGGGCGCAGATAGTCAAATTAATCAATTTTTACAATTTTTAAACACAATATACCCTAGCATAAAATTTACTCATGAAACTGAATATAAGAGAAACATTAAATATTTAGATCTTTCAATTTTCATACACAATGAAAAATTCAATTTTGTAATATATAGAAAGCCCACATTTACAGATTCAGTAATACCAGCAAATTCAAGACATCCAATTAAACATAAACAAGTAGCATTCAATTCGATGATCCATAGAGCTTTCACCTTATCTTTATCACAAGAAATTAATACAATTTACAGTTTTGCTAATAATAACGATTAAACAAACAAAACAATAGACAACTTAATAAAAACCCGCCAAATCAAAAATTTTCATAAAATGTTGTATGCAGCTAATATTCCAGTAAGAAAATTCTTTAAATCATTAACACATTTTGGAGATATTGGCTTCAAAATTCGCAATATCCTAAACAAACTAGACATTAAGGTATCCTTAAAACCGTATAGTAAAATATGTAACACCATTTTTAATTCAAAAAGTCCCTTAGATAAATTTAATAGAGCAGGTATTTACAAACTAAATTGCAAAGATTGCCCCTCGATTTACATAGGACAGACAGGTCGTAGTTTTAATGTTAGATTAAAAGATTTAATTTAACGTCGTTTTGTTTGAAAATAGAAGATTCAACATCCGCTAATCACCTTATCGAAAACCGGCATACTTTTGACGAAGATCTACTTCAAATTCTTCATCCCACGGACAAGGGGATTAAAATCGAAACTGCAGTCACTATTTAATAAACATTGTGATATTAACTAAGTAAAAGTATTTTTTATTTTTCATCTAATGCGAGTTTAGTTCGGTTTTTCCTAAGAAAATTAGCCATTTCAAATATAAATTCTATAATCATATTTCACTTCACACCAATGAGATGTAAGGCTCATTAAAACCTTAATTTTACAAAATATATTTTGGCCATTTGTAACAAATATGTTACGATATTCAGTTTCACTAAAAGATTTTCTAGATTTATATCATAAGTTACTTATATCTAATATTAGTTCATCTAGAACACACTTTAAGCATTACTGCTGGTAAACAGTTGAAAGTAAAGTAGAGTAAGTTTTTTTTTAATCTTCTTTTCTTTATTAATTGATTAAATTATAAAACTATAAAATAAATACAAGAAAATAGTCTAATAAATAAAGAACTTTATTGACAATTAAGTATTTAAATTAATGAAAACTAAGAAAGAACGGAATTCTAATTACATTATAATGTGATAACTGTAACTTTAAAAGTTATTTAATATTACTAGATGAGAATAATTAAGTCTATTTCCCTTAATATTTATAATAAACCTATAGTATATGTATTTCATTAAATTATGGCCACATTTTTGAATTGTTAAAATTTTTAAATTTTTGACTGTTGATATCCATTAATACTTAATAAGGTTTAATTGAAGAGAAAAATTACGCGCGTTTAATTAATTTTCGTAATTAAACTTAATGGCTTATGAAATGGATATTTCATTAATATAATGGAACAGTGGAAAGCCTATATATGTTGAATATATTTTCATTATTTTAATATAGGATAATCCCAAATTGAGAGTCTTGAAGAGAATATAATGAATATAAAAATATTACAATTTTTTGTTAGACATAAAATATTAATAAAGTAACACAACTGTTAACTCCTTTAAACAACCAAATAAGGGCGGAAATGTATTTTTGCAAAAACTTATTATACACGATAAACACGTAACTAACCCCGATGTTATTGTTATGTAAAATTCGATGAATTACCATAAATTACGTATTTAAATAATGGATGAGGTGCATTGAAAGAAATAGTATTTTAGTTTTTTTTTTTATTGTCTGAAAAGTGCAATTATTGAATAATAATTAAATAATTTATGCATTCAGTAAAACATATATAATGATTCTTATATTCAAAATAATTTATTTATTGATAATTAGTCATTTAAATGTTAAATCTCTCACCTTCGTCATAATAAATCCCAATTTTGAGGGCGTCCTGATCCTCGGCTTTGCCGAATCTTAGCCCGATTCCTCCGTAATCGAAGCTCAGCGCGTGCCTCTCCAAAAGCGACGCATTCGCCGGCGCCTCCACGTTATCCAGATGGACGACCAGCCCACCCCCGATATCCAGCCCTCTGCCACGAAGCTCCTGCACAAAATCGAAATCGTCTTTGGCGGTCGCGAAACCGCACAAAAGGGCACACACCAACACACAGAAAGAACGCATCATAACAAAATGATCAGTTGCCATAAACTCCTCTAGCTTTTATGGTTTACTGCTGGCATCCAAGCTTAACATTGCATGTTTTAATAAATCCGTGTAAATTAGTAGAGTGGCGTTAGCGTGTGTGTGTGTGTATGGGTTTTCTTCGTAGTAATTATAATTATGATCTAGAAAATTATTTTACTACTTAGACGATTATTTGGTGTTTAGTTTGCCGGTGATGCTGGTACATTTTCTGTTAATGAATCAAGAAAAAATATAGCTTAATGTCATATAATTTATATTTAAAAAAGTAGCACAATAATTGTATTAAATACCTTAATATTTAATAAATAATAATAAATTACTATTAGTATTGAATATTATAATTAACTTTTAAATATTTAAACAAATAAAACAATTAATTACATATGAACATTCACTATTATTCTCGTTACACTCTAGATTCATTCCATCTTTTCTTCGTAATTAATTAAACATGTATTGAACACACGTAGATTAATATTAATACGTTTTTATATACGTTAATATATAATAGCTGCATTCGTGTCCATTATTACCGTGTTTGTATAATCGAACGTTCATGTAAATAAACACTGCTTTATGCATATTGCATCTATTAAATTATTTACACCGAGTAACCGTAAATATATGTTTCGACACAGACCACTGAGTGCTGATCGTTGCGTTGATTATACGTTGTATCGATACATAATATTATCATCACTAATTACATATCGTGTAAGAATGGTAAAGAACTTGTACTTCTAATTTAATTTATCTTTTAATATTTGCAAACGTTCTAACATTCACAACGAATCGAATAAATGATTAATGCCTTGCCTTCTGTCCTTGCTATTGCAATACGATAATAAATAAATCAATCTTTCGGCACGAAATACCGCCGCAAATCAAACTTTCAAATATAAATCTATGAAAGAATGCCGGTGGAACAAATAATGTATTCGCCGGTGTCATAAATCATTGGGTTTTTATAATAGTGGCAGATTTTTTTTCTTATTATTATTAAATCTGAGTAAAGGCCGGCTCACTGTGACACGCAGGGTCGCTTTCAGAGGCGATCCTCTGAACCCGTGAAAGGAATTTGGTGTTAGCGTGTCGACGCTTTTCAGAAAATTTAAAATAGTTAATATCATATATCATAAATATGAATGTAGTCGTATTTAACGTTTGGTTTAAAAAAAAATAAATACGTTCATTTTGTTAAATTCTTTAAAATGTTATTTAATGTTAATTTTAATTCGAATCATCCCAACTAGAGATTTAAAAAAACCACTGTTTAGAAAGTCATTTCAAGATGCTAACTAGAATATACATGATAATATAATTACAAACATCGATCAGGATTACATTGTAATATCGATTAGTGTAGATAGTCCAATATCAAAGCTAAAAATTTCGTCCAATATCAATAGATAATCTAAATAACCTGGTCAGTCAGCTGGGCAAGGGAGAACTCCCTTGTGGAGGGACGTGGCCTTAAAAATGACCTCAAAAATGGACAAACAGGCGGCCGACAAGGATAATGATGTAGATTAAAGGCTTAAGAAAGGAGCTAACTGTGAGGAGGTGGTGGAAGAGCGTTGGTTACAAGGAGCAGCAGAGAGTTCGCCGAAGTAATTCTGGCTGGCGAGACAAGCGATAAGATGGAGATTGTAGAAGCACTGGAAGAAAATCTTGAAGTCAGCGGGTCGATTCAGGTCAAATGGATCCGCCTGTATGGCAAGAGATTGAGAATAGACCTAACCGAGGTATCCAAGGACGTGATCTACAGGCTAATCACTAAGGGGACATTAGGGTGGGATGGACAAGATACAAGTTTCAGATATGACCGGACAAACTTGAGGCATGAGAGATGGGCACGGAGAAAATTTTTTAGGCGAATCCCAAATGCGGCCCATGTCAGGGTGGTGGAGAGAACTCCGAGCACTTCACAGGAAGTGCAACCTAGTGCTGTTTTCGCAAGGAATTCGAGAAGAGAAAGGCCGGGACTGTTCATGATCAGGCAGGCAAGCAAGAGAGAATCTCCGGGTACAAAAATATCAGTGTAGTTAATGCAGAGGCACTCCTGGACGCACAAATATCCATCCTTCAAGCAAATCTTAATAGATGCCATATCAAGTCGATCAGTGAGCCCAACCGCCCGAGCGTGGAATCATGGGAAGGAATGAGGATGGCGGCGACGTGGCCATAAAGTGAGGCACCTTGACACAAGCTGCGGCAGCCAAGGCCTAGGCATAGCTTGGGCCAGAGTGGCTGAGATAATAATCGACTGCTACGCCTCACTAAACGCCACGCTGTAAAAATGAGCCAAATAGCTCGACCGACTCACGACAGTGGCTCGCCGAACTGACTGTCTAGTGATAGTCGCCGGGGACCTTAACGTCAAAGCCCGACCGACACTGGGGATCGAAAGTGAGACCACATAGGTAAAATTCTCCTCGATATGTTGACTGAGCTGGACTTGGATCCGGCAAACGTAGGAAACCCACTATAGATCTACTACACTTTTACTTGCTTGCAGCTAAGGAATATTCCACTACAGTCAAGATCAAGTCTGCTCGGGTCCATCCAACTGCTGTCGGCGCGTTGAAGGTGTTCCACGAAGAAACTCTCTCGCCGAGGTTCAATATCAATGAACTTAACGGGATTACCGACACACCATCAAACATGCTACTATCCTCCTGCTGCGCAGCCATCCCTAAAAGGGGAGAGCTGAAAACCGAAGGGCAAGGCTCGATGCGACCACCTTCCAAGATGACGGGCACGATGCGCTGGAATTGAGAAGTTAAAGAAAGCAGCAGCGCACTTAAAGAAGCAGTAAAACGACGACCGATTGGTTTTCGAGACGTCGCACGGGAGATGAAGGTTAAACGCCAAAGTCGAGATCTTGAGCCACGACGTGGCAGTGAGTCATAATTGAATCGAAGCCCTTGTACAGCAGACAGGTTGTGCAGGCGGCCCGAGTTACCAGGGTGAAGCCAGATGCTGTACGCTATACTATCAAGGGAGATATGCGTCGAGGTGTAGAGAAACGGATAGCCCTGAGAGCTGACGGCATTCGAGTGGGTTAAGGCATGATTTCCACCGAGGCCGCCGAAGTACTGGCCGGCCTCATCCCTTCGAATGAGGAGATTGTGGCAAGAGATGAGGTGTTCGTGGAGATTAGGAAGAGAACGGTGAAGAGCGCCTCTAAACGTAGATTGATGGACCAGTGGCAGGAGCGATACGAAGCCAACATTAATATAGGCATCTGGACAAAGGATATCATCTCAGCGTTGGAGACTTAGATGATCGGGAGGTACGGCGAGTTCAACCTAACAACAACTAACAACCTAACTCAAATCTTCTCAGGACATTGGTATTTCGGCAAGTATATATATTCAGAAAACGTCTTCGCCAGAGACAATAATGTAACGTTTTCATTATTTCTATTGTCCGTGTACTAAAGTTTCCCAGTCCTTCTTATTTAATGCCATCCTCTTTACTTCATTGTAGATTATTTTCTTATCTTCTAGAATACTTGACATGTTATTGTTCCACGTTTGAATCGGCCTTTCTCTCCGTCTTTTTGTAGTTATTCGGGCTTCCCATACTTGTTTTACTGATCTTGTATCAGGCATTTTTTGCAGATGTCTTTCCTATATGTTTATAAAGAAGGGTTGATTAAATGACAGGTCTTCTCTGATGTTTGTATTTTTTATACGATCTATTTTAGTAACTCTCTTTGCGCCTCTAAGTCACTTCATTTTAACCGCTTGAATTTTACAGATATAAATAATGAATACAATTTATGAACAATGTTATTTGTCTAGTGTCCATGTTTCACAGTAAAATGTTAGCATTGGTCTATTCACTTTGGTCTGTTTTGATATTTCTCGGTTCCAGACGAAATGTTATCTCATTATATTATATAGTTTCATTGTGTTGTTTATTTCTGTTCGGTTTCCCATAGTCTTATATTGTAATTCCTACATATTTATATGTTTTTGTTGGTTCTAATGTTTCTTTATTAAGTTCGATGTCTATATTTTTATCGTCTTCGCTTATGCACATTGTTTTAGTTTTTTTTTCAGGTTTCATGCCAAACTCTTCTAGCTTTCGTTTCCATATTGTTATTTTATATTTTAAATCAATTTCATTTGCAGCAGAGTACAATATCGTCCGAAAATAATCTTTGCAATATAAGAACTGGTTTCATTTTATTATGTCCAATAAATAGTTTTTTAGTTTTCTTGCTGCATTTTCTTGTTAATATTTATAAATATTATAAACAATAATGGACTGAGTCCTCTTTATCTTAAACCCGTTTTGGTTTTAAATGTTTTTGACATTTTTGAATTGTAAATAACGTAGTTCTGAGTGGTGGAATATATTTGTTTTACAATTATTTTTATTTTATGAACGATGTTATGTTATTTCATAGTATATTTAAATTTACTTTGTCAAATGCCTTTTCTAAATCAATTAAAGCTTTTATTTAAAGCATTTAAACATGATTCTTTAGTTTTGCATGGGTTTTTACTGTTTATTAATTTCTTATCAGAATCTACCAAAAGTTCTTCCTTTAGATTCCTTTATATTTTTTCTAGCAATTTTTCTTTCAGATTTCTTACGTTATCGGAAGTTTTTAGAAAATTCTAAAAATCTGGAAGATAGTCAGATTTTTGGAATTTTCTTTCAAATTGTAGGGATTTTTTTACGATTGTTCAATAATATATAAAGATTTCAGGATTTTTAAAAGATTTCAGAATCTTATATTTAAGATTACTAGAATATTTTCGAGGTTTCTAGGAATTTCTAGCAACTTTCAATTTTCAGGAGCTTTTTACTATTTATTAATTTCTTTTTGGAATTTCCTGTTTTCAGAATTCATTGTTTTCTATTGTTGTTGAAACTTTTCGCTCATTTGTCTTATTGTGAAGATGTGGTCTTGTACACTTCGTCCTTTTCTAAATCCACATTGCGTTTCTTCCAACTTATTCTGTTTTCTATTATTTATTCGAATATTTTCATGGTGGTGTTTAGTAGGTTTATTCCTCTGTGGTTTTTTCATATCTGTTTCCGGATTTAAAGATTGGTACTATTAAGGATTTGTACCAACTTTCAGGTATATTTTCCTTAGTCTATACTCTATTTATATTGTATAGTAGTAGATTTTTCCTGTTTCGTCTAGGTTTTTTTAGTATTTTTTCTGTAATTTTGTCTGTGCCGGGTGATTTTCTATTTTTTAATTTGTTAAATTATTAATGCTAATATCCAAGCTAATTGTAATTTCATAAGAAATAAGCTATGTATTTTTATATTATATTATATACAATGAATAGCACCTATAGAACTAATAAATAAATAAAACTGTAGATATTTCTTTATTAATTCACTTTTTTTAACCATTATTCATGCTAATCACCTTTTGTTTAATCTTTTTAGCGGATTCCTTTTCAGATTTTAATTGCTTGGGCAATTTATCTTCAGCATTTTTAGTTTTCATCTTCTTCACCTGTTTAGAAGTTGTTACATTATTACCATTCAAAAAAAAATTGCTTTTATTTTCTTCACCTTCTTTACTTTCTTGGTAGTGTCATTGGCAATCTTTTCTGATTCTTTATTTTCTTTTGATTCGGTCTCATTAATCTGTTGGGCTTTTTCAAAAGGATTTCCTTTGAATATGCCATCATAAGGTGTTATTTTCTGTTCTAATCGATTCACATATTTATTCTTTGCTACTAATCGAATGTTTTGGAAGAGTTTAGTTGGACTGATGTAGTTTGGATTTTCCCACAAATTTTCTCCACCAAAGCTCCCTGAGAACAGATTCATATGATGAGTTTCGGAGAGTATTTGAAAATTCATGAACTATATTCTATTGTCTAAAATTGAGAATGTATAAACATGGTCAAAAATTGTCTGACTTTTAGGATGGTGATAATGAACACCAAATATTTGTGTCAATAGCTCTTTTAGCAATTAGTAATATTATATGGAATATGGAAAACAATTAATAAATAGAAACCAAGTGATTATTTCAAACTGTGATATAAACCCAAATGCATTCAAAAATTTCTTACTAAATGTGGCAAATAACATTTTAAAATCTTTATCCAAAGTGAATATTGATGCTGTATCTTTAATACATGATAGTGTTAGTGGATGAAAAGTCGATTTTAAATTTAGTGACATATCTGAAATTGAAGTTGATGATTTTGAACTAAAGGCAGAATATTTAAAATGTATCATAAGCCTTGTCATCCCCAACTAACGAAATTAATTAATATGTGGATCAGGAAATCAATATTCCCGAATTCATTAAAAATAGCATCACATATTTAAACAAGGTGATTCTAATGATTCATCGAAATTATCGACCTAGTAGTATGCTACCGATCGTTAGATTTCCATAATATTTTCCAAAAGAATCAATTTGGATTTAGAATTGACTTATCAACTACACGATGAATTAAATTCTCACTTAACCCGTGATGAAATCTTTTTATGTTAATTATCAACCACTTATGTTATTTTGGAATTTTTCGTCTATAAAATTAATTGTTTTGAAAATGCCCTCTATTCAACCTTAAAATTCCTTGATTTGAGTAAAGCATTTGATTGCGTATCCCACAAAATCCTAATTAGAGAACTATATGTGTACAGTTGTAAATAATGATTAGTTATCTCACAAATAGAAAGCAAGTTTTAAAAAACGAAAATATTATATTACAGACAAGAATTAATCATAAGGGTATACCACAGGGTTCTGTTTTAGGACCAATACTGTTCCTTCTGCATATAAACGATCTTCCTCATAATTTGGAAAGTTATGAGTGTTATTTCCAGATGACACAACGATAACAAATGGGAATAATGACTTTAACTTGACGAAATTAGAAAATAAAAATTCTATGATGACTCTGTTTTACCACCATTTTTAATAACATCAAGTTTATCAAACTAGAATTATTGTTTCTTTTGGGGTATTGAGTACATGAAGAGTTATTATTCAAAGTATTTAAAATGCTCTTTTGTTCACTATGTTTATTTTAATACTAAATGAACATTTAGTTTGTAGTAACTATTGACAGTTAACACTTTCTGTTTAAAATGTACATTTAGTATTAAAATAAAAACAATGAAGAATTTTTATTTTAAAGACTATGAACAGAATTATTATGTTTTAATTAAAACTCATTCAAGATGTATCACGAAATAAACGCCTCTATCATCTAATATCTAAATCTATGATAGCTGTGAATGAATGTTTTTACTGTAATCAGTTAAACCTCAATGAAAATAAGTCTTACAGAATTTTAAGGTAATAATAATTTATCTCTTTTTTTAATAAGTTGATAAGAATAAAAAATGTAAATCTTTTCCGCTGTTTAAACATAATATACATGAGCTTCAATTCATATTATAATCATTTAAAATTAGAACAAAATTAGGCATAAATTTCCATAGACAAACACTATTAAACGAAAAATGTAACAGAATTACATTAGTTGATTTATGGCGGCGAAATTAAATAAGCAGTGTTATATAATTAGTGTTATTTTCACGTATCGTTAACCATGAAAACATACGTACAACGGCACATACACAAAAATTAGATCTCAGACATCTAACGATTTCCTGTTTTCGATATGCTCTCCGAATCGCTCATTAAACAGAAAGATAAACACTCATCAATATATTCCTTATTACTGTAATTCTGCCTTCCTTCCTAATAAATCCACCGTGCTTCCTTTTCCCTTCATTATATCTATCTAATAACAATAATAATAACAATAATAACTAAGGATGTAATATCTTTATAATATTAAAATCTGCAATTTAAAGATAAGATAACAAATACCATAAGAGTATAGAAAAATATAATAGAAATAATTCGTGTGTAATGTAATTGTATATTTATAAATAATTCTACTTCTCTTAAAACTCTTACACGTGTAAATAAATACACCGTAAAGGATGAATTAATTTAAGTTTGTACAAAATATTTATTTAGTGGTTATTATTTTAGCTAGTAACACTAGCTGCACCCGTACATATTCGCAATACTAGAGCAAAATATTTTTCCACGATCTGTACCGACTCGTAACAATACGTTCCAATATTTAATTTGCATAAATTGTAATTCTGTTCTCGATTTTATGATGTTTTTCCATTGAAGTATTCGCAGAACGGTATTTAAAGTATATTTTGCTTTTATATTACATGCATATTGAAAAATAACACGAAATATCATATATGGTCTTGATAATATATTTTTAAATTAATATTTTTATTATTTAATTCCATACGAGGTAATAAAAAAAACATTACTGTTCTGTTTTTTTTTTTAATTTCACCTGCTTTTAAATAATGCTATTCTAGAATTGATTGATCTTTTTTATAGATTCTCTACATCTACTAAATTATTCAACCAAAAACAAGGAGATTCATATTTGAAAATATGAAGAAATTGCTAGGAAAATAATTTTATAAGCTTAATCTATAGATCAGAAATTGTGATGTTATAGAGACTTAATTAATTTCACTTACATTTTTTGTAGAAGGTTCCAGGTATTACCTTTTGAAATTTCTATAATGTTCTATAAAGTTTTTTTTAGAAATTTTCAGCACATTGTTATCATTTTTAGATCACTTTATCCTCTACGTCTCTACAAATTTCAATGTTTTCCAATCGATTTTGCTTAAATGTTAAATTGCTTTTCCAAATTGCGAATTTTTTTTTAAGTTTCCTACAATTTTTCAGCATGCTATTTAGACTTTCATAGGTTTCATTCATTTTTTGCTGCAGTTTTGAAGTTACTTGAATATTAGAAACCTCTTAAATTCTAAATAAAATGCTGGAAAATTCTAGGAAACACAAAAAATTATATACATATGAAAAAGTAATTCTTGAAGATTTAAGAAAAATCACTGGAAAATTGTAGACATTTAAAGGATACAATGCCAGAGTTTTACTTTTTTAGTATTTTTGGGCATTTAATCCAAATAATAGGAACTTTTTCCTCAATAATTTTAGAATTTTACAGCAAAATTTTTTTGACTCTTAGAAAATTTTCTGCAATTTATTTAGACTTTTAAAACTGTCTGCCATTTCTTCTGCACATTTACCAGTAACTTCTCTTCCACTTTGCTTGATTTTTCCAAGTATTTCTATTCTTCAAAGCGATAATTTTCTATGATTCTTCTAGAATATTTTAACATTTTGTCCAAATTTCCAAAGATTTCCAGTTATTTCTCCTCAACATTTTTAAAATTTTCCAGCCAATATCTAGAACTTTCCAGTAATTTTTCCTCTATTCATTTTGTCCTCCATATTTCTATAATTTCCAAGTGGTTTCCAATCCATTTTCAAAATTACGATACTTTTTTGAGCTTTCTAGAATTTTGCAGGATGTTATCTACACGTTTCTGGGTTTTTAAAATTTTCTGCTGCAGTTTTGAAGTTACTTGAAAGTTAGAAATAATTTAAAGTGCTGGAATATTCTAGAAAACAAAACAAAATTATCGCAATTTGAAAAAATAAATCGTTAACGTTTAAGCAAATTTGTGAAGAAAGTATTAAGTAGTTTCAATACATGTTTTTTATAATAATCTTCAAGTAACTCGAGAAATATATTTCTACAAGCAAAATTGATGTAAAATTACTAGAAAATTGTAAAATTTGGAGGATAAAATGCCAGACTTTTTACTTTTTTAATTTGCTTTAATAATAATACACATTTTTCTTGACAAACTATACATATTTACATTTAAATAATGAATAATGGATGATGTGTTAGTGAGTTAGTTCGTCAAAAGGCTATCGACCAGAGGTCTTTCTGCCTAATTTGCTTTAATTTTCCTAGAATTTTTCAGAATTTGGTTAAAATGCTAAAACTTCTCGGAATTTTTTTCTCCACAATTTTAGAATTTTCCAATAATTCCTTTTCTATTTTTCAGGTTTTTCTTTTTCAAATGGCTATAAAATTTTAAGCCTTTTATTCAATTTTTATGAATGCTTTTCTTAATTCCATAAACTTTTCTTCCAAATTTTTGAATTTTTAAACCATTTTGATTCTATTTCTTTGGATGATGTTCCATGTATTACTTTTGAAAATAGCGATAATGTTTTATAAGTTTTCTAAAATTTTTCAACACTTTACATTTTTAGAACACTCTAGCATTTTATCCTTCATATTTCTAAAATGTTTCAGTGTTTTCCCATCCATTTTACTTAAAAGTTAAATTTATTTTACAAATTAGGATAATTTAATTAGCTTTCTAGAATTTTTCCGTATGTTATCTAGACTTTCATAAGTTTCTAACATTTTCTGCTGCAGTTATGAAGTTAATTGAATGTTAGAAACCTCTTAAAGTCAAATAAAGCAAAATCACTGGAAATTGTAGACAATCAGAGGATTCAATGCCAGAGTTTTACTGTTTTAGTATTTTTGAGCATTTAATCCAAATGTTAAGAACTTCTCAACATTTCCTCCTCAACAATTTTAGAATTTTTCAGCAATATTTTCTCCAGAATATTCAAATTTTATTTTTAGAGAATAATTCAGGAATAAATTGCGATGATTTTTATGACTCTCTTAGAAATATTTCGGGACTTTATTTAATGTTTAAGAACTTTCTGCCATTTTTTCTTGCACATTTCTAGAATTTTTCGGTAACTTCTCTTCCATTTTACTTGAATGTTCCAAGAATTTCTCTTCCTAATTGCGATAAGTTTCTATGATTTTTCTAGAATATTTCAGTATTTTGTCCATATTTTCTAAAGTTTCCAGCTATTTTCCCTCACATATTTAGAATTTTCCGGCAAAATCCTAGAATTTTCCAGTAATTTCTCCTCCATTTCTTAAGAACTTTCCAGAAATTACTGTTTAAAATTGCGATTATTTTCTATAACACTTTAGAACTTTAACCAGATGTTATGTTTATTTTTTATTCTTTCTTTAATACTCTGATAATAAAATAATATATTTCCTGTTGAACCCTTCTGGAATTTTCCAAATATTTCTAGATTTTTCCAGTAATAATTTTTACCTTTTCTTACTTTAGCGTATGTGTATTTTTTATAGACGAAATTTAAGAATTTTCTACATTTGATTTTTTGTACAGTTTTCCGTTTGAATTTCTTTAAATTTTTTCGCTAGAACTACTACTAAAATTTTAATGATTTTATTCAAGTTTCTAGAATTTTCTACTCCAATTTTCACCATTTTTCTTCCAAATTCCTTGAATTTTCCAGTAATTTTTGTAAGTATTACTTTTTGAAATTGCTATATTGTTCTATAAAGTCTTCAAGAAATTTGCAGAACATTATTTACATTTTTCTAATCTAAACTTTGGTAGGTTTCTAACATTTTCTGCTGGAGTTTTGAAGTTACTTGAATGTTAGACCCTCTCAAATTTCTCAAAGTGTGGATAAGTTGCTGAAAGTTCTAGGAAACATGAAAAATTATAGCAATTTCAAAGAGTAAATCTTGAACGTAAATTCTAAAAAAGTGTTAGGGTTTCGATACAATTTTACTATACTAATCTTTACGTAATTCGATAAATATATTTCTACAAGCAATGGAGGTGAAATAACTGGAAAATTGTAAAATTTGGAGGAGAAATACTTTTCCAAATTGGGATAATTTTGTATTCTGGAATATTTGAGAATGTTATGTAGATTTTGATAGGTTTCTAACATTTTCTGCTGCAGTTTTGAAGTTACTTGAATGTTAGAAGCCCCTTACAGTCTAGATAAAGTGCTGGAAAATACGAAGTAGCAAAAAAATTATCGTAATTCGTAAAAGTAAATCTTGAACATTTAACCAAATTGGAAGGGAAATTACTGGAAAATTGTAGAAATTTGGAGGATAAAATGCCAGAGGTTTTACTATATTAATTTGCTTTAATTTTCCTAGAATTTTTATCCAAATGCTATAAACTTTTAACTATTTTCTGCTCAACAATTATAAAATTTGCCAATAATTCCTTTTCCAATTTTTGGGCTTTACTTTTTCAAATCATAATAAAATTCTAAGCCTTTTATTCAAATTTTGAGAACTTCTTTTCTTAATTCCAGCAATTTTTGTAATGTAATGTTCCAGGTATTACTTTTTTTAAATTATTAAAATGTTCTATAAGTTTTCAAAAAAAAAATTGCATTTTCCAGTGCTTTTCTATCCTTTTCGCTTAAATGGTTAATTACTTTTCCAAGTTGCGATAAATTTTTGAGTTTTCTAAAATTTTTCAACTTTTATAGGTTTTTCAAGAAGAAATAGCCATATCTTTCTATGAGCCTTTAGAAAATTTCAGTAGTTCTTCTAGATTTCCAGAATTTTTCAATAAATTCTATCAAATTTTCTCAGAATTTGTCAACTTTTCCAAATTGTTGTTAAATGATTGTGTTTTCATTCTTAAGCAGCTGTTGGCTTTATTATTATTCTTTTTTGAATATCCTGATGATCGCTAAAATAATACATTTCCTGTTAACCTTCTCCGAAATATTCGGGATATTTTAAGATTTTTCCAGCAACTTCTCCTTCGCATATATTTTACCTTTCCTTACTTTAGCGTATGTGTATTTTCGATCGATTTATATTTAATGGTATCGTTATTTCTTTTGAAATGCCAGAATTTTCTTCAATAAATTTTTTCTGCAATTGTCCTTTTGAATATAGAATTCTTTAAATAATTTTTTAGGCAAGTAGCTTTCTACTAGAATTTTAATCATTTTATCAAAATTTGCAGAATTTTTCACCCCAATTTTTCCAATTTTTTTGGGATTTATTCTTCTAAATCGCGATAAAATTCGAAGCTAAATTTTCGAAATTTTTCTTCCAAATTCTTTGAATTTTCCAGAAATGTTGCTTCCAGTTTTTTGAGAATTGTCTAAGTATAACGTTTTGAAATTAAGATAATGTTCTATAATGTTTTTTAGAAAATTTCAGTTTATTATTTACATTTTTAGAGCACTCTAGCATTGTATCATCCACAGTTCTATAATTTTTCAGTGTTTTCCAATCCATTTTATTTAAATGTTAACTTACTTTTCTAAATTGTGATAATTTTTAAAGTTTTCTTGTAATTGTAGAAATTTGGAGGATAAGTTTTTACTTTTTTACTTTGCTTCAATTTTCCTAGAAATTTTCAGCATTTTATCCAAATGGTAACTTCTCAGCATTTTCTTCTCAACAATTTTTGAATTTTCCAATAATTCCTCTTGTGTTTCTTTTGTTTTCCTTTTTCAAATCGCGCTAACATTTTAAGCTTTTTGTTAAAATTTTCTTTTTTTCTAAATTTTTTTTCTTCGAAATTTTTGAATTTTCCAGAAATATCATTTTTTTGTATGATGTTCCAGGTACTATTTTTGGAAATTGTTATAATGTTCGATAAATTTTATAAAAATTGTCAGCACTTTACATTTTTAAAACACTCTAGCATTTTATCCTCCACAATTCTACACGTTTCAGTGTTTTACCATCAATTTTACTTAAATGTTAAACTACTTTTCCAAATTGCGATAATTTTTTGAGTTTTCTAGAATTTTTCAGCATGCTATTTAGCCTTTCATAGCTTTCTAAAATTTTTTGCTGCTGATTTGAAGTTACTTAAATGTTGGAAACATCTGGATAAAGTGCTGGAAAATTCTAGGAAACAAAAAAAAACCGCAATTTGAAAAAGTAAAGTATAAGCAAAATGAAAGGGAAATCAATAGAAAATTGAAAAAGTTTGGGAGATAAAATGGCAGAGTTTTTACTTTTTTAGTTTGCTTTAATTTTCCTAGAATTTTTCAGCATTTTATCCAAATGCTAAAAACTTCTCAGCATTTTCTTCTCAACAATTTTAGAATTTTCCAATAATTCCTTTTCTATTTTTTGGGTTTTACTTCTTCAAACCGCGATAAAATTTTAACCTTTTTAATCAAATTTTGAGAACTTTTTTCTAAATTCCAGCAATTTCTCTTCCAAATTTTTGAATTTTCCAGCAATTTGGATTATTTTATGATGTTCTAGGTATTACTTTTTGGAATTGCGATAATGTTCATGAAGTTTTATAAAATTTTTTAGCAGTTTACATTTTTAGAACACTCTAAATCCATTTTGCTTTAATGTTAAATTACCTTTTCAAGTTGCGATAGTTTTTTGAGTTTTCTAGAATTTTTCAGCACGTTATCTAGACTTTCATAGGTTTCCAACATTTTCTGATGCTGTTTTGAAATTACTTGAATGTTAGAAACCTCTTAAAGTTTAGATAAAGTGCTGAAAAGTTCTAGGCAACACAAAAAATTATCTCTATTTAAAAAGGCAAATCTTCAACGTTTAAGCAAAATTGAAGTCAAAAGTCACTTCAAAGTTGTACAAAAGCGGGGGATAGAGTGGCAGAGTTTTAAAAACGTAAATAAAGTACTGACAATTGCCAGAGTTTTTTTTTACTTGTTTAATTTAATAACCTTAATTTTCCTAAAAAATTCAGAATTTTATTCAAATCTTAAGAACTTCCTCCTCAGCAATTTTAAATTTTTTTCAGCAATATTTCTTCAAGATTCCTAAAATTTTCCAGAAATTTCTCTTTTATTTTTTGACAATCTTCTAAGAATTACATTTTAAATTGCAATGAAGTTTTTAGATTTTTAAGAATTTTTTCTTCACTTTCTAAACTTTTAGGACTTCCTGTCATTTTCACCTCCACATTTCTTCAATTTTTAATAAATTTTGCTTGAATGTTCCAAAAATGTCATTTCCTCATTGCGATAATTTTCTATGATTCTTCTAGAATATTTCGGCATTTTAATCAAAGTTCCTATTTCTCCTCAACATATTTAGAGGTTTTCAAGAAATTCCTAGAATATTCCAGTAATTTTAAGAACTTTCCAGAAATAACTATTTAAAATTGCGACTATTTTCTATGACACTTTTAGAAATTTTTAGCCGAAATTTCAAGATATTATCAGAGATTTGTTTACCAAATTTCTAGAATTTTTCAATAATTCATAACTGGGATACGAACACTCATCATTTATTACTACAAATGTTTAAATTTTCAAGAAGCAGTCTAATCTATGTTATTTTATAAATAAAAACGTGAATATTTCTTATTAAACACTAGTTTTTTTTTAATATCTCCAAACGGGTACTACTTTATGTATATCCCTCGTATATGAAATTGTAAGTATCGGAATGAACTAACAGGTGCAAATTTCGCTTTTTAAAAAAAATCAATTTGGTGTAATAAATTCAACCGATTCTTATATCTATTTTTATACATTTTCTAATTTGGTTTTTTTGAGAAAGCGAATTTTGCACCGTTTAAGATCCGATTTATAAATAGTTTTATAGACCGAATTGGCCACATTGATTTCTATTATTAGTTTTTTTCTACTTCTTCTTCTATCATTCTCCAGTGAAATCAGTTTTTTATCACCCAATTAGCATGTGCCATAAAACCTTTCCCACTTAACCGTCAAGCTTAACGAGTTTTCAGGCATTTACCGCATATCTCTTCTTGCTGATTCCATTCAGCGCAACTTTTAATGAGAGAAAATTGCACACAAATGCAAGTAGTCGTAGATGTTCTCAATTACGAATTCGCTTGTACGACAAAAATGGGTTATTTAAATCACGAGCGGTGAATAGGAATTGGTCGATAACAATAAATTAAGAGGAAATTTGCGGAAGTTTCTAATTAATGGAGAAGATAGACTGTTGCGCTTCATTGATGGGAAAATGTATGCACAAATTTCGTATTAAATTACACGGTTGGGTGATTTTAAGGTCGAAAGCAAGTTTGCCACGGATTCGATATTTATTTATGCATGAGGAATTCTGGAGGGTCGAAAGGAATTCTATACGCTTGTGTGTGATTGTTTCGAGTACTATATTTTCGAAACGGATGAAGATGAATGAAAGAATTTAATTTAATTTAGATTAATAAATATAAAGGTAATAATGCAAAGCCAGTAAAAATGTTAAGGGATTTTTCTGACAAATATCATAGCTATCGAACTGAGGACAATTATTTATAGTTGTATGTATTTTTGATTAATTTAAGAAGAAAAACAAAACAATAAATAAATATTTATTGTTTTGTTTCTCTTCTTAAATTCATCAAAAATACATACAACTATGAATAATATTACTGAAATATGTTAAGATTATAGTTATTTAATATATTTTTATATTGAGTTTAGACGATTATCAGATTTTTAAATGTGGTTTATTCAAAACACATATTTATTTGTGGCTTCTTCAAGTGTGGTAAATATTAATTATACTTTTATGTCAGCCAATCTAAAAACACCACACATTAAATATATTTCTATGTGGGCCAAATTAAAAATACCACACCTATAAAGCATAATTTTACTAACTCAACCTATTTGTTGAATTTGATTCTCGTTTATCACGTGGTGAAACATTTTTAATATTAAGGATTGTGCCTTTCTATAAACAACCCTTAATAACTCAGCCTAGTATATAAGTCGTAACTGTAATATCTAAATAAAGTAATCGTACTTTTTAACAGTATATAAAAGTTTTTTTTATATTCCCAACAAAACAAAAACACAATTTATGAAAATTTTTAATTCCTCATAGATTCAAGGTCAGATATTCGTCGTAATTCAACCACTTATCTTAAGCAATTAAATTATGGAAATGATGACAACGATCGCAATAAATATCGGTACTTAAGGTGTTTGGCAACTTCACCGGACCAGTTATTACCGTCGCCTACTTATTGAAAAGAATTTAACGGTTTTATCTAATGGAATTTTACTAATGAATTATTGATACGGGTATTGATGTTAGTAAGTACTCCGCGAAAATTGACGGTTAGTAATAGGTGTGGCTACCTGTCTTTTTTATAAGATTTAAAAAATTTCTTTTCTCTTTATCCACATGAAATACTGTACCTTTTTGATTGAGTTATGAATGTTTTATGCGTAGGTTGATGAGGGTCAAATCGAAGCTACCTAATTGTAATTTCGAGGAGATACGTTTTTCATGAATCACATCACATATTTCTTGGATATATGGTTTAAATACAATTTATTTATTTATTTTTTTATTTATATCTTTGCACTCCTATCTAAGCAAGTGGAAGACCATATTAAGTTGTGAACTCCGCCTGTGCTCCTTTTGCCCAAAATTTATTGTATGTTTTTATTTTTATTAATATGTTTATTTTGTATTATTTAAGAAAAGTGACCAAAGAAAAATAAATAAATAAATAAACAAAATATCCCAAAATATTGTAAACTAAGAAAATATACTCAAAATTTTGGAGAACGGGCGGAGTTGACTTCTTCGAAGCATCTTCCACTAAAACCCAATTATACATCAACAATGCTGCTTCAAATGTCGTTACTTGCATCCATTATATATTTAATGCTTAAACAAAACATAATTTTATCTTTAGGCATACTTTTATGACATGTGCTGTCACATATTTAAGTTTTAAACAAAATGCTGACTTAGTTACCTGAATGTGGGTTAAGTAATAATTATCTATTTAATATTGCAATTTAGTGATTGATTCAAATGGATTTGATTCAGTTAGAACAGTATTCTAGTAATTTTTACAATCACAAACATTATCTTATAAGTTATTTCGCTAATTAATGCAAGTCGATCATTTGCGTAGCACAATCCTGACCTATCTCAATTTAAACTTGATATACATAGACTATTATATTATTCAATGCTCGTACTTATAATAATTAACCAACAAGTTTTTACTAACCTCACATAAAATCATTTTGATATGAACATCCAATTTTTAAAAACTTGTCTTAAGTCTTTCAGTTATGAATCAATCTATTTTCGTTTTATTTACGTAAATATAAAAAATATGGGTTTTATTATAAACCAAAATTGATTTAATAGAACCCTCATTAATTTTTTAGTGGCTTCAATCACACCTCCCACCCACCCTACATATACATTCTTATTTATATCATTGTCTCACGTTTAGTTTTCTAAAACAACAGCAGTATTAAAGTTTAGAGTTTCTTAGAAACTCCGCCCTTTCATCCATCTTCGTTCTCGGAGTCAGCTGCCCCACCTTCATTAAATACCCCAACTGCCTCGACTGCCCTAACTGCCCCATCTGCGTCAGCTAACTCCAAGAAAGGGGCTTCTTTTGCCTCCAGATTTTTTCGGGCTGCCCGGTCCGTCGCAGCCCACTTCACCTCGCTCTCAACCATGTGCTGAACGAGGGTGCCTGGTTCCACCGGCCCGCCCAGATCTCTTCTCAGCTCTGCTCGTTCCTGCACCCACCGCGGGCATGTAAAGAACGTGTGGCGCGGGTAGTCCACAACGCCGCTGCACCAAGGGCACTCCTCACTGGGGGTGAATACCTTCTCTCTCGTCACGATCTCCAGATCCGGAGGAAGTGACGAAGCTAGTACTTCGGCGACCTCGGTGTTGATGGTGCGGTACCCTCGGACCACTTGGATTGCTCCAGCTCTAAGGGCTCCGCGTAGCCTATCCCTGTTTCTTTGCGCCTCAACGAATTTTGCCCATGCTTGCCGTACACACTCGCCAGCCTCACAACGTCATCGATCTCCCTGCTCCTGACGACTATCATAATGTCATCTGCAAAGCCTATGGCATCTACCCCGCGTGGCATCTCCAGTTTCAGGACGTCGTCGTAGCCAGGTTCCACAGTATGGGGCTCTGCGGGACTCTCCCCCTCCAGATCTTCGGCAAGCCATTATTACTAACAAAGTGGATTGAGCGGTCGTGAAGGTAGTCGGCGATGAAAGCGACTAGGTACTCCGGGGCCTTTCTCCTCGCCAGTGCCTCCATGATGATGGTGGATCAGGGGATCGAGTTAAGTTAGTAACGTCCAGTGTTATTGCCAAACAATGCCGTCTTCCTCTTAGAGGATCCGTGTTGGCGAACCTGTGGACCTCCTTCAATGCGTCGACAGGTGACTTCCCCTTTTGAAAGCCAAATTGACGACTGGATAATCCTCCCGATTCTTCGACCCACTTAACCAGTCTATGCCTGATTATCCTTTCAAACAGCTTGCCTTTGACTTCCAATAGGCACAGTGGCCTGTAGCCTCCGGCTTTCTTCGGGAGCAGGACAAGTTTAGCCCTCTTGTACCGCTTTGGGAACGTTCCTTCCCTTAGCCAGGTGTTCATGGCTAGAGTGATGGTTGCGGGATTGCGAAGGGCAAACTCCTTGAGCGTCTCGTTGGTTTATCGGGATGAAGGGCCTCTGGGTGACGCGTGATCCATGTGCCCAGGAATGAGGGCGCGTGCAACCGCCTCAGTTCCACAAGGTACAAGCATGTTGGGGTTCGGACGGGGTTGTCCGAGCTTACATGCCACAATCGTTTCTTTTTCTTTTCTTACTCAATATTTAATTTTATTATAATTTCTTTTGAAATGCAAGAATTTTCTGTAATCGTTGGTTTTTCTGCAGTTTTCCTTTTGAATTTGAATATTCCATTTTTCAATCAGGTTTGAAGTTTTCTATTTTTTCTTCTTGACTTTTCAAATCAAATCACGATAAAATCCTAAGCCTTTTTGTTTAAATTTCGAGAACTCTTTAGCATTTTGTCTTCAAAATTACAGCAATTTTTTCCAAATCCTTCAAAATCTCCAGTAATGTCGTCACCATTTTTTTAAGAACATTCTATGGGTGGCCACTATCGCACCCTCCAACTATTTTAATATAAACTTGTGTTTCTACATCTTTTTGCATCAATAAATATTAATGCAAAAAAAAATTCTCGCTTATGCTTTAGTGAGTGAATTAGCGATCACCAACTCACCCTAAATACATTAATATTCTAATGACGGTTAAAATCAAAAATTCTCTGTTAGCCCTTCCGGAATTTTCGGGATATTTCTAGATTTTTCCAGCAACTTCTCTTTCGATATTTTTTACCTTTTCTTACTTAATATTACATTGTATCATAGTTTCTTTTGAAATGCAAGAATTTTCTGCAATAGTTTTTTTTTGCTACAGCTAACATTTTGAATTTGAATATTAACGGTTTTACATATAAGCATCCTAAATTTTTTTAAGGAATTATGTTTCTACCAGAATTTTTATCATTGTTTCCAAGTTTCCAATTTTTAGGATTTTTCAAATCAAATCGTTATAAAATATAGTGACAATTACCTACTAACTCTTCAAACTAAAAAACTTATTTACAACAATAAAAAAACATAGAGCAAAAGAAAAGAAAATTTACGACGATTAATAAAATTTAAAAAAAAATAAATAAATGGATGAAAGTCAATATATACAAGGACATTAAAATCATGTGGGAAGACTTTAACGAAATCATTCTACAAACAGCATCAGAAGTATGTTGTATATCTAGGAAGAGAAAGGACAAAAAACAAACGGCATGGTGGTCGGAAAACATAAACATCGAAATAAAAAACAAAGAACGACTTTGGCAAATACACTTAAATGACAGGATGAATGAAAATTAGCACAATTATAAAAACAGTAGACAAAAAGTAAAATCTGCAATAAAAAGATGTGAGATAATTTTTAAAATAAATAAGAAAATGATGGCAAAACAAATATAAAAATGTTTTATGGAGCAGTGAAGAAAATGAGGCAACACAACAAATCAAATAATGTATTAAAAATTGACAACAACAAAAATGGAATCTTGACAGAGGAAACAGAAATTTTGAAAAGATGGCGAGAATATTTCATGGAATTATTGACAATGGAAAACAGGAATATAGAGGAGAATCGGAAAGAAAAATACGAAAAGAAAAAAGCAGTGAGGAAGAGGTAACACAAGAGAAACTAAGATAAATAATAAGATCAATAAAAAATGAAAAGGCCCCAGGAAAGGATAGAATAACGACGTAAATGTTTAAAAAATGTACAGAAATTTTACTAAAAATAATAAATAAGGTATGACAGGAAGAGAAAATACCATCTGAGTGGACAGAACATTACTAGTGCCAATTCACAAGAGCGGAGAAAAATACAATTGCAATAACTATCGAGGCATAAACTTACTAAACACCATCACCAAAATCTTGGAACAATTAATTGAGATAAGGATTTACACGAGTCACAAAGCGGATTTAGGAAGGGCAGAAGTATTTAAGATCAGATATTTACATTAAAACAAATTACCGAAAAAATGCACCAACAACGTAAAATGTTTTATTTAGCATTCATACTCATACATTTTCGAGATATTTCAATGTCTTCACTTAAATTGAACACCCTTTATATATAGGATGTTTCGTTGAATTTTTCAGTTTATTCCCGTAGATAAAGAAATATAGGTTTTCTTATAAGCAAAAATTGATTTAATAGAACCCTCGTCTATGTTTTAGTGGTTGGAGGGTGGGATAGAGGCCTCCCACCCACCCTACATATAAATTCTTACCTAAATCATTGTCTCACGTTTAGTTTTCTAAAACAACAGCAGTATTACAGTTTCTTAGAAATCTTAGAAACTAAGAACTGCATTCTAGGTTTGTGTTTAATGTATTTATGTAGGATGGAAGGGTGGCCACTGTCCCACCCTTTAACCATTTTAATATAAACTAGAGTTTTTTTTAGGAAAAAAATGTGCGAAAGGAAATATTCACGCAATAAAAATATTATACGTCTTTTTGAATTAATAAATATTAATTAATATGTTGGATGCTTGAAGCCATAACTTTGTGATACATATTGAATCAGGAACTTTATCAAATGATAAATAAAACTTACTTTCTTAATATCACACACGGAATTTCCAGGGATTCTAGTAGGTCCAATTTTGGACCTTTTTCGGCGTAGTGTAAAATATCTAAGGGATAATAAAAGGTCCAAAATTGGACCTACTAGAATCCCTGGAAATTTATAAAGCCAAGCGTAATCCGGAAAACCCCTTAATCAACGACCAGACTGACCTAATATATTCATCCATCTTTAAAGCAATTATGTAAATTATATTACCTGTTCGCTGTACACCGCTTTTAATCCGCCCTGTATAAATACCGCCTAAGTTATTTTGTAATTTTACTGTACGTTTGATAATGGCCTTGTAAGGTTGAAACTATAATTACGAAATAAATTCCGTGTGTGATATTAACAAAGTAAGTTTTATTTATCATTTGATAAAGTTCCTGAAATATTAATTAACTCTCGCGTATGATTTAATAAGTAAAGATGAGCAACCCACCCTATATATATTTAATATTCTGATGATCGTTAAAACAATACATTCCCAGTTGAACTCTTCGGTAATTTTGGGGATTTTTCTATATTTTTCCAGTAAATTCTCTTTCGCATAAGTTTACCTTTTCTTACTTTATATTTAACTTTATCATAATTTCTTTTGAATTTTCTGCAATAGTTTGTTTTAATAATAATAATAATAATTTTTATTTTCTTTATAACAGAATACAAATTTTCAAGTATAGATTAGCAAACAAACATAAAAGTAAGAGACATTCTGTTACAGAAAAAAGTGTGTAATTCAGATGTGTACCAAGGTATACCTCGATCTTCCAATACATCTTACATAATATCATTAATACGTGAAACTAAAAATAAATTAAATAATTGAGTTAACGATTAATTAATTTCTCACTTAACCCGTGGTGAAACATTTTTATGTTAATAAAAGGATTAATTAAGCACTTGGTTATGTTTCACTATTTTTATATTTCTCCGACTAGTTTCGACCGTTGTGAAACATAACCAAGTGCTTAATTAATCCTTTTATTAATTGAGTTAAGTTGCATTTTGTAATTCAGTGAGCAGTTCTCTATAACCAAAATATCAAGAACACTGTTTGGCAAATAATATTGAAGATATTATTTGTTTAAATTTAAATTTTGAATCGACGTCTTTGCAGGATAATAATATTTAAAGCATTGACTTCTATGTGCTGGTAGTGATAATCGGCAACGGCTTCTTATATTAATGTTGTGCACATCACTTATGAATGACAGTTTTTCATAGAGGTAAGCAGGTGTTTTGAATTTAATAATATTATAGAACAACCAATAGGATTGCAATATGTGGCGGTTTCAACCACTTTAAATCTCCAAGCTTATGACTAATGTGATTACTCATCCCAAAAATTAATCCTAAACAAAAATTTTGAATTCTCTGAATGCGCAATTTAGTTGATTTGTCTAAACGTGGATGTAGTAATTGGGAGCAATATGAAAATTGCGATAATACTGTTGCTAAAATTTTAGTTTTTTTGTTTAACAATTCACGATTATGATATATAATTATAAGGTTAACTCATTGACGATGGAGGCTTCTACTTCGTTATACATATTTAATGATAAAATTAAACACAATAATCACTTTGTTTTATATAACCGTTATTTATTTGTATGGTGACCAATGGTTTCAATACATCAGCGTATCATTGGTCATTGGTCACCATACAAATAAATAACGGTTATACAAAACAAAGTGATTATTGTGTTTAATTTTATTTATAATTATAAGGTTGCTAAAAGCAGCATTCATACATTTTGATATAAAAGTAATAGTTTCGTTGTTTATATAAAATATAAATTATCAATTAACTCAACACATTTTCTTTTTGTCCCAAACAAAATATTCGTTGATTTTGATGGATTTTCGATAAGGCTGTGAGAGATAAACACATAATAAAGTGCTTTGAGGACTTGATTTAATTTGGTTGGTGCTACATCATTGTAGTGTACTTGGTAACGATCTGTTAAGTAATTACTCAGTAAATCTATTGCCGATTGGTCGAAGCCCACATATTTAAGTGTGGAAAGTAAGATTTCGTGAATAAGGAATAAAGATTTCGTGATTTAGGGTATCGAAAGCCCTGCTATAATCGAGTACTCCTCAAATGCAGTTATTCGACCCCTATAACATTCCTGAAGAATGTCATCGGTAAGTTTTAGAAGTGCAGTGGTACAACTATAACCTTCTCTAAATCCCGATTGTAATTTAGGATAAAATGCATATTTTGATAGGTGTTATTTGATTTGGTTACTCATTATTATTTCCAAAATCTTTGATAGTAAAGGCAATATGCTTATGGGTCTCAGATGTTTTAATTTCGTGAGGTTTCGTATTTTAGACAAAGGCAATAAAAGAGCCATCTTTCATGCGTTGAAAGATACTTTCTAAACTATTTATAATCTTTCTGACAAAGGGGAGTATATATGGCCAACACATATTTATAAGTTTAATATTTAGACCATCTTGACCATAAATTGTTAGGTAACGATCTTTTATTATGCTATAATCGACATTAAGTTTGGGTATTGACTGAATAAGATAATTATTGATATCTTTTGCAGTACCTAGTTCTGAAGAAATATTATTAGATTAGTTGGAATTATTTGTAACAACATTTATTTTTTTAAAGTTCTTTCCAGATACATTTTGATGACGAATTATTTAGTTTCCATTGTATATAGGTTTTTTTAAATTTTTTTATAACTAAGTAAGTATAGTTTCAAAGACTTTTGTAATAATACCAGTATTATGGATAATTCGTTTTGCAAAATTTAGCCTTTGATTTATTTCTCAATGATATTAAAAGTTTAATATTATCCGTGAACCAATTAGGATTTACTTACTTTACCTTTATAGTTTTAACCGGAAGTAACTTATCAAATATACCTAATATGGAATTATTAAGCAGTTCAACTTCCTCTGAAGTCCATATTATAATCTCCTAAGCAAATTATTTTTTCACAAGATACAAGTGCATTATCGATAGACTCCTCCAACAAATTTAAAAAATAGTTGTAATATAATGTTATATAGCCTATATAACACTCCTTTTGCTATACTATGATTAAAATACAATGTCCATAATTGTTCAATTGAACAATTGCTATTTTTAATGTTATACTTAAAATTTGAACATAAATATATGCATACGCCACCAGCCCTATGTGACCGATCACGACGAATAACATTTTACCCTATAATATTTATCATATCACCCACCCCACATATTAATTCCTACCTAAATGATTATCTCACGTTCAGTTTTCTAAAACAACAGCAGTATTAAAAATTTCAGTTTAAAAATTCTTAGAAACTAACAACTGCATTCTAGGTGTATGTAGGATGGGTGGGTGGCCACTATCCCACCCTCCAACCTTTTTAATAAAAACTAGTGTTTCTTAGAAAGAAATGTACGAAAGAAAACATTTACGTAATAAACATATTATAATATTATAGGTCTTTTAGCAAAAATAAATATTAATGCAAAAAACAATAGTTTAATTTTTAATATATTTGTAGCGTGGGTGGGTATTTATAATCACACCCTCCAGGTATTTAAGTATAATCAAATGTTTATTAGGAAGAAAAAAAAAGGAATATTATTGATCCAATAACAAATGTATACGTTTTATATTAATAAAAATATTAGTAAAACACTTGCATAAGTTTCAGTGATTGGAGGGTGGGTTAGAGGCCACCCACCCACCCTACATATACATTTATATTTTAATCATTGTCAGATCTTTAGTTTCATGAAAACCACTACAAAAATTTGTATGAGTTTTTGGAAACTAAAAGCTGTTTTCTAGCTTAAATTTTAATGAATATATAGGGTAGTGACTATTTTACACTCAATCGATTTTCTGCTTGGAGTGTCGTACTTTGTTATACGCTTTTCTTGATTGCTTCTTCAACTACTTGAGCTCCTTATTCCACCTTATTCCCGCTTTTTTTTTTAGAAGTAACACGAGATCATCGACTTTTTGACAGAATTTTTGACATTCTTGGCGACAACGCAAGAAGAAATTCGGGAAGCCCATGCTTGAGCTGTTCAAGAGCATCCCTGGCAGAAAATCCTGGACTTTGTAGAAGACACAGGAGTACATATGGAGTAAAACATCCAGAGACGCACAAAAGGAATAGGGAGATCGCAATGCAGGAACACTAAGCGATACCACCTCATGAGGAAAAAAAATTCTTGGCATACGGTTCTTAACTTCTTGTAGGTTTTTGTAAATAATTCTCTATCGGTTTCCTTGGATTTCCGCACATGCCAGTTATGGATGTGCTTACTTAAATTCTCATTAGCAAAGATGATATCAATAACCTTTAGGTTATAAATGTTTCTTCATAGCCTCTATTGAGTGTGTGTAGATTTGCTTATTCGTATTCATATCCGTGTAATATTTTGAAGTTTCCGAAAAATACAAAACCTAATTAAAAACTTAAACCCTTGTTGGTTAAAAGAAATATTTAAATTTGGCACTAATTATTCATCAAGTTTTATATTTCTACATAATCAAAACCTTTTATAGTGCTAGATAAATAATTACAAAAGTAAATCTCATCATTATCATCTAATAATTAACAAGAAATTATTTCCTAAAGGTCGTTAAAGACTTGTTCTCCAGTAGTGGCTTCCTTTCTAAACTATAACTTGTTATATGTACAGAAATTCCAATTGACGAAACTTTATCAAACAAGAATGACTTAATAGCACTAGCCAAAGGTCACGTCACTTTCAACGATCAGAAATATAAACATATTAAGAGAACACAAAGGGATATACCATCACCCTAACCTAACATTAACTATATTGGGAAAATTTTGAAAGAGAAGCATTAAAAATCAATACGTATTCAACAAAGTTGTAGCTCAGATACGGAATACAAAAAGATAGTTTCAGACACACTTCGAGGACAAGAACAAGAAGAAATTTCAGAACAGTTTGAAATATAGCATTAATTCTAAAACCATTATTTAAACCGGCCACACATTTATGACCCATGCAGAAGATGAAAACTTCTTTCAAATATATCACAGAAATTAAACCGGCAAATTGCAATAAGAAGTACACAAAGTTAGCGCTCGATGTGATGATCACATTCAAAAATCAAAATACACCACCAGAACTTTTCGCTCTTACAGCACATCATAGGAGAGACTTGAACAACACAAAAAGGATCCTTGAACATCTACAATGAAAAGAAACAAAAGATATTGAAAGAATCTTCTTAATTTAAGTAAGGAAATAATGGAACTCATTTGCCGAATACCTGGAAAGAGGCAATTATAATTCATGAATCCCTTAATCTCTTCCAATACACAGATTAATGTTACGTCCTAGATTACAGAGAAAGTACATTCCATGAATGTCTACAACCACTAGTTTAATAACAGGTAGCAGTGAAAAAAATTTAAAAACCATTTATTATGTTATATATGTTGGAGGCTTATACTTCGTTATACATTTTTGTAAATTGAATAAAACACGATAACTTCTACAAACAAAGTTATCGTGTTTTATTCAAAAACCATTTAATTTCATAAACTATCAAAGCTCCTAAAAATGTGACTTTAATGATTAAGATTAATGCTTGTGTATTTTTTAATATTGCTACACCAATTCAATACTAATATTTGTAAACGTTTTCATTCACTATCAATGCACTCACTCTCAAAGGACACCTAACGTAATAACTAAATATTCCGCTATAAATAGTACCGCCGTTTAAATGCCCCGGTGCCATGAAATGAGAGTACTTTCACATAATAATGAACTTGCCAGTAATAGTGACTGGTTCGATGAGAGGAATTAGGGCAAACGCCGAGCGACTTGTACTTGCAACAGTAAAAGAGAAAGAACAACAGTTCCTCATCACACCTCATTGATCTCACCAATTTGATATCCAATTAACCGCAGTAATACGGAAAAGAATTGTGCATGTTTTGATATTCTTCATAAAAGAAGATAATTACCATAAGTGTAATCTGCTTTAAGAAAAATGCATAACTTATGACGCAATAAAATAGGGATGGTGTAAATGGTGGTTGTTACTATATAGTAGTCCGTTTGTAGTAATATTTATTATTTATTATTGTACAGTAAAGCTTTATGATGTATTACTGTTAATATTTCATTAAATTTGTGTAGGTTTTGCCTAATGAATAAAACTTTTTTATAAAATTTAGATAGAATAAATAATTTTAAGTGGCCACCAACAAAAATCCACACCTTGCTTGAATACCTAATATAAAAATTATGAACAGATGTAATTGCTCCATACGCTGAGTTTTAAGAGACCAACCTCACCGAATTATTAAAAATTTGATAATTAAATAATTAAAGACATCCACTGTCTAGCTACTTTGAAAATTCAAATGTGTACTTTCCAGCATAGAAAACTGTTGTGCATAATCTTGATTAATACTCGAAATTTGAAATTTGGATGTGCTAACTTATTTTTAGAATTTTTTAAAAGCACAATTGAGGATGAAGGTGATGGCGGCAAGTGTTACTATCTGGTAGTTAATTTTAAAGAGTTAATAAAATGTGAGAAGTACTCTTTATGATCTAGGATAATTAATTTTCCATTGTTCTGAAGTTATACATAAATACGTAAATTATTTACAAACAATGAAAATGACAAGACTTAATATAGCGTACCACTTAGGCAACGATTGGTGAGAATGAATGTGGTTTAGTGGGACGGTGATGAGTGGCTGATTTTGCATGTTTGCTAATGAATTCATCTGGAATGGTAGAAACGATAATTACCAAGAAACTCCATGGGCAATAATATCCAGAGCAGAAGAATTAAATGTGCACACGCGTACCCATTGGTACTAGTGAAGTACGCAATTATATCGGCACGGTGATGCGTGAAAAATAAATACGGAGGGGTCCGCCTTTGAAGAGCTCCAGTCCATAAAAGATTATGGATAATCCGGAGCTAATGCGTATCCGTTTTATTCATGTGCATTATTGGAGTGTAATTAATTAGCACCGAATTTAAATATGGTTCTGTGCGCAGAAAAATCATATTAATCACGTCTGGCTTTAATTAGCGCTACCCCCCCAATTGATCCTTTTTTGTCCGCGCGGCAACCTAAGGATTGATGATAAATCCCATGTCGACCCTTTTCGCCGAAACGGATTTTACGACGGTCATATGAAAGCGTGTTTCTGATTAATAGGATATTTGCGACTGATCGAGCTGAAAACCTGATTATGTACAACCCATTCAAATTTTTAATCTATAAAGGAACGATTTCATATTTATAATTGTGCATTTAAAATAGATATATCTATAAAAGTGGGATGATTTTTGATCTGTAAATATTCTAAATTAAATTTCTTAATATTTAATTATTTACTAATAACAGTTTCATTTCATTTTCTTCTTGAGTCATTGAGTCACAATCTGTTAAAATATTTTTTTATTGAGATAGTTGTTAATAGATGGCGCACCTTACTTACACCCTACTTAATCGTTGGTAATGCCCTTAAATACTCAGGTAATCTACAGTTTCGGCAAGATCATACTTCACAGGATCATTTCTGTAGTATATCTTCACATACTCATCATTGACTTGTTGAGTTATTGCAAACACGATGACGATATGTGGTCATTTACTCTGAGCGTGAGGCAGAATCTGGTTGGATATTTCAAGTCCAAGCGGTTTCATCGATGACCGTTCATCCATTTTTAATGGAGTAATGGGTAAATGACAATCCGAGTGTTTGCAATTTTAATAAAAAGAAAAAAGTTTATGATTTAATCAGTCAAATGAATTGGGAATAATAAACATCTTTGTCCATTTTTTAGTTGCTTTAACTAAAAAATCACAGTTTATTTTTTATTCATGAGTTTTTTTTGTAAAATATGTGTGTTGTCATTTTTTCTTTTACTGCTCATGTATTATACAAATTGTACGAAAAATGAGGTTGTTTTGAATTGTTACTTATTTATATTATTCACTTTTTTATCGAGGACAAAATTTTCACAATATTTTCGTTAAAATTTTCCTTTTCCAGAGTTCTAAAGAACTTTCTTCGACTACTTTTCCATCAGGCCTACTTTATTTGAATTTAGTTCTTCATGCTCAATCTTATCGAAAATTACTTTAGATTATGATAATTTTCTCTTTTGACAGACATCTCTTTTAAAGAGCAAACATTTTCTTCGAGAATTTTATAATTTAAAAAAAATGGTAGGAATATTTCACCAAATTTTGGTTTTCTATTTTGACAATGTTCAACTTCTCTTCTATTTTTTAACCTCCTCTTATTTTCCTTGTGCTACAGATGTTTCAGAATCATTGCCAATAACCTCTGACTGGAAAATATTTGCTGTTGCTGTTGGAAAGCAATAATTGCGAACTCAATATTTTGATCATCATCGTAATTCTGGGCACTTTTAACTACTGAAGTGAAAAATAAAACAGCTTTTAGATTCAGTGGAAGTTCATTAATCTGTGGAAGAAAAGGAAGTTGCAATTTCGAAAGCTCAAACTGCAATCTAGGATAGTGAGACGTGCCTCTAGAAATGAGAGACAAATCCTAATAAACTAATAAAAAAGAAATATATTGTTTGGATGAAAATATGACTTCTATCCCTGCAAGTTTAATAACACGATAAGAGCTACAAAATATAGCGATCAAACATAGGAATGGGAAAGCATAGGGTATTTCATTTTGATATATATTTCACAAAAGAACTATTTGACTGTATGTTTGAATGTATTCACCTCTACATATTGCTAAAAGAGACTAAATTCCTTGTTAACATTAACCATCATAATAAAGAGTTGCCACTGTCAAAGGATACGTTGCTACTAATAACCTGGCTTAGTAATTTGCTTTGCTTTCAAGCAGATTTTTAAAATACCATCAGCAGATGCATTTTATTGAGACTTCTACTCCTCTACCAATAATAGATTTTGGAGAAACCTCACGTGTTTTTCTGTCTCCGGCTTGAGGCAGATTAATGTATTGATGAAAAAATGAACCCCTTCAGAGATTGTCTCTATGTAAAGCAGTATGTCAAGAATAAGACAACTAAATAGAGAATAATAATGTACCCCTTGTGTAGATTAAGTTATCTTTGTTATAATTTTATTATCAATCGAAGTAAAACCATCAATTGATCCCTAGTTACGGATATGGATCGATAGTTTTTACACCTGTTTAACGTATTTTTAAACCGAACTTTGAAATTTGTTGCAATACTTGCGGAATAGATATTCAAGGCATCACGTTTCCCATAAAAAAGCGTAATGAAATGATGGAAGACAACAAGGACGTGGTAATGGCCTCAAATTGTAATCTGATATTGGTTTATAGTAAGAATAGTCGCAAAAAGAGGGTTTGAATGTAGCTCGACCAGAAAATATTCGTAAATACATCTCAGTGGGACAAATTATTGATAACCGTGTACCACAAGTTTAATAGATCCAAGAAATGAACCTTGTGAATCTTCACACGCCACAGAAATTTCAAGCGTTGAACTACTAGCTGAGACTCTGGGTATTCTAATAACGTTTTTTTTTTTAACTCTTGGGATTCAGAGCCTACATTAAATAAACACTTCAAATCGAATAAATCATTTATGAGTCAAATTGATTGTCCTTGCGATAGAGATGCACTTTCTCCCTCCATTCCTAAGGTCTACATCAGATAGCAAAAACACGTGTTTAGAATTTTACAGATCAATAAAATCAAGCTAGGAATTTGCTTTAAAATCGCAGAATATATTTATAAATTTTGTGTTTTTACTTTTAAATAAAAATAATCACTATAGTCTATGCAGAAATTTAATAGGGATGATTCAAATAAGGTTTAAAAAATGTAAAAAATATAATTGTGTGAGGAATTTGCCTTAAAACCTCAGAATTCTTGGAAAATAATGTATTTTTATTCCTAAATTAAAATAGAGACAGCTGAAAGAATTTCAAGTGCAGACTGTTATTCAAAACATTATAAAAAATATAATCGAGTAAAGAATTTGCCTCAAAACCTCAAAATACGTTTGGAAATAATGTGTTTTTAGTCTAAAATAAAAATAATCACGATAGCATAGGCAGGAATTCAATAGCAATTATTCAAACGCTAACTGAAAGAATTTGATGTGCAGACCGAGGTTTAAAAATAATAAAAATGTATAAACATGAGGAACTTGCCTTATAACATCAGAATATATCTATAAATAATGTGTTCTTAGTAGAAATTATGTTTTTTTAGCTTTGTATTAAATTAGTCACTATAACTTAGGCAGAAATTAAATAGTAATGATTCAAACGCAAACTGGAAGAATTTCAAGTGCAGACTGAAGTTTAAAAAATTGTAAAAAATATAATCGAGTGATGAATTCGCTTCAAATTCTCTAGGTACACTTAGAAATAATGTGTTTATGTGTTTTTAGTTTTAAATAAAAATAATCACCATGGCCTAGGCAGGAATTAAATAGCAAAGATTTAAACGTAAACTGGAAGAATCTCAAGTAAAGACTGGCCTTCAAAAAGTTGTAAAAAATATAATCGAGGGAGAAATTTGCCTCAAAATCTCAGGATATATTTGGAAATAATGTGCTTTTATTAATTAATAAAACTAATCAACATAGCCTAAGCAGAAGTTCAATAGCAATGATTAATATTCAAACTGGAAGAATTTTGAGTGCAGACTGAGTTTAAAAAAATGTAAAAAAGTATAATCGAGTGCGAAATTTGCCTCAAAACCACAGAGTACATTTAAAAATAATGTGTTTTTAGTTATAAATAAAAGTAGTCAGTATAGCCTAGGCAAAAATTCAATAATAATGACTTAAAAGGTAAACAGGAAGAATTGTAAGTGCAGACTGACTTTCAAAAAATAAAAAAAGTAATCAGGTGAGGAATTTGCCTCATATCCTAAAAATATATTTGGAAGTAATGTCTTTTTAGTTTTAAGTAAAAATAATCTCCATTCTCTAGGCATAAATTCAATAGCAATGATTCAAACGCAAACTGGAAGAATTTCAAGTGGAAACGTTAAAAAAATTGAAAAAATATAATCGAGTGAGAAATTTGCTTTAAGTCTTCATTATATATTTGGAAATAATGTCTGTTAGTTTTAAATAAAAATAATCACTAGCCTAGACAGAAACTCAACCAAGCAATGGTTCAAACGCAAACTGGAAGAATTTCAAGTGCAGACTAACGTTAAAAAAATTGTAAAAAAATATAATCTAGTGAGGAATTTGCCTCAAATCCTCAGGATATATTTCAAAATAATGTGTTATTAGTTATATATAAAAAATAGTTTATATAGCTTTGGCAAAAATTAAATAGTAATGATTCAAACGTAAACTGGAAGTATTAGAGGTGCAGACTGAGGTTTAAAAAATTGTAAAAAATATAATCGATTGAGGAATTTACCCCAAAACATCAGAATACATTTGAAAATAATGTCTTTTTAGTCTTAAATAAAAATAATTACGATAGCATAGGAAGGAATTCAATAGCAAATGTAAACTGAAAGAATTTCATGTGCAGACTGAGGTTTAAAAAATAATAAAAATGTATAAACATGAGAAACTTGCCTTAGAACATAAAAATATATCTATAAATAATGTGTTCTCAGTATAAAATAAAAATAATTACCATATCCTTAGCAGAAATTTAATAATAATTATTTAAACCTAACCTGGAAGGATCAATATTGCAGAAGGAGGTTCAAAAAATTGTAAAAAATATAATCGAGCAAAAATTTGCCTCTAAACCTCAGAAATTTGGAAATAAACTGTTTTTAGTTTTAAATAACAATAATCACTATAGCCCAGGTAGAAATTTAATATTAATAATTTAAACGCAAACTTGAAAAACTGCAAATGCAGACTGAAGTTTAAAAAAATTAAAAAATATAAACAAGCAAAGAATTCTCCTCAAATTCTTAGGATACATTTAGAAATAATATGTTTTCAGTTTTAAATAAAAATTATTACCAGTGTCTGTGCACAAAGTCAATAGTATTGATTCAAACGTAAAATGGAACATTTTCAAGTGCAGACTGAGGTATAAAATATTGTATAAAAATATAATCGAGCGAGGAATTTGCTTTAAAATTTTAGAATACATTTGTAAATAATCTGTTTTTAGTTTTAAATAAAAATAATCATTGTAGCCTCGGCAGAAATTCATTAGTAATAATTAAAACCCAAACTGGAAGGAATTCAAGTGCAGACTGAGGTTCGAAAAATTGTAAAAAATATAATCGAGTAAAGAATTAGCCTCAAAACTTAATACATACCTCAAATACATTTAGAAATAATCTGTTTTTGGTTTTAAATAAAAATAGTTAATATTGCCTAGGCAAAAATTCAATAGTAATGATTCAAAAGTAAACTGGGAGTATTAAAAATGCAGTCTGAGGTTTAAAAAATTGTAAAATATATAAACAAGTGAGGTCTTTGTTTTAAAATCTCAGAATATATTTAGAAATAATATTTTTTATTTTTAAATAAAAATAATCATCATAGCTTAGGCAGAGGTTCAATACCAATAATTCAAATGCAAACTGGTAGAATTTCGAGTGTAGACTAAGTTTTAAAAAATGTAAAAAGTGGGTATAATCGAGTGAGAAATTTACATTAAAACCTCAGTATACATTTCAAAACAATGTGTTTTTAATTATAAATAAAAATAGTCAGTATAGCCTAGGCAAAAATTCAATAATAATAGTTTAAACGCAAACTGTAAGAACTTCAAGTGCAGACTGACGTTAAAGAAATTGTAAAAATATAATCAAGACAGGAATTTGTTCCAAATTCTCAGAAAACATTTAAAAATAATGTCGTTCTAGTTTTAAGTAAAAATAATTACCATAACCTAGGCAGGAATTCAATAGTAAAGATTTAAACGTAAACTGGAAGAATTTCAAGTACAGACTGAGGTTAAAAAAATTGTAAAAGATATAATCGAGTGAGAAATTTGACTTAGAATCTCATAGTACATTTGAAAATAATGATTTTTTAGTTTTAAATAAAAATAATCACTAGAGCCTAGGCAGAAATTCAATAGTAATTATTCAAACGCAAAGAAGAAGGAAGAATTTCAAGTGGAGAGTGAGGATTAAAAAATTGTTAAAGGTATAATCGAATGAGGAAATTACTTCAAAATCTCATAGTAAATACATTAAAATAATATTTTTTTTAGTTATAAATAAAAATAATTATTATATCCTAGGCAGAAATTCAATAGTAATGAATTAAATGCAAACTGGAAGAACTTCAAATGCAGACTGATGTTTAAAACATTGTAAAAAATATAATTGAGCGAAGAATTTGCCTCAAAACCTCAGAAATCATTTGTAAATAATCTGCTTTTGGTTTTAAATAAAAATAATTACTACAGCCTAGGCATAAATTCAATGGGAATGATTTAAACGCAAACTTCAAATACAGACTGAGGTTTAAAAAATTGTAAAAAATATAATTTATCAAGGAATTTCCCTGAAAACCTCACAATTCATTTGGAAATAAACTGTTTGTAGTTTCAAGTAAAAATAATCCTTATAACCTAGGTGAAAATTTAATAGTAATAATTTAAACGCAAACTGCAAAAACTTCAAATGCAAACTGACGGTTAAAAAATTGTAAAAAATATAATCGTGTGAAGAATTGGCTTCAAAATCTCATAATACATTTGGAAATAATGTGTATTTAGTTTTAAAGTAAAATAGTCTCTATAGCATAGGCAGCAATTTAATAGTTAATGATTTACACAAACTGGAAGAATTTCAAGTGCATACTGAGGTTTAAAAAATTGTAAAAAATATAACCAAGTAAGAAATTTGCTTTTAAATCTGAAGATATATTTAGAAATAATGTGTTTTGAGTTATAAATAAAAACTCACTATAGCCCAAGCAGATAATCGATAGTAATGATTCCAACGTAAACTGAAACGTGACTGAGGTTTATAATATTGTAAAAAATATAATCAATAGAAGAATTTGCTCTAAAATTTCAGGCTTTATTTAAAAATAATGTATTTTTAGTTTTAAATAAAAATAATCACTATAGCCTAGGCTGAAAAATTCAATACTAATGATTTAAACGCAAACTGGATGAACTTCAAGTGCAGACTGACGTTCAAAAAATTGTAAAAAATATAATCGAGACAGGAATTTGCTTTAAAATCTTAGGATAAATTTAGAAATAATGTGTTTTTAGTGTTAAATTAAAATAATCGCCGTAGCTTTGCAGAAATTCAAGAGCCATGATTCAAACATAAAAGGGAAGAACTTCTAATGCAGACTGATGTTCAAAAAATTGTAAAAATATATTCAAGTAAGGAATTTGCCTCATATCTTCAGGATACATTTGAAATTAATATAGTTTTATTTTTAAGTAAAAATAATCACTATAGCCTAGGCAGATACTAAATAGTAATGATTCAAACGCAAACTGGAAGAATTTCAAGTGCAGACTAAGGTTCAAAAAAATGTAAAAAATATAATCAAGTGACTAATTTGCCTCAAAATCTCAGAATACATTTGGAAATAATGTTTTTATAGTTTTAAGTAAAAATAATCACTATAGCCTAAGCATTGCTTCAATAGCAAACATAATCTGGAAGAATTTCAAGTGCAGACTAACGTTCAAAAAATTTAAAAAAAATAACCGAGTGAGGAATTTGCCTCAATATCTCAGAATTAATTTGGAAATAATGTGTTTTTATATCTAAATAAAAAGAATCATTATAGTCTACGTAGAAATTCAATAGCAAATATTCAAATGCAAACTGGAATTATTTCAAGTGCAGACTGAGGTTTAAAAAATTGTAAAAAATATAATCGAGCAAATAAAGACGAAAACTTTATTATTGTGATAATAATGACAAGCTAAATTTGTCGAAACTAGTCACAATAAAAAAGTTTTCAAGTTATACAAACAAAGTTATCGTGTTTTATTGAATTTTCAGTTCTTTATGATGAATTTGTTAAAACAGCAGAAGTAAATGTAGCACATAACCCAAAAGCGTTTTGGAATTTTGTTATTGACTGCAACAAAGTTTGTGGTTTTCCAAGAAATATGTTCAATAATCAGGAAAATATTAACAAAAATTGTGTAAACTTGTTTGCAAGCTTCTTTTCTAAAGTATATAGCAATGATAACTCTTCCATGCCTAGGTTAAGCAATTTTGAAAATGCTGTTACTTTGAACTCTTTATCTGTTAGGACATCTGAGGTTTTTGATTATTTGAATGGTTTGTCTGATTCTCTTGCGGCTGGACCCAATGAAACCATATTTATTGAGAAGATGTGTGTATACCCTTTCTTCATTTTCTATATTCTCAATTGTTGAGTTGTGGTATTTTCCCTGATTTATGGAAACATACATTAATTAATCCCTTACATAAATATGGCGCAAAGGAGAACGTTGCTAATTACAGAGGTATAACTTTGAAATCAGCCATACCTAAAGTATGCTGATCTAATAGATAAATTAGTGGTTAAGCAGGTGATGTGGGATTGCAAAAATTGTCATTTGTGGATAGCAGCATGGTTTCTTGAAGGGCAGTTCTACATTGACAAATTTATTATCATACCAATATTTTCTACTAAATGCTTTAGAGAAAGGCCATCAAGTGGATGCTATTTATACTGACCTATCTAAAGCATTTGATCGCGTGAATCACGAGATCCTGGTAAACAAGCAATACGTAAAAATTGATAATTATATTTCGAAACCTTTATAAATGAAGGCGTAAGCAAAAAAGACAATGCATACAGAAAAAAATACAGTAAAAAGTTAAGTTTAGTTAATTTTTTTTAAATAAAAATATTGAGCATAAACGAATGTAACAACGAACACAGAGACAGATGTGCAGATATACATTCAAAATAGGTGACTGAAACTATTATACCAATAGATACAATATAAATATCAAGGTGATGTTAAATAAAGGGAGAGGGGAAGTATATATATGTATAAGTAGATGTTAAGTACATATATAAAATACAATAGGACTAAGATTTAGAATTTTAAGGTTAATATTTTAATATTGCATTGTACAATACTTTAAAAATGTTATAGCAAATCCAAGGGCACGAAACACTAAACATTAATAATTAAATATACACAGGTATAATTTATTTAATTAAATACTTCATATAACTCACAAATTCATATTAATACTAAACATAAACATACAATAAGTAACGATGAATTAAATTCTCACTTAACTCATGGTGAAACATTTTAATGTTAATTAGAAAATTAATTAAAACAGTTGATTTTGTTTCAAATATATCCTTGAAGAGAGAAATATAAAAGTAGTGAAACTTTAATTTCGTTTCGTTAATTTTCTAATTATACAATAACTTCATCAGCAAGCTGAAAAGTGTAGTTCACTCTTGGAGTATTTTCTGTAGGTCTTCTTCTTTATTAATAGATGGCGCAGCTTACTTACACACCACTTAATGATTGATATTTCCCTTAAGTACTCAGGTAGCCCATGGCTTCGACAAGATCATACTTCACAGGATCATTTCTGTAGTATATCTTCACACACTCATCATTGACTTGTTGAGTTATTGCAAACATGATGACGATTTGTGGTCATTTACTCTGAGCGTGAGGCAGAATCTGGTTGGATATTTCAAGTCCAAGCGGTTTCATCGATGACCGTTCATCCATTTTTAATGGAGTAATGGGTAATTGGCAATCTGAGTGTTTGAAATTTATACAAAGTCTAAAAAAAATAGTCCTATTATAAAATGTATATAATCATATTTAATATGATAAATAAAACCAAAATAAAGTATGTTATGATTGATTTAAATAGCGCATGCATTTAAATGGCATGTTAGTTTATATTTGTTAGGGTTCATTGAAATTCTACTTCTTTCTTATTCAAATCTAGACACCTAAATGATTACGACAACTTCGATTCTTATTTGAATTGTAAATGCATTTGTTTAAATCTCACAAAGGGTCCCACATTCGATTTAATTTACAGCAGAAGACGGCTTCAATTATTTAAGTCGGATTCAAAGACGGAAATCAAATTAAAGTTCAATATCACCGGAGGAAATTCACCCTGAGAATAAATTTGTATTCATCGTCTAATATGTAATTTAGTGGATTGACGACGACTTAGGTTACTTGAAAAAAAAGTAACTGGAAACCGTTGCTGCATCTACATACTTGTATTTTTATTACAATTGATTATTTTTTAAATAAACCTAATTTTATTGTACGCATACATTTATTTATACGCAATAAAACAATTCGCTATGCAACATAAGAAACTTCATGTGACGTCAATAAAACCACTGTTACTGTTATTTGCTCAACTATTCCAATAATTAGTACACATGTATTTAAAAAAAGAATTTTAATAGTGGTCAGTCTGCGTGGCCGAATTCTTAAACTGGTATACCTTAAAGCGTGCACGAAACCTTTAAACGGTGTGTGCCGTTAATGTGTTTCCGAAGACACAGAAGATCTAGATGTGGAGCAGAGCAAGATGAACGTCGGCAGACGGCCACGGAAAATAGACGAATGATGATAATGAAATTCTCGCGAAGGTGAAAGTAGAAGCTGCCGCTTCATATTTTCGTAGAGAGCGCGTACATCTGGAATTTACTACAACTTTTAGTGAACAGGATGTGTAAAATCGGATCTAAACACGTTTCAGGACGAATTTGCTTGATTTATTAATGAAATTTTCGACCCGTGTTTAGGGGAAAGTTTATCGTAATATAATAAATGAACAGGTGGGTTAGATATAAATTTTAAAATAAATTGTAACGATCATTTCCATCGACTTAAGAATACATTCAATTCTTAAAAATTATATTAAATGATTTCATAGTAGAATACGTTATTATAATCTAAAGAACAAAATTGTATTTACTTATATATTTTATGATTCACCACAAAAGGTTTAGTTAGTAAAATAATAAATCTATCTAAGAATGATTTACAGGGTGTATCAATACTGCGGTTAGAAACTCAGACAGAAAGAACACCCATGATCAGTCATTATGACGAACTTTCAACCATTCACACCAAAATCGAGAGTTAGCTCCTTTAGATTACCATCTGTTCAAGAGCTTATTGCAGGAATAATAGATCACGTATCTCAATACACTGGCGGCGGAGGAATCAGAAGCTGTGGTACAAAACCCTTTCACGCTTAAATTTACGAAATGAGTTTCTAGAGATGTAATCTAAGGTATGTCCTTTACAAATAAAACGATAACATTTGTTTAATATTTTATGAATTGTATTTGTAAAGCAAGTTTGATAAATAAATAATATATACTACTTTTTTTTTAATTCCCAAACAAGTACTACTTTCTGAATGGCCCTCGTAGTAACTTAAATTACGTTCGTCATCTGATGCACTCATTGTATTCAGATGATGTTTGTATTCGCATACAGCGGTTGAATTTTTCGTGCGTGAAATACACCTACCAAAAACTCAAACTGCGTTAAAATTTTGTATTGTCGCATACACAATTCGATATAAAAAATTGGAATAACGGAAATGCGTGACAGAAACTTATGATTGGATAAATGCAAAATCGTTTGTTGGCCGTAACGTTTGCATATGTTGTTTTTCAATTAACTTTCAACCAAAACGAATGGCGTTTTTTGTACGCCTGTATTGTGATAATTTATTGCAATAAATTATACGCGTTATGCTTGTGTAAAAATATAAAAATATTTATTACTATTGTATTAATTCTGTAAACTGGTCAACTAAGTAGTATTAGTATTAATAGGCAATGATTAACCAGCATTTTATAAGTATATTTACTTGTATATTAATGATGTTATTAATTCAATTCTTCTCACTTAACCCTTGGTGAAAGATGTTATTTTAAGTAGGAGATAATTGAATCACTTTGTTTTGTTTGAGTATTTTTATATTTCACCGACCAGTTTCGACCGTTGGTCATTCTAAAGAAGATATTCTCAAGGGCATACCTCCTTGAGAATGACCAACGATGTTTTAATTATCTTCTAATTACAAATTTAGTTTTGACAACATGCAGCCATCATCTCAATTTTTACTAAACCAAAATTAACCATACAAAACATATACTACTGATTATATGTTTAAAAAATGAACACAATTAACAACTATATTTTTATAGATATAAAAATCGCAACACCAAAAAAGGATAGGAATTTTTTTATTACACTTGGTACAAACGTTTTCTATTATAAGATAGAAATTTGAAAGTGATAGAACAAAAATAAACTTTTTTTTATAATAGGTTGATCTACCCCTATTAGTTTCATATTCCATTACTTTTTGTGGCAAAGATTCTAGCAGGTGGTCGATAATATCTTCGGGTATTTTATCCCAAACAACCTGTAATTCATGGTGAAAAGCTTGCAGCTTCTGAGTAGGATGCTGTAAGTTCTTTACTCTTCTCCCTATAATATCCCACACATGCTCAATTAACGAAATATCATGAAATGGGGGTGGCCATGGCAATTATCCTCCACGAATCAATCCAAAGAAACTCTTGCAATATAGACACGAGCATTACCTTGCTGGGAAAATGTCTCTTCCAACTGTTGAAGAAATATATGTGAATATGCTATCGCCTCATCCACATATCGCTGGACGTTCGTATTTAAAAGGATTGATGCCAAAAGTTATAGCGCCCCATAACAATCTCTACAGTTCAATGCACAGACCTCTCAACAAAAAATTTCAAGTTGCGACCTTCTCCATTCCTTCGTCTGACCCTCATACGGCCGTTATGCATCCCCAGACAGGATCGAGATTCATCGAATATATTATAAAACTTCGAACATGCATTTTCTTCATCTTTTGTTCAGGTTGGTATTATACACCACCCACCAATAAATAATGAACAACCAACAAATTCGAAGTTTTATAATATATTAAATCATTATATTAACTTTAGTGTGAAACTATTTACAATATTTAAACAATGTATACGAAAAGCATAAAACATATTTTAATAAAAAGCAGACCCCTCTTATCGCTTAATTGTCAAAAAGTGTATCAACTCAGATTTTAAGACATGAATCGAGTATCAAGCGTTACCCAAAATCTTCAGTCACCAGAATGAAACAGGATCATGATAATTTTGATTCCCCCTCTGATATTACTGAGGCATTTGCTTCATATTTTTTTATAACGGGTGTCCAACAATTATTGCAGTCCCGGGTGGCGTTGGAATCAAAAACGTAGGTCGATTCTTACATGTGCCAAATAAATGAACTGACATTTTAACTGTCAAACATAACCTAAACGTGCATTTAATGTGTTGTTTAAATGCACGTTTAGGTTATGTTTGACAATTAAAATGTCAGTTCATTTATTTGGCACATGTAAGAATCGACCTACGTTTTTGATTCCAACGCCACCCAGGACTGCAATAATTGTTGGACACCCGTTATATTCCCCCATAAACTTATCACGTATAAATAACTCCACGTTTACACAATGTAATCAACTATGTGTTTGACTTACAGGATTATTTAAATACAATCAAACACTTAAAATCAAATATAACAACAGGTTCCGATAATATACCTGCCTTCATATTACAGGATTATTGTAATTTTCTAGCTGAACCTCTATTCTATATTTATAACTTAATGCAAAAATAGACTCATATCATTAATATCAAAGTTTGCAAAAGTCTTTGAAATAATGTTGTATAAAACTATATATAATTACTGCCGCCAATATATAACAGAAAAATAACATGGATTTATTAACCACAAATCAACGGTCACAAATCTATGCGACTTTCCTTATTTCATTTTGTATGCTTTGGATCAATGTTCTCAAGTCAATGTGAGTTATACAAATTTTTTAAAGGCTTTCTATAATGTTAATCATTAATTACTAATTGATAAATTACATAAATATGGGTTTGATAATAATTTAGTTGTTCATATACGCATAACAGATGTGCCTATGTTTATTACAGATCGGTTAAATCACAAGCGTTTGACTGTCCTAGTGGTGTTCCACAGGGTTCCAATCTTGGACTCCTTCTATTCATACTATCCTTCAATAATATTGTAAATTGTATTGAATCAGATTGTTTACTCTATGCCGATGATCTGAAAATATACATCGAAATTGAAACATTGAATGATTGTTGGATACTTCATCGAGACTTAAATAAATTACATGAATGAATCATAAATAACGGTTTACATTTAAATATCACTAAATGTAAAAATTTGACGTTCAGCAGAAAACTCTTTGGAATCAAATTTTGTCTTGGTGTACACTTTTACACAAAATTAAACTTTAAGTCATGCTATATATAAACCTGATTCCTACTTAGAAATAGTAAACCATTTAACAGTCTTTAACCTTTAATTAAATTCTACTTTGCATTTATTCCAGGTAAATTAGAATATTGCTCTGTAATATAGAACCCATGTTACAATACTCACATTTTCGAGGTTAAAAAAAACCAGATAACAAATATCCGATTCAAGGTTACCCTCCAGCTAATTGGAAAAGGAGTTTGAAATACCTTCCCTACAATCTAGACGACAACAAGCTCAAATTGTATTTATTTATAAAATAATACACTGAATTTAACAATGTTTTATAGGCGTTTGAATTTCCCACTCATAAAAAAAATGAAGGTCGGTACTTCCCAGTGGCAAGACTTAATTTAGAGAAATGAAAAAACTTAATTTTTATTTTTCTTCACATTGTCGTTAGGAATAATTCCAATTTCCTTCTACCTGGCGTATACTCGTTCGAAAATATGCTTCAATAACGAAGCAGAAGCTGATGTTATAGAGCTCATTGAATGTAATTTTTAACCTTAAATCTCATTGCATAATTAAATAAGTAATTATGGAGGCTTTCACTTCGTGATACATTTTGATAATTCAAAATAAATAAACAATTAACTTTGTTGGTATCACTTTTTATTTACACTTGTAACTATAGTTACTATTGTTTGATAATTATTAGGTGTGGCAACAGTGTTCTAAATCTTGTCTTATTTCATTTAAATAAGTCAGTAGTTTTTCGTGCTTTAAAAATTTATAAACTTGGTTCACGTGTTAATTGATTAGTGTTCGTGAATTAGTACTATTGTTTGAGTGTGAGAAGTGGACGGACATTGTAATAATTAGTTACACATAATCAGCTGCTTTAGTCAGCATTTACTACGCACGCGCATCTGCCATTTAAGTGTTGCCAAGTGTCCGGACTTATCCAGTAATAAAAGAAATTTTAATATAATGGCCCGCCGGTGTGGAATTTGCAATAATAATATTGGTACTCGTTCCAAGGCTTTGCATTGCACTATTTGTGGGATATGGGTGCATGCTGATTGTATTCGTGAACTCACTTTGGATGATATCACATATTTCATAGAGGAGGCTAAGAAAGTGGATGGCGATCGGTGGACCTGCGCGACTTGTACGGCCCCTGGCCCAACGCCGGCATCGGTGCCGGGACCAAGTGGAGCCTCAATAGCGGAGGATTCTTTCACTCAATCGTCTCGCGCGGACTACTCGGATCGCATGTCAATCACAGATACCATTCGGGCCGTTTTAAAAGATGAATTGGCTGCTTTATTTAAATGCGAGCTGCAAAACGTTATTCGCGAATTAAAGGATGAAATTAAAATATTAAGGGAGCGGGTCCAAATACTAGAATCTATTCCTAATAATATAGGATCGGTCACAGCAGGATCCAATGTAAGCGAATGTATTATGCAGGAAATGGAAGATAGAAAATCAAGAAGCACCAACGTGATGGTTTATAATGTTCCCGAAAATTCTGGTACATTTCAAGAAAAAATTAAGAAAGATGGGGATGCAATACGGAACATTATAGACTCTCAAATTTCATTCAATCCAATTAAAATAATAAGAATTGGGAAAATAGGTAACAAACCGCGTCCTATTAAATTAATATTTGCAGAACAAAAGTCCGCGGTAGAATTATTAAGACTCTGTCGGGCTGTGGATACAGGTACTATTAAATTTAATAATGACCTAACAAAAATGCAGCGGGATCACTTGAAAAATCTTCGGGAAGATCTAAATCGTCGAAAGGGCAAAGGAGAGTCTAACTTGACTATAAAGTATGTTAATGGGAATCCCCAGATTATGTCAGTGCCCGTTAGGCAAAAAAACTGAAGATATATTTTCAAAACTTAGGCGGCTTGAGATCAAAACTCCATGAATTTATTTTAAAAGTTAATTGTTCGGTTTATGATGTAATTGTATTAGTGGAAACTTGGCTTGATAAATCCGTTTCTGATTCTGAACTTGGCCTCAGTGATTTCATAGTATATAGAGTCGATAGATCTCAGGTAAATAGTAATAAATCTAAAGGCGGCGGTGTACTTATTGCTGTCCGACGTAGAATTTCAAGTAAACGAGTCACAAGTTCAGAAATAGTAGAGCAGTTATTTGTTAGTGTGGCAAATAAGTTTTTAATTGGATCTACATATATTCCACCGGGAGCTAATATTTGTTACTATACTAATCATGCATCGACTCTGGATGAAATTTGTAATAATTTTAGTAATCATAGTTTTATATTTTGGGGTGATTACAATCTACCAAACGCAATTTGGAGTAATAAGGGCAAAGCTGTTTTAGCAGATAATAATCAATCTTATCCAGCTCATATATTAGCAAATGTATTAGAATATTATGGAATAAATCAAATTAACAAAATTGCTAATGACAGAGGTCGGTATTTGGACTTATGTTTTTCAAATATCCTAAATATAAATATTAGTATAGCTCTCGATAAATTATGTCGATCTGATTGTCACCACTGTCCATATATAACCGAAACCAACACTCAGAATTTGGATTATATTGCTTTACCTGAGATCTGGGTTCATGATTTTCAATCTGCAGATTATTCTGCTATTAATAATTATTTTTGTTCTGTTGACTGGGACCAAGTATTCAGTGAAAACAATGTCGATAGGGTTGTAAGTAATTTTAACAATATCATTTATAATGCTTTTAATATGTTTGTGCCGTTAAAATTGTTAAAAGATTCTACGTATCCCAAATGGTTCAATTCTGAGTTAATTAAACTAACAAAACAAAAGAAAAATGCTCATGCTGCATATAAAAGATCGAGGTCACTTTTGGATTATGAAAAATTTAGAAAACTACGATCTACATGCGAACGACTTAATAATGACCTCTATATATCTTACATTCAGAAAATTGAATCCAATATACAGGGCAATGCAAATTATTTTTGGAAATATGTTAACCATTGTCGAAAATCAAATGGTTTTCCTAAACATTTACGTTTGAACGATAAGTCGGCTGATTCAATGCCCGAAGTTGCAGAATTATTTGCTGAGCATTTTTCAAATTGTTACTCAGGAGGAAATTTTAATAACGTGCCTCAATTTAAATTTCAGCGGTCAGTTGAGTTAAGTAAAGTAAATGTTACTCTTACTGATGTTTTTAATGCGCTATCAAACTTGCAAGAGACCGCTAGTGTGGGTCCTGATGGCATTTCGGCTTATTTTTTGAAAAAATGTAAATTTTCACTCGCTAAACCGATACATGATTTATTTAATTTGTCACTGACGTCAGGAATATTCCCGATTTGCTGGAAGAGTAGCTTCATAACACCAATTTTTAAAAGTGGCCAAAGGGAGAATATTGAAAATTATAGAGGTGTGTCATTACAATCTACATTACCAAAACTTTTAGATTTATTGGTTTCAGAGCAACTTATGTGGAATTGTAAAAACTTTATTGCCAATGAACAACATGGATTTTTAAAAGGTAGGTCTACTACCACCAATCTTCTCTCGTACCATACATATTTATCTGAGGCCTTGGAAAATGGATACCAAGTTGATGCTATATATACTGATTTTTCCAAGGCCTTTGACCGAGTCGATCACCGAATTTTATTGGCAAAATTAAAATCTATTGGATTGCATGGTAGATTAATTGATTGGTTAGGTAGTTACTTAACTGGTAGATCCCAAAGGGTTAAAATTGGTAATGTTTGTTCTTCAGACATCAAAGTTATATCGGGTGTCCCTCAGGGCTCACACTGCGGACCAATTTTATTTTTATTGTTTATTAATGATATTGGACAACGTTTGGAACATAGTAGATTTCTTCTGTTCGCTGACGACTTAAAGATATTTGCACGAATAAAAACTATTACTGACCAAGAAAGACTGCAAAGCGATCTGAATAGGTTAACTGAATGGTGTGCAAATAATAATCTATTTTTTAATCTAAAGAAATGTTGTTTTATATCATTTCATCGCGGCCAGAAGATTGAATATAAGTATAGTATATGCAATTACTTACTTAACTGTGTGAATGATATTAAAGATTTGGGTGTAACCTTTAATTTTAAATTAAATTTTAATGGACATATTAAGGTGATATGCAACAAAGCATTGCAGATTCTTGGATTTGTAGGTCGATTTTCTAAAGACTTTAGTGTGAGTACTCTGCGCTTGTTGTATGTCTCCTTGGTTAGGCCTCATTTAGAATATGCATCTAGTGTTTGGTCACCTTATGCACGTACACTTGCAAATGAGCTGGAAAGGGTACAGGGAAGATTTTTGCTCTTGGCCTCTAGAAGACTTGGGTTTAGCAGATACCATTTCAGCCACAGTGCAATGTTGATTTCTTTGGGTCTAGAGTCGTTGGAGAACAGAAGAATCTTTAGCGACTTATGTTTAATTTACAAAATGATTAATAATCTAATTGATTGCATAAACTTAGTTAATGCATTCGATTTTTATATACCACGCAGAGGTCCATCTAGAGCTAAACTTCTCTTTCGGACACGTTTACACACCACTAACTATGGTGCGTTTAACCCACTTAGTAGAATGATGCGTTTGTGTAATCAATTAAATAATAATATTAATTTTAAGCTATTTCAGCCATCATTCTCTCATTATAAATTATATTTGAAGCGCATTGACTTGTCCACAATCATTAATATATAATAATCTTTTTATTCCATATTTATTATTTAATTCATTTTACATATTGGTTTTATTAAATTATATCTATTTATTATTTTAATCAATTTTACCTATTTATTTATACTTTCAATTAGTTTTATTAATTTGTATTTATTGTTTAATCAGTTTTATATATTTGTGATTTATTGTTTTAATAAGTTTTAACTATTCGTTATTTATTGTTTTAATTTTAATTATATATTTGTTTTTATTATTTTATTATTTGTTTGTCCATACACATGTGAACATCGTTATATACAATTTTAGTTATATTATCTGTGATACTATATTGTGATATTATACACCATTTCAAGTGATATTAGGCTGTGTACTTATAACATTTTAGTTATTTTGTATTATTTTAATTTTATCAATATTATTTTATTAATTCTTGTACTATTAATACAACGTAGGAGTAACATGCTATTAATGACTCAACTAATGAACCTGTCGACATTATTTAGAACTGAATATCGAGCCAAGTTTCATATTTTCATGTTCTTTATATGTATTACTTTCTGTTAAATGGTTTTTGTTATTTTAAGTTTATGTTGCCAAACCTATTATGGAATATTATTATTTTTCTATTATATTTTTATGTAAAAGGTGTATCCGTATAAATAAATCAAATAAATCAAATAATGACAAGCTGAAGTTGTCGAAACTATAGTTACAAGTGTAAATAAAAAGTGATACCAACAAAATTAATTGTTTATTTATTTTGAATTATCATTGCATAATTAACAAATGCATGTGTTAATGCGGTAATCTTTTACTTACCAAAGAAATGTATGCAGTATAATGATGGTAAAAAACGTAAAACTAAATATAAAGCACGAAGTACCGCAATGACACTTAATGCTCGGAGGCTGATGATCAAAAAAATAAATTCACAGGCAGGATACCAACATTGTAAAAATAAAAAAAGACGCGCCAAAGTCAAATGCCTATTAAACATTGTTGAACATAGTGTACATTACGATATACGAGATTTGTACATTCTCTCTAAATTAAATTTATCTATTTATTCCATGTTAAACTTCTTGCACTTTTAAGTTATTTAAACCGTACGAGTTATTTATTACTATAGTGTGCATTTGTATATTTTTTGAACTTAATGTTTTTTTTTTCTTTTTCGGAATGTTGCCTAGTTTTAAATTGTATTTATGTATATGGCGCGATGGAATAGTTTTTTTGCTATTTTATTTTTAAGTTATCCTGTAACTGTTTTTTTGTTAAACTGTTGGATAATCAAATAATAAATAAATTAATAGCAGTATTTTCATCCAATATAGCAAAAAAGTAACAAATTGTATACAACATAGAAGTCAATTAACAATTAAAAACAATTAAACAAGATACAAACTATGTTGTTTGTTAAAAAAAATCATATTGACTTTATATTTTTTATCAACCGATTTTAGTTTTCAGTACATTAAATGTACAATTAGTTTATGTCGTTTTCTTCTTAATTTTTTACTTCATTTGTTTTTCCTATTTGTTAAATATTGAGTTTCAACGGTAAAAATAAAAAAATACAGCTGGAAAATATAAAAATACGAATTTATTTTAACAATTTCAATTTTAATCAAAAACAATTAAAAATTCTCATGGGAAACATTTGTAAAAATAAATTCTACAAAAACGAAAACACATTAATATTTTTTCACAGTTAAAAAACAATTGAAATTTTTTTAAAAGAATCTGTTAAAAATGAATGTAATGGCAATTGGAATTATTATTATATGATAAAAAAAAAACAGCGAGGATTTGTTAAAAATAGATTGAAGAAAACCGGTTTAAAACTGTTAAAATTTGTATTAATAAAAATTGAAAACATTGAAAAGGAAAAATATAAAAAAATGCAAATAAAAAAGAAGTATAAAAATGATTTATTTAAAAGAATTAAAAGACGATTGATTTGATTTTCTAAAATCAGTAAAAATTCCTGTTTTATAGTTGGAATAAAATTAACAACGGAACGTACAACAAAATAATTAAAAAAAAAATCATTTAAAGTATATTTGGAAAAATTTTAAATTTTTGAAACAATTGAACCACGTACAAATTGTTTTGTTTATGTTAAAATAAAAATCTAATTTCTTGTTTTTGTAAAGTTTTGATACATTAAATCTTAAACATTAAAAAATGCTTAAGACACATTTTATTTTTATTTTTTACTTCTAAAAAATCAATTGAATATTTAGTTAGAAAATTTGTTGCCAATTTATGTACGAGCAGCAAATTATTAATTATAAAAAACGAGGATTTATTAAAAAAATAATTGAAGACAACCGCCTTAAACAATTCAACATTCTATCGAGAATTTAAAATTTACAAACATAAAAAATCAATTTTAACTTTAACAAAATTGTTTTGTTCACGTTAGAATAAGAATCTAATTGACTCTGTATTATTTTTAACTATTTTTTGTTTGTTTTGGTATAATTTATATTCTTTATTTTCCTCTTTTTGTAAAAGTTTGATATTTTAAATGCTAAAGACAAATTGTATTTTCTCATTGTTTACGTTTAAAAATTAACTGAATATTTGGTTAAAAAAAATTGTTGGCAGTTATATAAGAGCAATTAAAATAATTAACTTTAACCAGATTGTAACAAGAAAGAACGAAGATTTATTAAAAAAAGAAAGTTCTATCCATTAAAAACATTTGATAATTTAAAATATCCAAAAATAAAAATTCTAAAACTAATACATTATAGGTTTAAAAACAATTGAAATTTTTCTAAAAACAGTTGAAAATTTATAACATTTAAGAATATTAGAGCAAAGAAGAAATATAAAAAAATGACAACATTTGAAATTATAAATTTTACAGAAAACCAGACTCATTACAGAAAATACATTACCGAAATTTCAAAATCTTTAATTACGGACGAACAATCAATAGCAAATGCCTTTACAGCATGGTGTAACAATACATGACAATTATAGATGAATTTGACAATCACATTTTTAATACTCCCCTGTCACCACTCCTTTACAATATGTTTTGCCATGACCTATACAATCCTAACCCTATGTACTTTGATCCCTTAAACTACACCTTTGTCTTTGTCGACGATACCATCCTTATTGCCCATGCTCCTACCCTCAAGGTTGCCCTACATTCCCTACAAAAATCAGTTAATCCCATCCAATCCTGGTGCTCCAAATGGCGTATAAAAATCAACCCCTCTAAATCCAAAGTCCTAATTCCGCATCACAAAATTGCACTACGCTCCCCCACATTTCCATAAATAATTCCATAATTTACCCTTCCTACTCCTGTAAATACCTAGGCATCCTGTTTGACTCCCAACTTTCCTTATGCACAAGCCGTAAAGGTCAAGATCAAAACCAGAGCTCACATGTTTGAGCACTAACATATAAAGATCAATGTATTTCAACTAAAACAGCAGTTAGGATATAGAAATCCATATGTCGACCGCTGATTGACCACGGTACAACCCTCACCAAACTTACACACCCAATTAACCCCCTCCAGAATCTCTAAAATGAGCTCTTTTATGAACACACCCTTGGTACGACAATTAAAAAAAAAACATTCCTTATACGCCCGAGAATGATAGTAAAAGAAAACCATGTGTTTAATTAACTTTCTAGTTAACATAAAAATGTTTCACCATTATGACAAATTTCCTAGAGCTATCTTTAAATACCTACCTGATAATATTCACAAATACACTATTCCCAGATCATAATCAAGGAGTGGAAGAAGGGTATTATCACATGGATATTAAAAATTAGCTAAGACACTACAGACATGTCGCGTTATATCTTAATTACCCTTTTTCCAATCTTGTGTTACTTTCGAAAACATTGTTAGAAACAAATGAATGCCTCATATATCACACCATATCCCTCCTTACCAATTTGATTTCCTTGAACATCGTTCCACTTCCTATCACCTTAAATCCTTACTTCTAATTACCCAAGAGCACACCTCGAACGTCAAAAATCCGCCATTGTCTTTCTAGATATCCAAAAAGCTTACGACTCAGTTTGGCATCGAGGTTTGATGTTTTAATGCAATTCCTTAAAAATCCCATCTTATATCCTTAACTTAATTAACAGCTTTTTATCCAATCAACTCCTACAAGTCTAAAATACCATATCATGCGCCGTTGTTCCTCAATAAAGTGTTTCTCAAGCGTCTCCTCTATCACCAATACTTTAAAACATTTATGTTTTTAATATATAAATCCTTGATGCACATTACATCATTCCTCCTGATGATACTGTCTCAATAATAAATAATCCTACCTTACAAAAAGCACTTACCACCTTACAAAATCTGGGGAAATGTCAAACTGACAAGGACAGTAAAAAATACACAAAGTTTTGAGTGAAAGTGCTGCCTAAGTAGCCAAGAATAGCGATAAAGGCAATTACGGTCACCATTCCAATTCTGCTTAAAAAATGGACACGACTGGAAGAACACAAGAAGTGAACTCGAGCCTTTACGTGTGTGACCGAAATTTCTGTAGAATTGAATACTTAATGTTTGAATATATAATGTAAGCACATTGAATAAATGAAATACATATATACATACATCACTAGGGCTGATCGGTACCATATAATTATGGTTCACTCCATTACAGATAATCATTAATCTCCTACTTGCAAATACCGTGAACTAAAATTTAACCCCAAATTAATATTTGAAACGCACACCCAAAACTCGAAAGCGAGACGTCAGAAGAGAGCTCGGCATCATCAGTTAATCTCTTCATTTCACAATGATAGTAGTGATCATGACTTTTGAAGAACAGTAGACACTTAATTCCGTTAGACATTAGCAATCATGACGTACAATAGATAAATCGAGTCTGAAAGACCTCGGGTCGATAACCATTCAACAGAAAAATAAATTATTAAACAATTGACCAACATTATTTTCATTTGATTACTTTCATGTTTTTTTCTTTTTTCTGAAAATAAAGATAATTATTATTATTATTACACACAGAAATTTGCAAAAACAAATTGATATATTTTGAAAATTTATTTGAAAATTTGATAATTGTTTAAACATTATATAAGAAAATCAATTCTTGGAGGAAATCAAATTAAAACCAATCAAATTTCAACTTAAAAAATTAAATTATTTTATTTGTTTTAAAAAGTCTTGGTGTTTCTTTAAAATTATTTTTCAACTGTTCTTTATTTCACTAAAAAAAACATGTAACATTTTGTTAAAGCAATTTAAATTTTAACCAAAATAACCAAAAACCAATTGAAATTTCTTAAAATCAGTTAAAAAATCATATGGGACAGTTGGAATAAAGCTAACAAGCAGACTTAAATAAAATAATTGAAGAAAATCATTTAAAATTTACTTTTAAACAATTTAAAATGTTTTAAGGGAAATCATTAAAAAAATATATAAATTAATAAACAAATTAAAAAAATCATTGACAATTCCTTAAAAATTTTGTTTGAAAACAATTAAAAATTTGCCAAAAAAACCGTGAAAATAGTAGATTTTACAGAAAAAAAAAGAAAAATTTAAATAGTTTTAGTTAACTTTGAGTAACTTTAGTTTAAACAAAAACTCCCACTTCATTTTCCAACTATGTCTTTAAAAGTAAATATTTAATCCCCGAAATTAGAAAAGTAAAAACTTTACACAACTGTCTAAAAAATGCTCTCTGGGAATCGGTGAAAACTTTGGAACAAAATATTAATCCCCTTGCTAATCCGCTGAACGAAAAAACTGATTTAATACCTACGGCCTTTGTTAAAATGCTTAACCTAATTACCCAATTTGTAATATTGTACCTGAAAAAATACACCCGCCTTTGTTAATTATCTATATACATCCTGGTGAAAATGTTATCCGAATATCATATAATAATTAATAATTAATGTAACTTTTTTAGGCACTGTAACAAAAATCTTAAAGCTACGTCAATAATCCACCTTTCAAAATTGTATATTTCATTTTCTTGTAAACTGTTAACAACTACCATACAAGTAGATGATTTGTATAATTTGTTTATTATAGTTATTTTTGCCTTCTATTTACTCAATTTCTCTTCTTACTTGTTTCCTGTAATTGTTTTAACACATATTATTAAACTGTAATACGAACCACACGTAATAATAATAACGTATAATTCCAAATAAATACCAAACAACAATTATATACCCATTATCGAGATCCTGATGGTATAAAACGCTTCTTAATTTGGCCACCGGAAGCAATAACTGTAGCATTGGAAATCCTAAAAAGAAATAGTTGTTTTATAATGCGCGTAACGGTCAACTTACCTATAAACAAGTAACGACCAGCAGAACTAGAACAGTTCCTATAGACATCCTTGTACAATCCGGAGAAAGTTAATTTCAGTTTTCACTTCTGTTGCCGCTGAAAAAAAAATATGAACAGATACAGCATGGTCATTTGTGATTCGCGGGGAAACGCGCAACAGCCGTTATTAATTAAAAATCGTTTAATTAAGAATGGAATGTCAATTTAATCGCGATTCTTTCGGTTCAATGGTTGATGGTTAATTTGATCGTCGGTAGATTTATTCGCCCTCGTATGTCATTTATAACGCCCAGAGTATTTTAAGTAATTTATTTCGTATGCTAATTACCGTTTGCGCGGTGTGCGAGGAAGTAAAGTGTGTTAATGTGTCAGATTAACCTGAAAAAAATTAATTGCTCTAAATATTAGACGGATAAAAAAACGACGTGCGGCAATTAAGGTGACAGTATTTCGGGCCTTAATTTGTTATTCAGTTTTCCTATAAAATTTATTTCTTAATTTCAAAATATGTATATTATTATCAGTATAAAATTAAAATTAAATCAAGAAAAAGAAATTAAATCATAATTCGCAAAAATAATTTTATAATTTTAAATAATATGGATTCTCTTTTTAAACATGATTATGGTAAAGTAAAATATGTAATGTGTACAAATTATATGCTGAAATTATAAAAGTTTGATTTATGTAAAGCTGTGTTGATACTTTCTGAAAACGGTCAAATATGTTAGAAACAAACATTCAATATTTAGAAGAAGTTACACAATCAGACAAGATAAGGTCAAACATTTTAGCACATGCTCTTAGATATTCCAAGAAAGATATAATTACGGTATATACTAATTAAAAAAAAGAATAAGGTCATATAAATTTCGGTTGCGGTACTTGACTCGAAGACGATAATGGAGTTTCGCTCAAATATATAATATTACTCTTAGAACGTACAGGGTCTGTTAAGAAAGTAATGCGCATGATTTTATTGTGACGCAACTATTAATGGTAGTGAGTAAAAAGGTTTGGGAAGTGTGGTAAAGGGTCTGCCCTTTCAATGCAGTCGGTCACCAGTCTCTGTGTAATTTGAGTTTTTCAACTTTGTAACAGGGAACAATAGAGCGTTCGCTCGAACAGCGATACGCTTCGAAAGAATACAACCGAAACATTCCAGATGCTTCAAGGATATCTGCATTTCAAGGTCAAAGTCTTGGAAATGGCACAATGCGTTTAGAAAAGACCGGGAGTGTTGTTCTGAACAATGAACAAAACAGACGAAAAAGTGAATCGTGAGCGCTAAGTTTTGCATTGCGATGGTCGATTGAGCATCCAGCAAATTGCTGAAGCCATCAACATGTACATTAGAAAGTGTCCAAACATCTGCAAATGCACAAAGCTTGTGCTGTCGAATGTATTAATGGAAAAACCATTTTTACGCTGTCAAGAGTTGTTGGTTAATCGATTGAGCATCCAGCAAATTGCTGATGCCTTCAACATGTACATGAGAAGGTGACCAAGTATCTGCAAATGCACAAAAGCTTGTGCTGTCGAAAGTATTAATGGAAAAACTTTTTTTACGCTGTCAAGAATTGCTGGTTAGTCGATTGAGCATCCAGCAAATTGCTGATGCCCTCAACGTGTACATGAGAAAGTGACCGAGGACCTGCAAATGCACAAAAGCTTGTGCTGTCGAAAGAATTAATTGAAACACGCTGTCAAAAATTGTTGGTTGTTTTGATTCAAAATGAGTAGAACTTTCCTACCTCTGTCGTAACCAGAGGAGAGTTCTGAATGTTCGAGTACAACCCAGAATCGAAAAGGCAGAGCAGCATCCTCCAGGCCCAAGAAAGAGTCATTGTCATTTTCAGCCTACGAGGAATCGGCAATTTCGAATTTGTAATGCAAGCTCAGACTTTTACCTGCTGGTGCTCAAGATATTGAAACGCTGGGTCGCCCGCGTTAGAACTGACAGCAAACACACGGTCTTCATGACAATGCCCCCAGCCACGCAGCTTTCATCGTTGCCAATTTTCTGGCCCGGAGGAACACCCAGACGGACTTCTTGCCTCTTTACAGTCTTGGCTCCGTGAGACTTGTTTTGTTTCTTCAACTGAAGCGAACTGAAAGAAAAAGATTCAGAGTCAGTAGAAATCATCCAAAAGAATATTACAACGTTCCTAAGCTACATTTCCATCTAGAAGTTTCAGAAGGTCTTCTAAGTATGGTAGATATGTTCCCGCAAGTGTATTAATGCTGGAGGAGAGTATTTTGAAAAATTTTAAGCATTTTTACCGACAATATCAATTAATCAACTCACGTAAAACCGTCAATAAATCAATAATTATATTTTTCTCAGAAAAGGCGCATTACTTTTATAACGGACCCTGTATATTATTATAATATTTAACCACTTTACTTCTTCATTACAGTTAATAATATTTGCTTATATTTATAACGTCTTCCTTTAATAAAACCTTCATAGTCTATAGAAAACTACCTTTTTTGGTGCTGGACTACAATTGGACATAATTATAAAACTTTATTTTTTTAATAATTTCTATGCGTGTTTATAAAAACTTTTAAAATCATTATGTTTCCTAATTACTTACTAGAAAAGAGAAAAAAAAGGAATCATATCGAAGGAAATTCCCTAAATTTGTAAAGTTGTTTGAAAATTCTAGAAATCTTAAAGAAGTTCTAGAATTATTGAAGATAAATTCGAAACGCTGAATCAGAACTGTTGAAATATTGAAGCAATCTGGAAAAATCTAGACAGCTGATTTCTTAAAAATTATTTCACATAGAATTAAATTATTTTTATATGTATAAGCAAAAAAGAACTAAACAAATTATTTAAATTCCAGAAGTCTAGAATACATGGATAATTCTGGAAATCTAGAATTTATAGAGAATTAGATAGAGAATTCTTAAAAGTCGGAAGTGTAAATTGTAGGGAATTCTAAGCATTCAGATGAAAAATTGATATAACATTTTAGAAATCTAGAAGAACATTATCAAAGAGGAATGCAATAACATGAAGCATGAGTTGCTAAAAAATTGTAAAAATTTCTGGAAAATTTTAGAACAAAAAATGTATTAAGTAAGATTAAGGCGTATAGGAGATACAATCTAACATTTCTCGTATGTTAGGAACGTGCTAGAATTTTTTAAGGAATTTGAAAAATTGCGACAGAATTATAGAAATTAGAAAAAATATTCTAGAAAATATTACAATTATTGAAGAGAAGTCTGACATTAAATAATACACTTATTGTAGAAAATTTAACGACCCTAGAAAATTCTAGAAATCTTAAAGGTATTTAAAATTTTAGAATCATTTAAGATATTTAAAAAATTAAATAAAACTGGAAAATTCCAGAGAGCTTTTTTTAAAAAAAATATTTTACATAAAAAATATATTAATTCTGCAATTAATTAATATATTTTTTATGTAAAATATTTTTTTAAAAAAAATATTTTACATAAAAAATATATTAATTCTGCAATTAATTAATATATTTTTTATGTAAAATATTTTTTTTAAAAAAAAGCTCTCTGGAATTTCCCAGTTTTATTTAATTTTTTAAATATCTTAAATGATTCTAAAATTTTAAACATTGTAAAAACGCGAAATAGAACTAAATGTATGAAAAAATTACATTTAATATATGTCTGAAAGAGATACTTGGAAATAAACCCAGAAACCTTGATTTTGCAGGATTGGAAAAAAATCTGAAAATACAGACATTTTTGAAAAATGTGTGAGTGAAAAATGTATTGATAATTTTAGAAATCTGAAAGGCATATTGGTGAAAAATAAAATAATTATTATTGAGTAGTTGATTCATGTAAGGCAATTGTTGCTTAAAACAAAATAAAAATTCGTAAGGAAATTTCTGAAAAATTTGTAGAACCCAAATGGAAATTCTTCAAATTTGGAGCATAGAATTATTAAGCAAAATACCTTAAAGATTTCTAATGATTCATCAGCAATTATTAGATATCTTAAAGGTATTTTGCTTAATAATTTTATAATTTTTGGAGATATTTTTGACTGAAGGAAAGTGTTGAAAATTATAGAAATGTGAGAAATTTTATAAATCTTCTTTGTTAAAATTGATTTCACCTAGAAATAATATTAATTCTACATTTAATCATTGTAAAAATATATTCTACATGTCAAAAAGATATACTTGTAGATAAATCTAAAAGCATTGGTTTTACAAGATTGGAAAAATAATCTGCAAACTCGAAAATTTGATGAAAATTGTAAAAAATGTATAAAATTATCCATTTTTTACAATTTTCATCGAATTTTCAGATTATTTTTCCAATCTTGCAAAACCAATACTTTTAGATTTATCCACTAAAAATAATAGTTACAAAATACCAAAATCATTCAAGGGTGAACTTTCCTTCAATAATTCTGATATCTGGTAAGGTAAGAGTTGCTGGAAAATATTTCTAAAAAATTAGAAGAGAAGTTTCAAAAAACAATTGCAACCAACTGAAAGTTTGAAAGATTCCTGGACAATTCTAGAAATCTTCCAGAGATTCTGCCCGAAAATACTAGATTTATTTAATATACTGAATCTAAACTGCTCAAAAATTATTAAAGAATCTGTTAAAGTTTAGAAAAGGTGTTTGTTAAAAATTAGAACTCTCAAAGCAAATTCTAATAATTTTGAAGTTATTAAAGATAAGTCCGATTAAAGGAAAAATATTGCTGGAAAATTCAAGAAGTCTTACAGAGACTTTTCCCGAGAATACTAAATTTATTCTAGATACTGAATCAAAACTGGTCAAATATTTTAAAAGAATCTGTTAAATTGTAGAAAACGTGTTTGTTAAAAATAATATTACATAAAATAACATTAATATTACACTTATACGTTTTAAAAATACACGAAACAACAAAATGGTTCTAAATAAATTAATGTAATTGAAGATATCTCGAATAAATATTCTTCGATAATTTCAAAAACTTTGAATTTTGAAAATTGCCAGAAAATTCGGAAAAGTAAAAAATGAAAACCTTAGAAATCGGGATCAAAAACTGACATAGATATTTACTTTTCTGGAAAATAAATTCCAGGTGCATGAAAGATGTATTTCTAGATAACTCCAGAAATTTTGATTTCGAAAGATTAGAAGAAAAATCTATAAAATTGAAATGAAATTTCCCCTAGAAATAATATTAATTCTACATTTAAACATTGTAAAATTACATTCCACGTGTATAAAAGAGCTATTTCTGGATAAATCTGAAAGCATCGGTTTTGCAAGATTGGATAAGTAATCTGAAAATTCGGAAATTTGGTGATATCCGAAAGAAAAATATATGGAGAATGTTATAAATCCAAAAACATATTATTAGAAAATATCAGAATTAATAAAGAGAACTTTAATAATGTAAAGCAAGAGTTGCTAGAGTTTAGAATTTTAGAACCCTCAAAGTAAATTCTAGAAATTTGGAAGATATTAAAGATAAGTCCGATGAAAGGAAAAAGATTGTTGGAAAAGTTTTTGCTCGAAAATACTAAATTTATTTAAGGTACTGAATCAAACCTGCTCTAAAATTTTAAGAGAATTTGTTAAAGCGTAGAAAACGTGTTTCTTAAAAATGATTTTAGATAAAACATAAAATAACATTAATTTTACATTTATATATTTTAAAAATACACAAAAGAACAAAATGGTTTTAAATAAATTAATTAAATTAAAGATTTTGGAATAAATATTCCTGGATAATTTTTAAAACTTTTGAATTTTGAAGATTGCTAGAAAGTTCTAAAAGGTCGAAAATGAAAACCTTGTAAAATTCGGATCCAAAACTGATATAAAATTCTGGATTTCTAGAAAATATATTCCATTCCTAAAAGATGTATTCCAAAATAATTTTAAAAATCTTGATTACGAAAGATTATTAAAAAAGTCTAAAATATTGAATAGAAATTTCACCTAAAAATAATATCAATTTTATTTTTAAACATTGCAGAAATATATTCCACATGTCTAAGAGAGATATTTCTGGATAAATTTATAAAAATTAGTTTTGCAAGATTGGAGAAGTAATCTAAAAATTCGGAAATTTGGTGAAATCTGAATTAAAAATGTATGGAGAATTTTAGAAAACCAAAAACGTATTGCTAGAAAATATCTGAATTATTAAAGATAACTTGTATGATGTAAAGCAACAGTCAAAGGAAATTCTAGAAATTTGGAAATTTTTAAAGAAGTTAGATTAAAGGAAGAAGATTGTTGGAAAATTCTAGAAGTCTTACAGAGATTTTGCTCGGAAATACTAAATTTATTTAAGGTACTGAATCAAAACTGCTCAAATATTTTAAAAGAATCTGTAAAATTATAGAAAACGTGTTTTTTAAATATACATTTTAAAAATACACGAAAGAAGAAAATGGCATTAAATATATTAACTAAATTCAAAATGTCTAAAATAAATATTCCTTGATAATTTTTAAAGCTTTGAATTTCGAAGATTGCTAGAAAGTTCTAAAAAGTCGAAAATGAAAACCTTCTAAAAATCCAGAAATCTGGATTAAAAAGTGATATAGGACTTTGAATTTCTAGAAAATATATTCCATGTGCCTGAAAGATATGTTTCTAGATAATTCTAGAAATCTTGATTTCGAAAGGTAAGAAGAAAAATACAAAAAATTGTAAAGAAATTTCACCTAATAATAATATTAACTCTACATTTAAACATTATAAAAATATATTCCACAAGTCTAAAAGATATATATCTGGACAACTCTAAATGCATCAGTTTTGCAAGATTGGAGAAGTTATCTGAAAATTCGGAAATTTGGTGAAATCTGAATGAAAAATGTATGGAGAATTTTATAAATCCACAAACATATTGCTAGAAGATGTCAGAATTATTAAAGAGAATTTTAATAATGTAAAGCAATAGTTGCTAGAGTTTAGAATTTCTGAACCCTCAAAGAATATTCTGGAAATTTGGAAGTTATTAAAGATAAGTCCGATTAAAGAAAAATAATGCTGGAAAATTCTAGAAGCCCCAAAACACTAAATTTATTTAAGATACTGAATCGAAACTGTTCAAATATTTTAAAATAATCTCTAAAAGTGTAAAAATTATTTTACATAATATAACATTAATTTTACATTTATACATTTTAAATATTATCAAAATATCAAAAATACACGAAACAATAAAATGGTTCTAAATAAATTAATTAAATTGAAGATATCTGGAATAAATATTCTTCGATAATTTCAAAAATTTTGAATTTTGAAAATTGCTAGAAAGTTCTAAAAAATCGAAAATGAAAACCTTGTAAAATCCCAGAAATCTGGATCAAAAACTGACATAGAATTTTGCTTTTCTGGCAAATAAATTCCATGTGCATGAAAGAAATATATTTCTAGATAACTCTAGAAAGATTTCGAAAGATTAGATGAAAAATCTAAAATATTGAAAAGAAATTTCACCTTAAAATAATATTAATTCTACATTTAAACATTGTAAAAATATATTTCACATATCTAAAAGAGATATTTCTGGATAAATCTAAAAGCATCAGTTTTGCAAAATTGGAGAAGTAATCTGAAAATTCGGAAATTTGGTGAAATCTAAAAGAATTTTAGAAATCCGAAAACATATTGCTAAAAATATCTAAATATTTCAAGAAAACTTAAATAATCTAAAGCAAGAATTGCTAGAGTTTACATTTTTATAATTCTAAAAGAAAATTCTAGAAATTTGGAAGCCCATTGGAAATTATTAAAGGTAACTCTGATTAAAGGAAAACTATTGAAAATAACAGATATCTCGGATCTTGATTAGAAATTAAAATCACTTAAAGACGCATTGTCGAAACTAGTTGGAGAAGAAATAATGAACTTTTCTGTAAAACAAACCAAGTGTTTTTAAATTCTAATCAAGATAGTTCAGAAATGTTTCACCACGGGTTAAGTAAAGATATCTCGGATATTTAATTAATCTTTTGCTGAAAATTAAAAAGTCAATATTAATTCTACTTTTAAAATTGTAAAAACAGAGAGTATTAAATTTAAAAAAAATATATTAGAATATATTTCACATGTCTGAAGAAAATATTTCTGGATAGATCAAAAAATCTCATCAAAAAATTCGAAAAGAAATTACTGAAATCTAAAAGAAAAATGTATGGAATATTGTAGAAATATAAAAGGCATACCAGAATTATTAAAGAGAATGGTTGCGACCGTTACTACGTGGTAATCCATACTTGCACTGAATTGAAAAATTCACTATGTTTTAACCACAAATTTTGGAACCTTGTAGAAATTTAAAAGATTGCTGGAGAACTATAGAAATCTAAAAGGAATTTTCTTCGGAAATTCTAAAATTATTGAATATAGGTACAAGAAACTGAATTAACGTTGAAATAGAAGAACTTACGATAAATCTTAAAAGCTGGTTTGTTAAAAGTTACATAAAATTAATTTAAACGTTAAAAAATACAGGAAAAAACTAAAACAGAATTAATTAAATAATTAATAAATATTTTTTTTGTTCTGGCCCGAATTGATATTCCTGGATAATTTTAAAAACCTAGAATTTTCAAGTTTGCTGGAGAAAAAAGTCGTAAATGAAAATATTAGAAAATGTTAGAATTTGGGATATCAAATTGATAGAGAATCTTAGAAATTTAGAAGCTTAGAAGTTTGTTAAAAATTATTTCACATGAAATTAACTTATACGTTAAAAAATACAAGAAAAAATCTAAAAAGTCATTAATTAATTATATTCGAGATGCCTCAAAGGGATATTTCTGGATAATTTTAGAAACCTACACTTTGGAAGATTACTGAAGAATTCAAAAAAGTCACAAATGACAATACTGGAAAATTTTAGAATTTATACGTCAAAAAAGAAACATAATAGAAATTAATGATAATGATGAGTAACAAACGACAAATGACAACTGATAGAATATAGATGTCAAATAAGAAATGACAGACTAAGGCAAATAATAGATAATGGAAAAAGTATGACAAATATATAGTAGATAAATTATAGACTGATGGCAGATGACAGATGATAGAAAACAGATGTCATGACAGGTGGCGACTGATAAAATGATAGATGTCGCACAAAATATGACAGGTGACAGATGATAAGAGATAGATGATAGATAACATATATCAAAAAAATAAAGCAGAACACAGATGATAGATAACAGATGAAAAATAGCAGAGTCAGGTGAAAGTTGGCGACTATTAAAATGATAGATGCCAAACAAGATATGATAGACAACGTTATGACAGAAGATAAATGATAGATAACATATATTAAAAAATATATGAGACGATAGATGACAGGTGTCTCGAATTGATGTTCCTGGATACTTCTAGAAACCTACAATTTGGAAGAATGCTGGAAAATTCAAAAAATGTCATAAAAGAAAATACTGGAAAATTTGAGAATTTTGGATTAAAAATTGATAAACAATTTTGGAAATTTAGAAGCTAGTTGCCAGAAAATACTAAAATTATTAAAGAAAAATTCTAAAGTATTTCTATAAATTTTTAGAACAAAAAAAGGTATTATTAAGTATTTAAATTCCAGATGTATAAAAGAAATATTTTAGAAATCTAGAAACTTTTCAGATTTTCGAAGATTGCAGGAGAATCCTATAAGTTTGGAAAACATGCTTGAAATATCAGGATTATTAAAGAGAACACATTATAGAAATATAGAAGAATTGAAGAAATTTGACCATTTTAGACAACTCTGTAAAAAATTGTCAAATTGGATTGGAAAATTATAAAAATTGAGAAGAGGAATTTCTGAAAAATTTTAGAAATGTGAAAGTGAATCTGCTAGAAAATACAATAAGAGAAGACAAGAAAATTCTAGAAATTAAAATAAAATTCACAAATAAAAAACTTTTTTAACTTTGTATAACATTAAATAAAATCAGTGTTATACAAACAAAGTTTAAAAAGTGTTTTATTTGTGAAGAATAATGTATCACGAAGTAGAAGCCTCCACCGTTAACAAAAATAAAATTGCTTGAAATCTTTTAAATATTCCGAGATAAGCAGAAAAAAAAACATAAATTCAATTTGAGGCTTCTTTTTTATTTTAGTCACATCAATTGATTTAGAGGCATTCATATTAATTTCAGATTTTATTTTTGTGTAATCACTTTTGTGACTCTTTTGAGTTTGCTAAATGAATGCAATAATAATTAATAAAAGTGAATACATTTATTGTTTGGAAATAAGATTAAAAATTTAAATTAAATTATATTATGTCAATAAATAACCTCATAATATTACTATTAACAGATTTTAATACCATTCATCTACAACTATATTTCCGATAATAACTCGCGCAGTTAAAGTATAACTTTATATTACCATTATCATTATACCTAATAATCGATATAAGAAATTATATAAATAATTTATTGGTTCATGCAATTAGTTTACACAGGTCAATATATACATATAGAAGTAAAATAGCTTATATACATGTTCATAAAGTTATGTCACAGACTTTGTACAAAGATTTGAATTACATATCACTGAAATCATTTACAAAATATTCAGTGAAGCTGTAAAAATTTCTCGATGTATAATAGTTACGATTTAATTTCTTGTTTGTACATATGGAACATAATTCCATAATTATTTTTATTGATTGAAGTCTTATTTTGTTCATAGTACACCTTTAAAAATGACAAGTAATTGTCGAAACATATGTCAGGAAACTGATAAAGCAATTATGGAACAAAGCAAGACTTTAATCAATAAAAATAATTATGAAACTACAAAATTGCCAAATGAAACAATTATTTAAGTTATAGTATTGATATTATAAGTAAATTTAAAATTTGCATTAGTTAATTCACTTACCTCTAAGCACCGAGATAAGTAAGATAATATACGACAAGATCAAGTAAAGAGGTAAGAATAAACGTTGCTGTGATGGGAATCGAGCCGAGAAAGGATTTCCGTAGCATATTTTATTCTTTATATATATACAGAACGTATGCCCCACTAATGTTCTCTCATGTGCAACCATTTTATAATTATTACAGCCACCGTTAATTAGGTGCAGTAAATGCAAATATAATGCATTGAGGACACGCCCTTCATTCATTCAAAAAGTGCACCACAAACTGCACAAAGTTTTAATTAACTTAATAAACTTCACATTTATAGCACATCATTAATTTGTATATTTTAATTATTCAATTCTTTGCATTATGAGGAATATTACAAACACCAACATTCTGCACGCTACTAATTAATGCATTCAATCTCATCGTCTGGTTTTACTTTTATATTAATAATAATCAGAGTACATCTAAAGGTCAAAAACCTAAATAACTACAGACTTATATTAATTATGTTATAAGGACGCCATTAATTGGAAGAAAAACATGAACGTAAGACCGTAAAATTCTGTAACGCATTCGTTTGCAGATTCAATTACCGGCAAACACACAAAGATTTCGATGCATAATTAATTAGACAATTAGTATCTGCTCTGGTTACAATCTCATTTAAAATCCGTTATCAAAGTGTGCAAAACGAGTTATTATAATTATTCGTAATTCAATTACCTAGATTATTGAATAAATGAAATATATAACAAATCATCTATCAAATACAACAATTTTGGTTTGTATAAATGTATAAATTAATTATCAGAAATATCATACGATTATAATTCGATCTGTTTTCAAAAGTTGTTAAGTGTTCAATAAGTGCTAGATGATGACGGGATACTACAGTGTTATTTATATTGATTATAATCTTCATTTACATTAATTTTACAGCTTGGGGTTCACACAGCCGCATTAATTTAATTTTGAAAAATATTACATAACTTTTCAAACAAAAGTTAAAGGAAATGAGAAACTGAGAAAATTTTGTTTAAACATGTTTTTCATAAATTTAAAAAGTAATAATTTGGATATTGTTGCCTACTACTAATAAACTATTGGAGTTACATGAAATTTATAAAACAAGTAATTGTAAAGAATCCAAAATTGAGCAAATTATTAGGAATGGCCATTTTGCATAACCTCGTAGTTTTCGAGAAAAATGTAAGGAAAATATAATGATGGCCACATCACCATTTTTTATGTTTTTTTTTTTTACATTTTACAACTTTTAACTAAAACCCTTGCTTATGATTTACATATTTGATGTGGGATAGAGGCCACCCACCCACCCTACATATACATGATAACTTTGAATACTAATCGTTGATGATTTTGCTGCAAAAAGCAATAAAACCTTATATGTAATGAAACATAATCTAATAAAAATTATTGATGATGTTTTACTGATTGGAGGGTGGGATAGAGGCCACCCGTCCACCCTACATATACATATAAACTTTAATTCCTTATCGTCTCGCGGTTTCCAATAATACTAATTAGCAGTACACAAAGACTAGTATGTCTCAGTACAACAGGAGCCCTAAGCACCAACAACAACCCTAGAAGCCATCTTAAACATACCACCATTACAAATCTTTATTCAAGGAGAAGCCAACGGCTAGAAGACGAGCTGATCAAGTGATGCCATGGTGAAAAAATACAATTTCGAAAGGACATACAAAATATTGATCCCGCAAAGGGAAGACAGTTAACAATACTTTTCAACAAATGTATAATTGGGAATGTAGTTCCCAAATATTTGGAGTTTGCTAACGTCACACCCGTGCGAAAAAGAAAGTAAAGAACTTTAAGTAAATTTACTCTTGAAAGTGTTCGAAAAGATTTTATGTATTATGCTATCGCTGAGGACACATAATTTCTAATAATAGGACAGTCTGCTAAGGAGATAGAAGACCAAATGAATATAGAAATTCAAGAAGCGAGTACTTGGATGACCAACAACAAGTCTAAACACTGACAAAGTGCAATTTATGTTTAGAATGAAAACTTAATTCTAAACATAAGTTAATGTGTATAAAGTACCTGGGAATGGAGTTGGATAGTCAGCTCAAACGAACAAACAACATTCCATTTTTATCAATAAAACTAGAAAACTGTTTAAAGCTTTATATATCATACGTAGCTTAATGTCCGTCGCTACACATCAAACTGCTGCTAATTTTCATGGTCGTCTTTCATGTGGTATTGTTTTCTGAGGCCAGTTACAGGACTCTTAAAAGATTTTTATCCTACAGAAAAAAGGGAAATAAGCCACCAGAACAGTTAAAGAGAGAAACTAAAAGTATTATTATTAACCTATGCATTGTTACATCGAAAATAGCATAACAAGTCATAAGTGCGTCATAATATATGTTTAAAACATTTTGCGTTGTGCAACTTAATTTTGTATAACAGGTTTTGATTTATTTGATTACCAATGGTCTTGATATATTAACGCACAATTTTCAAACAGTAAGTGAATAAACATCTGTTATATGAAACAAAGTAAAATGTTTGTTTAATTGGTGCAACTTGTTACACTTTAATTTCCTCTTTGTTAGGTTTAATTCTATAAAGAACTTCCTACTCGGAAAGGTACAATAAATCGTATTTTGGTTCCTAAGTAATTCTTAAGGCTGATGAATATTTTCTAACTCAATGGGAATACAAATATTAAGCAACTGTATATACCGTATCTAAGAAGGCTCTGGTCTAAGTTAAAGTCAAGTTGTGACGCCGTTCTGTTGTCTTTCGCTTAATACGAGTTAATTTGTAGTGATCATCTGGCAATTGCTGAACTTGAACACCAACCATCTGAGAAGATACGTATAAATTTATAGGGGTACTCTTTTGATGTATTCTCTAAATTTGTTGAGACTCCAAACTATAACAAATGCTTATCTTTCAGTTATTCAATAATTGTACTGAGTGGGTATTAGTAATCTACACAAACTTCTTTCGTTAGGCTTCGACAGTATAATCGCTGGGGTTTTCATTTTTGGTGCACTTTTTCTACTTTATTACGATTATTATCTCATTTGTATCGACTTGATCCCTTTGGAAGCAATCTTGTGGTCTGGATTTACTCAAAATTTTTTGTTGGTTAATCTGTTAAAATATTTGTCTTATTCGGATAATTTTTATACTACTTTTTATAAAAAGTAGTATAATAAAGTTAAACGTGTTTCTGTTATTCATTAGAAATGTACTACGAAGTGAACGCCTCCAAAATTCAAGATATTATTCAGATATATTCAAACTAAAAGTAAATTTGTAATAATACTATTATTATATTACATTTGGAAATAATACACCGTAACATTGTAAAACTTCCCTTTTATATTCAATACAGATATAATTAATGATTAAATAACTAAAACTGGTTGTCAAAATCTTCAATCATCACATAGTATCTATTTAATTTATAAATATATAAACTTATAAAAGGTAACAAGAGTTCGAAAAACAATAAAAACTCTTAATTTCAGTGCCAAATATTAAACTTTTATATTATATTTACAATCTAATATATGAATATTTAACACCACTTGATTGATAGTCATATTTCGATAGCCCAAAACGTGGCTCTTGATTAATATTTCTCTGAACCTAACAAAGACACATTAATTTAACATCCTTAAGTACATCCATATGTATTACTGCCGGATGGCCGGACAATCTACTTACACTTCACTACACTTCAAGTTATTTCAAAGAAAGTGGGCTATTTATAAATGTAAATAATGTCAGTGTAGTACAAAAGTGTTACAATCTGTTTCTATTGAGCTGTCGTATAGTAAATCATCTTCCTGTTAGTAGGAAAACCGTATCCGTTTCCCCCGTTGTAACGGAAATGAAATATTGAAATTCTCTTTAAAAATTCGCATTTCTGTTTCCATTTGTGGATCCCAAATCAATAAGCAAAAAGTTGAAAAATAATTGAACCACAAACTCGTTTAGCACTGTATAAATTGCGAATGAAAAGGGACCGATGATGCGTGAAATTGTTTCAGTTTGTTGTTAAATTGAAGAGTGATGTTTTTTTTTTAAACTCCCTATACTATCCTATACTCAATTTAGTTTTAATTAATATTGTTTTATTTTTTGGGTAAATAAGTTATTTAATATTTTTGTGTTTATTAATTACACAAAACCCTATTAGTTTTTATTTGTTGTATGTTATCCAACAAATAAAAACTAATAGGGTTTTGTGTAATCCATTACTGGGTTAAGTATGTGGGTGATTAGTTATAAAATTGTACGTCCCAGTATACAAAAACTAATAATTAAAAAATAAAGAAAACATTTCAAAAATTACGAAATATTTTCTTCTAATTAATAGTTAATTTTCTACAGCGTAAAGGACTAATACATTTTTATTATTACATTAAAAACTACTTTATTTAATGTTCGTCAATACCTTTATTTAAGTAATATTTGTTGTTGTAGTCTCAATTGTATATTTACAAAATATTTTCGTGTTTTTTTTAAATTTATTAACATTTTGTTTGGTTTAACATTTTGAAATTATTCATTGAGATGAAAACTTACTTGAGAAAGGCTGAGAATTGCAATAATTCCTAATTTATTTCTGTTTAATAGTAGAAGACATGTTTTTTTTAACATGGAAACAATTAGAAATTACTTTATAAATGGAATAAATATATTGTTTGTTATTTAAATGAATGATTTAAAGTCAACAGATTTTACTTAGTTGATTTATTTATAAGTTGCTGCATTATGTATTGGGGTTCATGTTGAATGCATTTAATTATATAATAGATATCGACAAAGGAATTACCTTTATAATAGCTCTATTGATCTCAATAACTTATAATGAGCTTACTTTTGATCTCCCTTCTCAAGGGGGGCTTTATTTTACCTTATCAATACGGCTGGTTAAAATTACAATTTTAATACGCTATTTATTTTACAAAAAAATATTCAATTTATTAAAATAGAAACAGTACTTAAAACTATACACGCTCCACTCTGAGGATAATTGCCTTTACTAGTTTAACCCTGCTTAATTACCAAGACCACTTAATCTCACAATACATGTATTGACTTAACTGGGATTTAATCCCCGAGGTTACACGAGAAGTGCTAACGAGAGAGGGATGAATAACCTATAATGCTCAGCCGTTGTCAACGGTGTAAAGTGAATTGAATGAAACACAATATGGATGAGCGTACATTTAAACGCACCAAGGAGATAAATTACAATTGTCATTAGGGATAATCATAACGGAAGGAAATTATGACATTGTAATTACACACGCAGCATCCAACAGTAATAATTTAACCACAGCAGCCGCAAATTGCACCACATTACCGCACGTGCCAATTAAATGCATAATTGTGAGAACATACGGTGAGACTCATTATTTGCGAATCCGCGGTAATTTTTATAGTCCAAAGAATAAACATTAACATATGGTAAGTGCACGATTCAAGGTGAAGCTTAATTACCGGTGAGCCGTTAATTTTAATGGAGCTATTACGGCGTGTGTACATTTGCACGAAGCTTACTGAAGCTAATGAGATTAGAGGAGTAGGTAATATTACGTTATTCTTTTTCGTGAACATAAGTCTAATTAAGGCAATTAAATTACGAAAGTTTAATAATGTGGCTATTATTTTAAATTATATAAAAAATGTAATATTGTACTTTTGGTATTTGTGAATTAAGCTATTAAGATGATCTACAGAAAGCTTTTCTTTTTTCATTCACGAAAACAATACTTTTCCTACATAGAATATTTAGGGAAAGTATTATTTTCGTGAATGTGAATGCCTACAGGCTCTGTATCTCAAAAACGAATGATCGGTTTGAGATGAAACTTTGAACTTAAGGTTTTATAATTAAAAACTAGAACTGAAAAGCTTTTTGTAAACATTCACAAATCTTATCATTCTGGTGTTAAGCCATAGAGTCATTTTTTGGTTTAGTCCACATTCTGCGACACCTGCCCAATGCTATCGATGCTTTTTTGGTGGATTTTGTGATGTGTGGTCTCCACATCATTTTGGCGTCGAAGGTTACTCCCAGGTAATTTGCCTTCCTTACGAAGGTGATTTGATAAATCCCATCCGTCCGCGGACTTGTGTGGTTGGAATCATTTATTTTAATGGGTCTTTGGCTGGGATTGTCTGGCTTGTTATGTTCTGCCAGAATTATTGAGGCTGGAAAGTGGACTTTTAATAGTTCTTTGAGACTTTCCTCTATTTTTTCTGTGTAGGTTACTTCCGGTTTCTTTGGCAACACTGCCGTCCTTAGGCAGAACTTTGTGGATTCTTGAATATGTCGGAGTGTCGTTAATCTCCTCGCAGAACTTCCTCCACGAGTTCCTTGTGGCTTTTCGGATTTATTTATTATATTGTGTGAGTGTTCCTCTGTAGGCGTCCCAGTCCTGGTTGCTTTTGTCCCTATTGAATAGCCTTCGAACTTCGATCCTTATCTTTTCGAGGTTCTTGTTCCACCGCAATGGTGCAGACGAATGCATTAAATTGTTCAGGATTAAGTATGGTATCTACATTTGGAAATTCCATACCTTTGTTTGTTTCGTTTCTTATAACATTCCAAATTGATTTTTGCTTGTTATCTGATGTAAGTGTGACCCTTTAATTGTACTGTTTTTTGTTTCATTCATTGTCTTACTAAAGTTTTTTTTTTATGAATTATAGGCTTTATAGGCTTCTTCCGTTTTTATCGAATCATCGTAGCAGCAATCGTCCTAAAAGCATCCAAATTACTTTTCATGTGTGCTAGCTTGTCATTATACCAGCCAATGTTTTTGATTTTTGTTTTGTTGTATAACGGTATTGTTTTCCTTGCAGGGGAAAATTTTTGTTAAAGATTTCTAGAAAGTTAATATGCAATTTATTAACCGCTTCAGTTGCGTTTAATTGATTCAAAAATGTAGCGAAATCATCCGTCTGTTGAATTTCTCTTATGAATTTAGTTTTTATTTAAATTGTGTTTTTTTGTTTTAGGTTTACTTCAACATATTATGACCTGTGATCTGTTAAATTGCTAAAGCTTGTATTTTGCCATGAAGTATAGAAATTTGAAAAATATGTTCGATACAGGATTCACTTCTACATACCATATAATATAATGACAAGTGTGTCATGTTATAAGCCAATGGAAATTAATATGCAACAATCTACTTCCATTTGAAATAACAAGAATTTGCATCACCATCAAATGTAACCATTTTTTTATCAAAGTTAATGTAACACAGTCTTGTAAGATCGACTAAGGTCTCATATCCAGCTTTTATCCAAAAGCCAAGCTTGTAGAAGGGAGAAGTCGGATTATGAAAACCAAACTTGCTATTTTAATAGGAAAACAACACTTTTCTTGGCTTAAACAAATTTAAATGATTGATGTTGTAACTGTAAAAAAGTACGTTTTTAATCCCAATATAATTTATAAATTCGAATTATAAAACATTAAACACCTGCTAAAAATTTAAACCTTAAAAAATTATTATCCATTATTCAAAATGGCGCACAGTAACAGTAACCGTGAATTATTAATTAATGAGTTTAGCTAAGATAGATCTGAGAGAAATACACTACCTAAATGGGAGATCTAAGTAACCAACACGCTCGAGAAGCAGCTTATCACACGGATTACCGTTCAAGCGGCTATTATTGATTTACTGAAGGAAAGTCAACATAATTCTCTGGTTCAAAATCAAAATCTAAACAAATAAATGTAAACAAGCACGATACTCTAACTGTGGTACCACCTACTAATCAAAGTGGTAAATCAATAGATACAGAAATCAACACTATTAAATATTCCTTAGAGAATTTGACACTACAGAAGTCAACAATATTGAAGATTTCTGTAAAGAACTGGACTCTACAAAAATCTGTAATAATACTCAAACCTTTTATTGTCTTCCCTTCACACCTGCTGTACGATCAACTAACTACTTACCTAAACGATTACAGGAGAACCGAGTTATTGGTTCAAATATGTATGTTAAGAGTGTGATAAGAATCCCCAAACGTGATTTTCTTGACGGTTATTGTATCCACCTTACCAAAACGTGCGAAAGTTAACTGGAATTTTTAATGTTAATATTCTCAATAGACTTCCAGAGGAGCTTAAAAAGGACAAAAGGCCGTGCTCTGTCAAGATACTCTTAGCAATAGAAGACGTCTACGACTAAGCAAGGTCTACAGCCAACATCTGGTCCAGAAGTGCTGCAATTCGAGGTATTTTTATTCTGAACGAGCAATCCAAAGACAAAACTTTAAAAATGCTTCACCTAAACCTACAATCTGTGCTTAATAAAATTAGCAGTATTAACTTCATCAGTACCCTGTACATTTATGACGTAATGGGTTTCTCTGAACACTACCAGTGATTATTCAGCAAATTTAAAATTAGATAAATATTCTCTAATAGACTATTTTTGTAGAGGGATATAAATACATAGTGGGTCTACAATATTTGTCAATGATGAGACAACCAGCAGATTCAAGTCACAAGGAATCATTCAGAAAGTTGCTATTGATAAGTACCTTGAATAAAACAAACAGTTGGGAGGGTTTCACATTTTATGTTGAACTGCAACATGTTTCCCCACACAGTGGCTTCATCAAGCAGATGAAACATGTACTATGTATCCGCCTTGTCAATTCAATACCTGGAATGCTGTGGCCTTTTAATTTGTGGTAGTATACAGACCCCCTATACCAAGCAATTTTGAATTATTTTTAATTATAGCTTCTATAATCTCTTATCCAAAGTACGAAATGCGTTTAAACATATTTATATCTGTGGAAATCTTAACATGGATAAATGTGATAAATCATTGACGAACAATCGTTTGCTTGCTGTAATCTCGGCACACAACCTCGAATCTGCGAGTATAGTTAGTGAGCCCACGCAATTCTCTAATTCATCCTCTTCGTCAATAGACTATTTTCTGACAAACTCTTCTAGCACATTTGCTGATTATTCTAATTTTGATCCCGCAATCTCAGATCGCTTAGATCAAGAGATCAAATGTAATATTTTTTGGATTTTGTTTCCAGTAGGTATTTTAATAACAACTGTGCCAATGAATTCCAGGTTATATTTTGTAATAATTATAATAACGAGCGTTCTGATGAATGTTATGCTGCACTCTGGGAACATTTCGGTTGGTATCATGTCGTATGTCCAGTCTCGTAAATACTCCTATTAACACTAGATCAAAATCCAATTATCTGGACACTTACGCATAAAATATATGGAAGTTAAGGACTTAGCTAATTTAATCAATTCCACTATTAATGCACATCTAAAGGAATTATAGAAAAAGTGTCTGATTAAGTCTGTTGAGCTTGAAAAAATCGTACATAATCAAAAGCTCATTGAAAATTATGGGAATAAATCAAAGGCACTCTGGGAAATTGTTAATTCAAACTCCAGTAAACGCAATCGGCGAGTTAGGCCTGACTACATCTTTGTCAATAACAGTCGATGCGTTAATAATAATATCATAGCAAATGAAATTGAATCTAGTCTTGTAAATTTTGTAAATCATTTAACTAGTTAACTATATAATTCATCCATAGATACCTTATCACCAAGTTCTATCAATACTTGATATTATTCATAACTTGAAAAATACATCAGCTGGTAGGGATAATATTCCAATTCAACTTGTGAAAGAGTGTGCTGATATAATAGAACCTTTCTTATTTGGTCAACGTATTGGTCGATTCCCGACATTATTTAAAAATGCGAAAGTTATGCCGGTTCACAAAGAAGGTGACATTCGTAAAATTGACATTAATAGACTCATTCCTCTACTATATTGTTTCTCAAAAAAATTAGAGAAGACTGTGGTCCATAGCCAAACACTACTACTACTACTCACCAGACTATGCTGGTGCATAATATATTACAAAGCTTTGACAAATCTCAACTATAAGATGTTTAAAACCTCTAAAAAAATACTTGGCTTTAATCACAAATAATGTTCAATGACATCTCTCATCCGATGAAGCTTTTGAGTAATCGTGAATTTTTTAATTTAGTGAAATGCAAAATTTTTCAGGTATTTTAGTTTTGTTTTTAGTTGACAAATATCAAATTCTTTTGACATTGAGGTAAACTACTTTTCCTGATCCATTTTAGGTTTATCTGGTCAATCAAATAGGGATATCCAACCAAACAAAATGCATGATTAATTATACATTCCAAAGAATATTGTCACGGCATCAAATCAAAGGCAAAGGTGACGTTACTGACTAATGTTATTAGGAAATAGAAGATTACTTGCTTTAAATGGCCAATGAAGAACGAAAAGGAACCAAACGTTTTTGACTAAAGTATTTATTGTTGTATTTAACCTAGGTGTTGGAAAACCGACCCACAACCTTTCAGATTACAATCTAACTCTCGACTGTTCGTCCTAACGGTCCCATGGATCTTCCTTGACTTCTCCAATCAGCGTAAAAACTACCTATTAGCAAGTCCTTTAATTTTGCCGAGCATAGGCGTACATATTCGTGAACCGGAATTGACTTGATATTTCCTGTCTCAAATATCACCGGTTCGCGACAATTTATTTTGTTGGGTTTATTTAGTTCTTTATTTTCATTTTGGTTAATATTAAGAGCATAGTCGTTATTCGAACTGATCCGCAACCAAACATTTACTTCTCAATTCTATAGCTATATCTAAGGAATATAATTCCGGTCAATTTGTAAAGAAATCAATCACACTAAAACAATACCTGATAAAATCTGTAAAACATACTCTAGAATCTATTTAAAGATAATTTACTGTGTTTACATCATAAATAAACTTCCTTACAGCTAAAACTAACTAAATTATTAGAAGAGTAAAATTTGATTCATCAGTCATACATAAAATTTTACACTCTACTTTTAACAATATTAAAAACTATAACGACAAATTTATTTGGTTCACATGAAACTAATCGAAGAATAGTTATTTAAATTTTAATACATATAGAATATATAGAGTGGTTAGGTGATCTACTCTACAAGTTCTAAAAGTAACAGAGAGTTTAATTACTGTTCTACTTAACTACAGGGTGGTCCAAAAGTCGCGAAGGGATTATAATCAGTCACTAAATGTTTGGTTTTTAAATAAAGAAAACACTTAACTTTTTTATACCACTTATATTTTTTTATTTCTCGTGACTAGTTTCAATTACAAGGTAATCACTATCAAACTATATCAAAAAAATATAAGTGGTTTAAAAAAGTTAAGTGTTTTCTTTATTAAAAAATCGGAAATGTACCACGAAGTAAACGCCTCCAAAATTCAAGAATGTTTCGTTTTTAATTTTTTTCATTAGTTCAAATTTAAAAAAAAGAACACAATTTGGAGTTTTTTAATACTAAGTACAAAATATAACATCTTTTAAATGTCTTTAATCTTCTACTTCACGCAAATGAGCTCTTACGAAGACATGGTTGACGTTTCTGGTTCTGTTGCTCTAATTTCGGAACGAATACTTTTCTCGAGTTGTAGAAATATCCGAGGATTATATGTGAAAATAAATTTATTTTTCCCATAAAAAAAATCAGGGGCTGCGGTGAATAATCCACGGTACATTTTGTCCAGTTTATTCGCTCGCCAAAAACGGCTCTTACAACTTCAAATATGGCTTTAGTTGTATGGAAGGTAACGCCATCTTGCTGAAACCACATTTCTACTACTACGTTCCAAAGCAGGTCTTGCAAAATTCTGAAGCATGGCCCTATTACGTTCTCCATTTACGGTCACAGTTTTACCATTTTGGAACAAATGGGCCGATTATGTCTGGTGATGTTACTCCACTGTAAACTGTGCATTTAACAAGGTGCAATTCATGATTGGATAGCACTTAGTATTTTCAGTGGCCCAGAACCTACAGTTTTGTTTATTAACCATTCCATTTAGAAGAAAGTAATCAGTGTATCCATAAAGTTTTTTTCATTATTATAAAATTTATAGGATCCCTTCGTAACTTTTGGACCATCCTTTATAAGAACATATTTAGTAATATTTTGTACAATTTTTTAATTGAAACAATCCTATTAATTAAAAGAAGAGATGTACAAAATTTCCCTAAATATAAATTTAGCACACAATCTAAATATTTAGAAATAATTAAATATATTACCAATGACATATTTCTCCAAATTAATATTTTTACTATAATAAAGTTATTTTATATTGATCTAATGTATTATTGGTTGACGTCATTGCAAAACACATAAAGTTAGTATTTTCCTGTAGAGTCGAAGCAAATTAAAAATTTACCTAGCGTACTCTTGACCTACCTCAACAGACGTAGGTCAGGAGTACGCTAGGTCAAGATATAGATTGTTGGGTCAGGTCAAGAGTACGCTAGGTTAATGCATAGGATTCCGCTAGCTCAAGTAATGGATTCGTGGGTTAGGTCAAGAGTACGCTAAATCCGTTCAGGTATTTTATCTTGTAAAAAACATTAGTTTACGGAAGGCCTTGAAATATGAAGCCTTAAATTACCAACGATGATATTTGATCATCCCAAATACTTAAATCTCTTTCTACCTGAATATAAAAACTTCTCGATCTCTTTAGAAAATGCTATAAAAATAAAACTGTACGAGGAAAAAAACAATTGTTAGAATTTTTAACTGTTATTTCATAATGTTCATAGCCAAGAGTTAAGTGAGAAGGTTGTTCATGAAGAGGAAAGAAATAAGGTAACCTTCTTATTAAATAACGTAGGAACGTAGAAGATTAGTCAATAAAAAAATCGATGCGAAGGAAAAACAAAAACGATCATGCGTATACAAGATCGAATGTTTCAAAATGTAAGAGAATTTGCATAGGTCAAACAGGCAAAAACGCTGAGGTAAAGAACACTAAAAGGCAATTAGGGACAGAAAAACAACATCGCGATTAGCAAAACATTGTACAGTCACCGCATGAGGGATTTGTCGGTGATTAAAATTTGCAAAAAGGGGAAAAAGCTTGACCTTCTGAAAGGGTTTTAGATTAGACAGCCATCAACAAGGGTATTAATAATTTCAACAACCAGCTAATTCAGGCCAGAAGCATATTAGTCGGTGGTTGTCCGTTCATTAATAATACCTGCTCCACTATTATAATGGTCTAGGAAGACCCAAACACGTGTCAGGTAACTGGACCTGTTCCGAGTGTTATGAGAAGTTTTAATAAGCCAAATACTTATGCAAACTATGAATTTGGGGTTCTATTCGGCAATCCGCAATTGCTGACACATTCGGCTTCATTAATTCCTACCAACAATATTTCCAAACAAGAATTTCGTTGACTAGATTTATTTTTTTGCATACTAATAGTATTGAAAACTACGAAAATTCTAATGAGGAAAATCCTCTTCTTCCTTGTGACTCACACAACCCTACGTTAGCTATAATTTTCCAAACCGATACTGTTAAGAAATCAACTTGGGACAAAATTTAACATACATCTTCTCCAAGACAGATTTTGCAAACAATCTTTTAATAAATACAAACTGGATTTCTCTATTTTAAAACAAAGACGCAAACAGTCAAGCTCAATTATTCTACAATATCATTTACAATGCAGTAAAAGTATCAAAAACTCCACATAGTTATCATTTATCCAAGTGGTTTAGTGCTGAGTTGCGATGTATATTGTTTTTGAAGAAAACCGCATATAATGAGAATTTTAAAAAGATTCTCGCATGATTAAAACTTGCCATGACGATCATCGACAACCGCTTGGAGATGGTACTTGCTTATTTTAGAAACACGTCAAGTCAAAATGACATAATAGGCATAGTCTAAAATATCCCACAAAAGGGTAAATATGAAGCATATTTGCTTATAATTAATTCAAAAGAATCTCCGAAAATTGCAAAGGTGAATGACTTGTCCACGGAAGAATATGGGTTTGAGTGGAAGACCATTGGTTAACAGTGAACTCCGCCCGTGACTCCTGTGTCCTAAATTATTTGTATTTTTATATGAAAAGTACGTATATCGTGTATTTTTTGTAAGTTTTTTTTAAATTTTGTAAGCAGGAGAAGCGAAGCTAATAAAGAATAAAGAATAAAGCATTCATTTCACAAGATTATGAATTTCATTGTATGCAATGGTTGTATCATTAATAACGAGACCGAAATTTTGAACCAATTTGCATATTTTTTTGGATGTCTGTACAAAGACTACATCCACTTTGCAAAGTCATCGAAATGTTTATAGCTATTATTGGTGTACTGCTTTGGAGAAGCTGACCAAAATCAAGATGAGTAAATCGCTTGGGCCTGGCAGTGTACCTGCGTCACTTCTAAAGCAAAGGGTACAGTCAATTATACTTAATATGTCATTCAATTTCCAAAGAATATATTTTTCTCTCAAACCTACAAATGTGATGCTAAAAAAAAGGGTTGAAAACTATTGACACAATCAATTTGATCACATATCCCAAACTTATTACTTGTTTCATATCCTTTAACTTTAATGGGTTACTGTTAGGCAGACAGAATACACTATAAACCACAACCATCTAATAATAATGGCAATTTTATCACAAATTACTATGCTAAAGCGTTTTCCCATTCGGCATGGCCTATTGCTATCCAAAGATAGCATGGATTCATGGTTCTCTGTTTAAGTGTCTGCAATTCTATTTGAGTTGCAACAAAATAATCGAATTGGTGGGTATAGGTTTCCTTTAATTTTCGTCGTCCGACGTTCCGCAGGGATCTCATATAGGTCCACTAATTTTTAATACCTTTATTAAAAACTTCACTGCATGTTTTCAACATTCAAAATGTTTCTTGTTAGACAACATGACGATATTTACTAAATTCTCAAACAATATTTCCTCTCAACTGTTTAAGCAAAACTTTGATAGGTTTAGCGACTTGTGTAAGTTAAAACAATTACTACTCAGTTAATTTCCTTTGAAGTCTCCAGCTTTTAATTATTTTAATATTATTATATTATGACCAGGTCAAATGTACAGTATGCAAGCATAGTAAGTAACCATTCACGTTTCATTTCCTTCACCGAGAGACGGATGCATAAAATCAAAACCCATTTTCAATACAAAATTACAGCGGCCGACATTTTCGAACACCTGTTATATTAACAACCGGGATGTAAACGATGAATAGGTATAGATGCACTCCACCGAGCAATTTAATTAAACCGAGTGTGAAGACCTGCAGGAGGAACATGAATGCCGCAATTAACGAGACGCGCTCGGATGAAGTAAGCCATAGAGTATTTAATTTGCACGCGAGATGTTCTTATTTGATCCCAATTTGTCGGCTGTGTAATTTATACGAAAAACGTTACGGTCTGTGGGAAATATTGGAATGTTTAATTAGTGCGATGGAATGACCCAATTTATTTGTTCTTTGTTTTAATTGCCCGCAGAGCGGATGCGAACCTGTGCAGCGCATCTGATTCGATAAATGGGAAAAGGAAAGACACCAACGTATGCATTTTGGATGTGAAATTGGTATATTTATGAGGACTGTAAACTATTTTTCTGCAGTTTTTTTAATCAGCGATAGCATTTTGGATATCCCATCCAAATTTGGATTGTTTTAATTTTGCTCTTACATCAAATATGGTAATTGTTTGTTGAATTGAAACATTTTTAAAATTGTGAAACCAACCAAGTGCCTTTCTATAAAAAAACCTTTAATATGGCAATTGTTATTGCGGTCTACCAATAATATTTCCAATGGGAACTCGTTTAATATGAGTAATTAAATGTAGAAGTAATTGGTGTGATCAATATAGAGTTTTTGAAAAACAAAACATAGGCTTATCCCCTACAATCAGCACCTTTTTCAAAGAGATACTTGAAAGTGGCAGTAGAAGATCACTAACTTATCATCTCTGCTTTCAATTTTACTATCAAAATATTTTTAGAAAAAGGTTTTATAAATTCTTTTAGAAAGGGGATATTACTATAAAAAAAATCGAATGGGCACCTTGAAATATAAGTGGGAGATTAGTTAATTGTAATCCCTGCCATCAATATTTTTAGAAATATCTTAATGTAATGAATACTGACCTTTCTTCTGCATAAATATGTAATCATCGATGATTTTATAAGTGTTACGTTCATGTGTAAATTACTACGTAAATTTAAGCCATAGTGGCACATTGACCTACGATTGTTGTTCTGTAAATTTGCATAGATACCAGTTTTGATCATAATTTCATTACTTGAATTATTAAGTAAAAGATTTATTAATGCAAAACATTGGTTTACGTTTGTGAATTTTAAAGAAGTAATAAAAACTTAGATTACATGTTTTTTGTGTAGATTTTGATTAATGATCTAATGACCAACTATGAATTATTATGTACTAACGGTAACTAAAATATTCCTTTCCGTAAGAACACTGAGATTTTATTTTTCTAGATACCAGCTACAAATATGATTATTACAGAAACTGAATGGAACAATTTCTTCTTAGTGTATGCTTACCTTCAATTAACCATGTTCGTATTATTATAAATAATTCTGAAAATAAATTATTTAAGCAAGTATTTGAACTTCCTCTATTCGTGTTGGATGAAAGTGAATCATAGTTCATATTCTGGCACATAATTGGAATGTGGAGCAAACTGATTAAATATTACATTTCCGACACGACGTCGTCTCTTATTATCGAATAAATCTCGACTATGTTACACGCACCTACACGTCAAAAAAGTATTTGACGCTGCGAGCGTTCGAAATTTCAGATGCACTTTTTTACAGATGGACTTGGACTTCGGGGCTCACAAATCTCAGAAACTAGGCTACATGTTTAGGTCAATGAGATGTAGTAGAATTCAAATGTAATGAAAGAAAGATTTATTATGGTAAAAGAGTGACCGGTTAAAAACGTGTTATCCGCGTTCTCCTGGCAACAGATGCGGATTATTCATCAAGCTGTACGTTTTCAGAAATTAAATTATATTTTTTCCAATGGTTTAGTTTTGATTTATTCATACCTTAGATTCCATTGTAGGTTAAATAAACACCACAAAATCTATTTTCAAATATTAAATTAATTCAGATCCTTAATAAGTTTGATTAATAATATCATAAAATTAACTTTTTTTATATTTATGGTTTATTAAAAATGCAGAGTTTATTTTAAAGTATAACAGTTTTATTTTTAAATTATAAATAGAATCTACTTAATAATTATTAGTTTGGTAGTAAATATATGTTGAAGTGTAATTAACGACTTCGAAGAATTTTTAGTATGGAAAATTATTGATAATTAACGATTGATGTGACATAATTTTTAATCGTATACTAACCCAGAAACTAGAAAAATATGATAATTACGATAATAACTTAGTATTATTAGTCTAAATCTTAATTTAACGACCATAATCGGTATAAATAAAATTAGATGGTCTGAATCTTGAATTGATTCGACAGTTTGTCTTTTAAATAGTACTTAAGTACCTATTTGATATTTGCTAATTTAAAACATAAATTAATTAGTGAAAAGATAGTATTTAATTAATTAATCGACTGCATCTAGTATTCAGATTTTCATTCATCTACAAAATCTTATAACGGGATTCAGCTCCCGTTACAATTGGCGCCCAATGCAGGGCCAAATCATTTTATTTAAATAAATCAGTCAATAACCATCGCAGTGTAAACTGTAATATCACAAAATATTGAAATGTATATCCTTAAATGTGGTTCCTTGTTTGAAATTGTTTTTGCATAATATCGACTTGATAGTTGTGTCAATTTTGTTTCTAAATAGGAATATAATTTTTTTGAGTAAATATAAGTAAAAAGAAGCAGTGTATGTATGACGAACTTCTATTATATTAAGCCTTGACTGAAATACTCCAAGCATTGTTAATGGTAGAATGATACATTTTTCATGTTTGAAAGAAAAGTATGATGTTTCATAGTGACTCTATAGAAAAATTTTACGACTAGAGTTTCACCTTTGCAGGTAATTATCAAGTGTTGCTTTTCATACTACTCTCCCCTCAGATTTGCACACATTGCTCTCTTATTTTTTGGACCACTACACACAAAATAATTATCGGAGTATGCATTAATTCATGCGATTTTCTAATAGAGGGCGCTACTAGTATTATTTCGCGTCGTGTTTATCCGTGACTATATTCATTTGAAAGCTACTGACATTGCGCGTCTTTTTCAATATATGTAATTGTATTGAAGCGTAAAGAACATGTTTTTCTATTCATTTGAACATGTCGAACTTTGTACCAGAAAAAGTCTTTTTGCGGGGAGTTCTTCTTCATTACTTTAACATAAAGAAAAGTGCTATCGAAAGTCATCGTATTTTAGTAGAAGTTTATGGTGACCATGCTCTTGCTGAAGTGGTTTGTACTGTTTAAAAGTGGCGATTTCAACTTAGAAGACGATGAACGACCCAGACAGCCAAAAAGTTTTGAAGATGAAGAATTGGAGGCATTGCTTGATGAAGATGCGTGCCAAACACAAAAAGATCCTGCAAAAAAATTGAGAGTTGATCTAGCAGCCATTTCCAGACGTTTAAAAGCATCGGGATCCATCCAAAAGCTTGGAAGTTGGGTGCCGTATGAATTAAAGCCAAGAGACATCGAACGCCGATTCTGCATGTCGCAAATGTTGCTTCAACGCCACAAAAAGAAGTCATTTTTGCATCGGATTGTCACCGGTGATGAAAAGTGGATTCATTATGATAACCCCAAGCGCAAGAAATCGTATGTGAAGCTTGGCCAGGCATCAACATCCACTGCAAAGCCGAATATCCATGGCGGCAAGGTAATGCTATGTATTTGGTGGGATCAGAAGGGTGTGTTGTATTATGAGCTGTTGAAATCGGGTCAGACGATCAAAAGGGACCTCTACCGTACACAATTAATTCGTTTGAAGAGAGCGATTGCGGAAAAACGACCAGAATATGCAACCAGATACGAATCCGTAATTTTCCATCATGACAACGCTCGGCCACATGTTTCAAGACAGGTTCAAAACTATTTGAAAAACAGTGGGTGGGAAGTTCTACCTCACCCGACGTATAGCCCAGACATAGCCCCTTCTGATTACTACTTGTTCAGATCAATGCAGAATGCCCTCACCGGAATACGCTTCACTTCAGAACAGGGTATCAAAAATTGGCTCGATTCATTCTTCACCACCAAGCCGGAGAAGTTCTTTTGGGATGGAATCCACAAACTGCAAGAAAGATGGGCAAATGTTGTAGCTTCAGATGGACAATACTTTGATCATTGAGTGTATAACCAATTTTTCACAATAAAGCCTTAATTTTTGAAAAACACCGCATGCATTAATGCATACTTCTTATATATAAGGTATAAGAATATTGTCCATGCATTAAGTTTAAGGTAAATTGCTGAGTCTTTAAGTGGTACTTGGGAATACACAAGATCGTCCAATTTAAGTCTTTTCAAGTTGATTGTAAAATTATTTAGTCTGATAGTTAGTATTTGAATACACAAGATCATCCAAGTTAATTCTTTTCAAGTTGATTGTAAAATTATTTAGTCTGATAGTTAGTATTTAGTTTGGGGCACTCAGTGTTTTGGATTTTTGGAACCTGTAGAAAAGGTTGCATCCTTTAGACTGGAAGATAAACACATCACGAATGTACTATTTTTCTTCTTTTCCTGGGCATGTTGTTCGTATCCTTTCCTTTGATATGAAAGGACGAAGGGAACAACTGGTCGGTATACGAAGTGATTATTTTCAATCTCTATTCTATTCTAGTCATTTGTGTTGTTTTTTCTTCCCCACAAACTACATTATAATTTAATACTAAATTGTTTTTATATTCACATTGTTTTTCAATTTTTAAGCACATATTTCTTAGAGGCCAAATTTTTGAATCAAGTTTTGAGTTTAATAATAGTTTTACGTTTGCAATTACGGTTACATATTTTGACTCGAATTTTAGGGGTATGAAGGTCAATAAAGGTCCAAAGAATGTTCGTAGTTAATTTTGCAGTTTACATATATTATAGATTCTGTTCGGATTAGGCGATGGAATTCTCTGAATACATAAAATTCAGGACTGAATTTTCCCTCTTTTTATGTCGTTTCCGTTTTTCTGTGTATAGTCAGTTTTAACGCAGTTGTAAAATAGAATCATTGCGAGACACATGTACATATCTTAAATATACTCAGTTTAATCAAAAAGTGTGGTTTTCAATCAATCGTCTGGTCGTCACAACCAAACTTTCTTACAAAGATTAGCAACTTCTCAAATTACGATCTTCACAAAGTTATTCAGATTCAAAGTCCAAAATGTTTTCTATTTTTAATTCTTCATTATAATGGATAGAAATTCTTTGTAATTCCTCAAATAATCCTTGGGGGCCGATTATATCTGAACTTAGAGTTCTCAGTTTGCAAAAGGTTAACGAATTAGTAAGTAAATCATTCTAAAATATTTTTAATAACGCCAAAAAGTAATAAAGTTAATTATATAATTCTTTCACAACCAGAACGTGTTGGCGATCAATTTCTTTTTTGCAAACTAAGTGAAGTTGCATTATTTGGACTCTAAGGATATTTTGATTATGTGTAATATCATTGACTGTACTGTTAAAATTTTGAATAATCTTAATGTTAGTGCTATACCCCAATTTCAATTGGTTTTGAAGGTTGTGTTAGGTAGTAACCAAATGTTTTAAAATTTCATCAATTCTATTTTTATCATGCGCATCTACCAAATGTTGCCACTAATTATCTTAACTATTGATCAGGCCTCCTTATAATGCTTAGATCGTAGTGATGTACAGAGTGGACCAAAAGTCCGTTTAAATTTGAATCAGTATTGATTCAATTGATTCGTAAAATGGGTACAGAAGTTCGAGGAGACAGGTTCAACAATAAATCAACCACGATCCGGCCGACCTAGAACATCAAGAGATCCCAAAAACGTCGAGGGTGTAAGAGCGTCTATTCGTGAAAATCATGGACTCTCTACTCCGAAGCGGTCTAACGCCCTAGGTGTCCCCAAAACATATTTGATTCGTATTCTCCACAAAGATTTACATTTACATCCGTACAAAATCCAAATGGTACAGGAATTAAAGCCTCAAGGTCACGCTCGCAGGCTCCAGTTTGCAAATGAAATGTTAAAGAGGTTCACCAGCTTTACCAACATTTTTTCGCAGACAAGGCACACTTCCATCTAAATATGCAAAATTGCAGGTATTGGAGTGACAATAATCCTAAATTGAAGCATCAAAAACCTTCACCCAAGATTAGTGTATGGCCTTTGTCAGCAAGAGGCATTATTGGTCCATATTGATCGCCACAGGATTTCGATGGTTTTAATCAACAATCGTGGTTTCAGCAAGATGGGGCAAGATGCCACACTTCCAACGACTCATTAAGTGCTGTTCGCGAAATTTTTGGACAAAAAGTGATATCCAAAAGAGGTGCCATTAGCTGGCCACCTCGTAGCCCGGACTTTTCCCCACTGGACTTCTTTCTTTGGGGATACCTTAAAAGTAAAGTTTTCAACAGCAACCCAGTGTCTCTAGAGGAATTAAGTGATAATATTCGAGAGGAAATGCAAAACATTTCACGACACCTTCTGAGGCCGGCTTTGAAAATTTCCGCTCTAGGTTGCAGCAGTGTCAAAATAGTTATTTGTATACTTTAATAATAAATAGAAAGTTTTTATCTCATATAACTAGTTTCTTTTAAATCATCATTTCAAATTTAAACCAACTTTTGGTCCAGCCTGTACTAATACGTGTTTAGTTTTCTCTAATTTTGCTAATACTAAATTTACGGGTAATAGTCTCGCATTTTCTGTTATGATTTTAATTTCGAAGGTAGTCACGTAAGTGATGAAGAGTAGCCACTTAACAAAAATTACTCGGTCCATTTGATTCATGTTGTTTTGAGCAGGTGATGGGATGTTTCTTGTTCTTCTGTCCTCGGGATTTTGGAGGCTTGATGTTTGGAGGACCCTCTGGTGCTGCTTCTACGTAGAACTGTTCCAAACCGTAAAAACGGAAGAAGCACCACTGATATTCGCTCAGGTTATTCTTAAGAGATCCTACCGACTGCGCCAGTTAAATTGTGGACTTGCACTTTTGAGTTTTTAGAAAGAATATTTATTTCCAAATCTTTCTTAGTTTACATTAATGCGAAGTTTCACAATGAACGATATGGTGATGAGTCTAATACTATAATGCTTATGAATGAATGCGATTAGTACTATTTATGATAATCTAAACTATAAACTAAGCAGATTAAATAAATAAGAAGTTAATTATGAGATAAAATATAAATTATTCACTTTTTGTAACTAATAATAACAAAAATTAAAATATATAAATAAAAATAGAAGGGTCTAAAACCTTGATTGAGGCTCGAACCTGTCTTTTTCGGACGTGGTTGATTGGTGTCTGCGCCTTTTCCCACTGAACCATTGACTATCACTGTTAATCCTATAAATAAAGTACGAGTATGACGGATATGAAACTGTTATTAGATGAAATTATTAAAACTAGGAATGACCTAATAAACAAAATTGAGGCATCAGAAACACGAGTATTACTAAAAATTAAAGATATAAATAGAAAATTAGTTCATCTAGAAAATTATAATAAGAGTATATTAGAAAGAATTGAATCAATTGAAAGAAAACAAAGAAACAATAATGTAATAATATTCGGGCTAAATATTGAAAGTGGGAAAGAAATACACACTCAAGTTATTTTAAAACTGAGCGATCTATTGGGAGTTGAAATCACCTTAAGAGATTTAAATAATTTGTATATGCTAGGCAACAAATCAAATTCACCCATATTAGTCGAATTCTTGTCCTATCTAAAAAAGGAAGAAATATTACACCAGTGCTCAAAACTAAAGGGACGAAACATATTTATTAATCATGACCTAACAATTGAAGAGAGAAGAGTTCAAAACATTTTGAAGCATCATCTTAAAAAGGCAAAAGAAAATAAGGAAAATAATTTTTCTATAAAGTGACAGAAGTTGTTTATAAACGGTACCTTTTATGCAGTGGATCAATTGTCTGAAGATAATTTAGAGGAGAGTCTTATAGAACTTGAACCAAAAATAAATAGTGCCCCAGCTACACCTATAAATGAAATAATAAATGTAACAGGAACTACGATTCGTTATCCAACACCAGCTACTTCGAGATGTAAACTTGTCCCAAGATCCCCCATATATAATGACAAGAATCTAAAGAAAATAAATATTTCCAAGGCACTAATAACAAAAACTGATAAGCAGAAACCAAAAACAAGAGCAGATGTTAGAACACAGAATAAAAAATAAACATCTTTACAAAAAGTAGAAAATAAGTTAAGTTATGGTTCGGTTTTAATTTAGTTTATGTTATAACTAATGTATACTTAGCATAGACATTCTTTTTTAAATTTAGGTATGTTTTATTTTTCTATCTTAATTTACACTAGATTTTAATATACCCAATAATTCTCGTTTAACTTAGCTTAGGTACATATTGATTTATTCAATTTTAGGAATATTTTATTCGTTTTGATGTTTTAATGTTGTATCTGTACTTTAATTTTTATTTTCTTATTTTCTCATTTTATACCCGAGATAAACCCTTTATTATAAATTGATGTGCGGCACAGTTTTAATATATTTACTTCGTTATTTTAATGGATTTGTTAAGTCACTTATTTACTGATTGTGCTATTCACTAGGTGTTTTGATGTTACATAGGAAAATGAAGTTCGTTAGTTACTAACCAACATGGACCATTTTATCTCAATGTTTGAATGTGATTCCGTTGAGACCTACGAGTTACAAAATGCCAAGGAATTAAATGATATTCTTAATATAAACAGAGAAAATAACAACTTCAGATTAATGCACCAAAATATCCGTAGCATAAACAAAAATTTTGACGAACTTGAGTTATTCCTCTCTGAAATTGATGATAATTTTGATTGTATCGTACTTACTGAAACATGGCAGATAGCAAACACTGATTTATATAATTTTTAGACAATTTTACAATTACATACAATGAGGGGAACTTCAATAAATCAGATGAAATCATAGTTTATATAAAAAACAAAATTAATTTTACACCTAAGTGCATATTAATTGATGAAATAAAAATAATTGATATAAGCCTTTCGATAGACAAAAATAAATTACGTCTAATAGCAATATACCTGAATCAATCCAACATTATATAGCGAACATTGAAACGGATGAATCAATAATAATTTTAGGTGACATTAACATCGATATCATGAATGAGGAGAATGGTCTCAGCCAAAAATACCTAGACTCCATGTCCCAAATGGGATTTATATCTCTAATCAATAAACCAACTAGAGTAACAACAACTAGCACCTCACGCATTGATCACATATTTATGAAACAGTACCAAAGGTATATTGAAACAGTTCTTCCCTTTATTGTGGAAGTTCAAATAACAGACCATTACCTCATTGGATTTCAACTTGTTTTCCCGGGAAAGCCTGTTTTCACATATAAACCCTGTAGAACTAGAGAACACCTTAGCATGAGGAAATTAAAATACTGCTTATCCCTGATAGACTGGAGCTACCTAAATCAATATGATGATGTTGAAATGAAAGCCGTCGCATTCGTAGATACATTAACAACTAAAATAAAAGAATGTACACATGTGTCTAAAATTCCACGCAACAAAATAAAAAGAAAATGTTGGATAACAAACAATGTTGTGAAGAAAGTTAATATAAATAACAAATTATACAGGAATCTAATTAAGGAACCATACAATGAGGAACTAAAAAATGAATTTAACAAATATAAAATTATTGTACAAGATGAAATTTGCAAAGCCAAAACAGAGTATTATAAACATAAAATTGATAATAGCAAAAGGAATGCAAAATCATTGTGGAATACAGTCAGACATGCAACAGGTTTGTCTTCAAAACAATTCCACATAAATCGAATTCGTTTTGGGGGCGAATGTAAAACATCAACACAAGAAATTGTAGACGTATTCAACAATTATTTTATTAACATTGGCGGTGACTTAGCCGCTGGGATAAAAAGACGAAGCAATAAGTATGAGCTGAAAAATGTCTTCGATAAATCGATATTTCTCCATCCAACGACCGAATCTGAAGTAAAAGCTTTTAGTATCAAATTAAAAGCTACACCCACCTGTGGCGTAGATAAATTAAGTTCTATACTTATAAAGCAAATTATTAATGAAATAGCATTACCCCTTACAATAATAATTAACGCTGCTATAAACCAAGGTACACTTCAAATTGGCTTTAATAAAACCTATATTTAAAAAAGGAAACCGGGAAGAAATTAACAACTACAGACCGATCTCCCTTATATCGAATTTGGCAAAAATCTTTGAACATGTCGTAAATAATAGATTAAAAAACTTCCTCAACACTTTTCAACTGCTAAATAAAAACCAGTTCGGTTTTATGAAGGGAATGTCAACCGAAGACGCTATTCACACCCTATTACAAAAAATATATACAAGTATCGACAGTAATCGCAAGGCCATAGGTGTCTTCATTGATCATATCTAACTGGAAGAATTCAATGTGTTGAATTAGATGGTCATCGTAGTATTGAATGCACGGTAAAGTGCAGTGTCCCTCAAGGAGCCGTTCTCGGACCCACCTTATTTCTCATCTACATAAATGATTTACTAGAATTAAGATCAAATGGTACCCTCATTTCATTTGCAGATGACACAGTAATTTTTTATCATGACACTAACTGGAGCGATCTAAAGAAAAAATCGGGAGAAGATCTTAAAAGTATTTTTCATTACCTAAGATATAACATTCTATCCTTAAATGTTGATAAAACTAAACTCATACCCTTTTCATGCAATGCTAATACTCTACCGCCTTTTCGGCAGCTAGTAATAAAGGAAAATGGACACGTAACTGAAATTAGCATCAGTAAAGAAATAAATTATTTAGGAGTTATTCTTGACCAACATTTAAGGTGGAGCAAACATATATTACATGTGATCAAAAAGTTGAGATACACATGGTGCCAACTAAGAACATTATCTAGATTCTTGGATTGTAACGCTTTAAAACATTATATTATTCACTAGTAGAAAGTCATTTATATTATGGTCTCACTTGTTGGGGCACAGCCCGGGACAACTATCTGAATCCACACAAAATAAATCAGAAGAAGATTCTGAAATTAATCTTACGGAAACCACAAGATTATCCAACAGACCTACGTTTTGAATATTCGAAAACTTTACTTTTATTAAGTTGGAAGAAAAATATTTGCGAGGTCTACCAATTTAAGTAAATGTAAACATAATTATAACACAAGAACAGGAGACAAAATGGCTGTGGTTCCGAAGATGAATTTCACCTTTAGCCAAAGATCACTCAACTACGTGTTACAATAAAATACCTGACCACATCAAAAACATAAATTCGGAACATAAATTTAAAGCTGAATTATAGAAACATATTTTATATACAATGGATTCCAACTGCGACAATTTTATTAAAGGATGGTCTTAAATCTTTGTTTTTATTTTTTCCAGTTTTATTTTTCCTTTTTCAAACAATGATTAATTGTATATTTTACTTGCTGCACATATATGTCATTTTAATTGTAAATAAATCTGTATTTTATATTTTAGATTAATTGTAGGTAGATATTTAAGTTTATATTGTTATCTATGTCATATGTTACACTCACGCACAAGATATTGATCTTTGTGATGCACGTTTATTCTTATTGTAACCCTCTTATTATTTTGAGAATAAACATATTATTATTATTATTATTATTATAAGGTTAATTATTAAATAATAAAATATATGAATAAAGCCTCTGTTGTCGCCATACGATCAATAAAATCGATAATGGTAAAGTGTACAAACACAAGTGAAGAGTAACGTTAAAGATCTTATCTGTTATTACATGGATTTTCTTTTATACAATTAAGTAATGTTCTTACTCTTCTTTAATGTACTTTAGGATCATAGAATAAAACACAGAATTATTTTTTAAGGAAGACAGAAGAGATAGTTCAAAATATGCATCATACATGTCTAAGTGTAGAGTTACTTTATTAGAAGAAACATAGAAAAGGCTTTTCTACGTTAAATAAGATTGATGCTACAGAAACCAGTACTATTACTGCGAAAAAGGTGACAACGTTTAAAATTTTTAAAATTGGGTCCAAAGGTGAAATCAAAAATCTCAATCAAACTTATGATCAAAAATACCTTAACCAAATTATTTACATTAACCTAGCGTACTTTTAACCTACCACAATAAACTATAATAAACCAAAGTAAAACTGCCCTACGGTTTATTAAGGTAGGTCAGGATAACGCTGCGGTAGGTCAGGGTAACGCCAGGGTATTATGTTAGAGAGGGAATAAAATTTATGTACACTGAAATGTGTAAATTAATATTAATAATGTTTTCTTCTTCATATCAACGGTTATCCTGAATTTAATTAACTGTCTTATATTTGCTTTTGTGCAATAATTAATAGAATAAATCAATATCTGAAAGGCTGCGATCATTTGAAATGCATTTAGTGGAGATATTTATCAACACGTGCGCCAATTACCGACTAGGATATCAAAGTGGAGGGAATTGAATCACCACAATTCGATTGCAGTAAACACCTTTGGGATTCCGACCATCAATCAAAAAATATCAAACGCCTCTATTTGAGCTGATAAATTGGAATAGATGTGCCCACACGCCGACCTACCACTGCCCCAGATTCGTAGCCGAAATCATCTGAACTCGTCACGTAATTTTTACTAGATTATAATTACGACTTTTTATTGATTTATGCTGTCAATTAATAAGAAATTAAATAACGGTACATTAAAATACTGAATAAATGCTTACAGTTACTTAAATTGTATTATTTTGGGCAATAATTTTAACTGTAATTAACTTAAGATTAGATTAGATAAAGAATTTTTTAATAATTTACTATTATTTCATAAGAGATAAGTAAAAAAATTAATCAAGAAAAAAAGTTTTAACTTAATTTTATATGACACATATATAACTTAAATTTTGGTAACTTAACGTACTGTTATTACGATGAATTCTCACTTAACATTTTCAAATTAATTAACCTTCTATGTAACATTATTAATTAGCAACCGATTTAGAGAAATATACATACAACAGATTATTATACAAGAACTTTAAGTGATACTTAATTTAGTTAGTTCATACAAAAATAAATATTTCAATTAAAACATCTTTCCTACTATCTCTCATAAGTATATAAAATGTACTCATAAAAGTCTTAAATAGGGAATAGTCCATCGGTTTAGACTATCGACCATCGGTCTTTCTGCCTGGTGTATACAATTTTGCTTAATTTCCATTTAAATAAGAAACGCAGGGGCTGAAAATCCACCGGAAAAACAATTATAGAAGAAACATAGTAACAGTCCTATTATCAGATGTAACACTATTTTCCATTAAAAATGTTAATCTCTCTTTAAAATACGTATCTAAACTAAACTGTTTTGACTGATTGAATCTTGCATTGATCCAATAAACAAAATGATAAATTAAGAACGATTGTCTAAAGAAATAAGGTTTAGAAATTCGCAGGACGAATTTTTCCAAGCAGACCTTCATATTTTTTTTTGGCCGACCGTGCCGGTGAATTCATTCGTTCCTCTGAGTGAATAATCATGCACGAACTAACAAAATACAAACAAAATGAAAAGACGCAATCATGATAAAAGTGTAAAGCTCCAACCGTGTCCCGTGCATATATTTAAAGCTTTTAATTTTTTCATTCGTAGAAAGCTACCTATGTCCAAAAAAATTTAAAAGATAACAGTTGAACGTGGATAATGTATTAAATTTTTAAATATAAATAAAAATTGATAATTTAAAGTCCGAACGAAATATTTATATAAATGTAATCAAATATGACATTTGCATTCATCTCAACTCCTGTCTGAAGTTGTATTGTCTTGAACTTAACAAAGAATGGGAATATTTATGCAGAAGAAAGATAATTTTTCATTAAATTAAGATATTTCTAAAAAGACTAAAAATAAATAGGATAAGTGATCTTCAAAAATAAAAAAAAGTCTTTGTAGTCTTACTAAGACTCATTATTGTATATTTACGAAAAGTTTTCGTATTTTTGAATCATTTAAAAAGTGTATATTTTTGTCTATTAAAAAATATATTGAGTAGTATCAACCAAACTTGAAAAACCGCATTTAATAAATCCAATCATCATAGTGTTAATTTTCTACACATTAAATAGAGAAAATAATAGATATCGCCATAGCAGTCACTTTCTCTAATCGATAAAATTATACTGGCATGCGAAAATATCAACAGATAATAACATGTTATTAATAAGAAAACTTATAATTACACTGCAAGTGCTAACATGTGAGTCACTCCGGGAATAAATGATTGTATATTGATGGAATGTAAATTAAATGAAATATGAAAATAAGGAATTAATCGACTTAAATATGAAACTAGAACAATTTAGCATACACGATTATTTATAATGTAAAATAGGCTTTTGCATTTTGTTTATATAAAGATTACATTCTTAATTAATAATGAACTGTATGAGTAATGAAACGCTCTGGTGGAGAATATATACAGTATTTATTGTCGGAATACTGCGACAATTGTTTCGCCACACAGTGGCCTTATCAAGTGATGTCCTGTTCAAAGCACCAGTACCAGCTAACATTTTCCCTGCATTGCTGCAACAGGGGTTGAATAAAATGGGCCCCTTCCTACAGACAGTTTACAAAACTAACTTTATGCTCGCTATGCTAGGATACATACTAATGGAATGGAAAAAGGCTAGGGTGATATTTATTCCCAAAGCGAGCACAGAGCCATCCGATGGGGCCAATTCGTAACTCTCAATTAGCCTTTACTTATTTCTCTTAAAAGTCACGAAGAAAATTATAGACGATGACATAAGGAGCAGTATACTATAGGAAAATCTGCTTCACAGTCTATCAACTTGGCAAATTCACTACGGATGTACTTCATAGCCTCACAATAGGTATAGAAGTTTGACTTAAGCACAATGTGATTGCACTGAATATTTTCTCGAATATTGAAGATGTGCTTAAACATACAACTTTCAAAACCATGAAAAGGAACCATTAAAAAGGGCATCGATAAATCTACAATAGTATGGATCAAGGCCATACGCGAAAACCGTAAGAACACCGCAAGAATAGGAAGAGAATCAGAAACGATAACCATAGCAAAAAGCCTTCCGCAAGGCAAGGTTCTCTTACCTCTGCTATAGTGTATCGTGGTTAATGACATCCTAAAGAAGCAACGGTCTAAAAGAAGTTTTAAACCCTAAACTCAATAATAATGAAAACTTTACACATACTTCCTCTGCACGAACTAATCAGAAAAAAGTCTTATGAGTGCGATGAGACTGGACTGACATGGTGAAGAACATAGTTTCGGGCACTCAGAAATTCTAAACCTGATTAAACCAGAATTCCTGCAAACACCGTTTAAAGTAATGCTAAACAAACTTGATTTCGTATCGCGCTTTGAAGTGATTATTGACAGTCTCCAAAACAATCTGAACCGAGTCAAAACACTGCATCAAAAACGGTCAAAAATAGGGGGAATCAGTTTTCCTCGGACAAGGCCCATCAATATTAAAGGCTGAAACAATAACCTTGTAAAGATGTACACATGTTTGTACAAAAGGTCCACACAACTGTCTGATCTCATACAGCCAGGACGCACTTAGGAAACCCAAACGTAGAGCTTCAATTTCAAAATAACTTGGAACTGTAAACAAGCTCTAAACTAATTGGCCAAGGCCAACAAGTTCATTTAAATGTGGATACGAGGACAAGTAACTCTAATAGGCAACTAACATGATCAGACCAAAGCCTATATGAGGACTATCAAAAGCATATAGGAAGAGCGTCGTCCAAGAGTGGGAAACAAAGGTGCAAAACACGTCAAAGGTAATCAAAATTTTTCTACTGCAGCAGCTGCGTAGCATTCTTCTGGATGTCCGTAAACATGTACTCGATCATCGCAACGAGTAATACGGAACCTTGATTTATCCATGAAGAGCAAGTCTGTGTGTGCCATTTTCGAAGTTGATATGCGACAAAATTCATCCTTTCTATTCTTTGGCGTTGTGTCAAAGAGGGTTTTCGGATGGGTTGTCTTGCCTTCCAATTTGATTCTCTCAACCTATTCCTAAATGTCTGGTCTGATACAGTGATCCCATGCGTCGTCCTAAGGGAAATTAAGAGGTTCTCTCGAAATCAGTAAAAATCTGTTTCGATTTTGAGTTGTTTTTCTTTTGAACCTTGCCCACCTATTCCACAATCGCTGAATAACAGACAAGCTTAAGTTGAAGTTTTTTGGAACTTATCAAAGGCTTTCACCATTTTCAATTAATGTTATAGCACGAACAACTTCCCCTTCGTTGAGATGCCTCATTTTCACTTAAAATAAGTCAAACTATTGGTTGCAAAGCTTTTTGGCTGTTTATTGATCTCAACATATTAAATTTGGGATACATTATTTCATTTTAGTTTCACAATTCTAACCCCAGTTATTAACGAGAAATGCTGCTGAAAACAATTTTCAAGTATGTAATGTTATTTTTTTTCAACTTACACATGATTATTATGAAAATTCCTTAGTATATTTCTTGCAATAATTACTTTATCAGTAAAAGGAATCAACGTCCATATTTAAGAAATTTGAACCAATTGTGCAAAAGTTATTAACAGAATAAAACACATGGAGGAAAATCACCCGAATGTGTTGTATGTTGTATTTTCTATTCAGTATTTGAAATTTTTAGATTAGTACTTGGATCTACCTCTATCAAATATATTACATTCTCATCGACTTCTACTGTTCTTAGTGTCATCTACTTCGTTTAAATGTGCCTGTTACTTTAAAACGTTGATGAATACTTTGGTTTTTTAATAATAAAACAAACAGCGTATTTGCTTGAATGCATTATTAATATAGAATTCAGAAGCTATCAGCATGTTTTACTGGACAGTGGATGGATATGGGTTTGAGTGAAAGATCATTGGTAAACCAGTGAACTCCGCCCGTGATTCTAGCTGTCTAAATTGATTTTACGTGTCACTAATTTATGTATTCTTTTGTAAATAGCAATCAAAACATAGTTATAAAGAATAAAAAATATAGAAGAATGAGTGTTTTTAAACTGTAAAACTTGAACTCGAAACTGAAAAAGTCTTAACAAAAATGAAATATAATGAATATAAATATTATATAAATTATATAAAAGAGCTTTAAGAGTCGGAAGAATTATTGGAAAAACTTCATATAATTGTAATCTTGGATGATATTTAAATCGAATTTTATACACTCTCTTGATGTAGGCGACTTTAACCAATATTAGAGTAAGTGATTTCGACAAAATATCAAAAAATATTTTGTCCTTGGTTTCTTAAATACAATAAACATAAGAGAAAATGAAATCCTTTACACAAATCTCTTAATAAGGAAATAATTTATTACCAGAAGGAATAAAGACTAAAGGTCTTTTTTAAAATGTTTAATTGTGAAAGGGTCCACTTTGTGGTTCATCTTGAATATAATGAAGAGGAGACATAATGACTATGTTTTACCAAAATAAAGTTATGTTTAGTAATCACTAACTGTTAGTCGAAACTATAGTCACGTATAATTTTTAAATACAGTGGTAAAATCATCGTGTCTGTTGTCTTTTTTTGTTGATCACTGCAAACTGGATAGCCCAAATGAATGGACTAATCCTTATTTTAAATTTATTAGTAGTTGTTATAAATGTACTAAAGTTTGTCCAAATAAAGTTGTTTTTCTCTCTGTCTTGTTTTACTTACTACTTTTCTCTTTTACACTTCCAATTGAATATGTCATATATCCACCTATCTATCTTCTTACCGATGCATCATGTCCTTGAATTTTTAGTCTAACCAAATATCGACATCGAATTTCAGTGAATGGAGAGCATGACAATAAAATTCACAGGATGATTTCAACTGTGTTTTTTTTAACCAAACAATAACTAATTATTTGTACCACGTCTGAGTTTTTACAGTTTCATATTACCAATAATTGTTAAAAATTATTAGAAGTGGCGTTTTTCTAATAAAAATAAATGAAATTATACTTGTTATACTAATGGACATGTGTAATAGTTATTTATGCATTGCATGGTTTTTGAGTTTCACAAAGATAGTAATGCAACAGTTGCGACCAAAAACATTTTCGATGGTTATATACGTGTATTAGACATTGTTGTGTTAATACCAAAGATGGTTTTCCAAGTTCAAATTTTGTCCCTCCTATCGATCCTATCGATCAACAACATACAACGAAATGCTAAGGGCAACAGTAAAAGTCAAAAAATAGAGGAATTGGTCGACCATCTAAGAACATTTAAAGATAGATTAGAGCAGGTATTTGGATCCCCTAAAATGTGTCCGAATTGAATCATCACATGCAACGTATTACTACAGAAACACCATATAGAACTGCTTTTTTTATCGTTTGATTACTGGACACGTAAAATGGATCCTATATAATAATCCAAAACCTAAAACTCTATGGCATTACATCCCAAAAAGATCAACAGACAACGTTTTAATTCAGTGCTAACAAAAAAACCTAATATATACAAAAATAATATAAATAATATTCACAATAATTTAGACTGCACAATAATTGGGCACAGTTCATCTTAGTTGATCTTCCACAAACCCTGAAGGTTTAAATTCTTCTGCCAACGCCACTGCTGAACAGGAACGCACCAGAATGAATAAACGATCCATATTTAAGTTAATGTGCAAGACGAACACTAGAAAAAATTATTCAATTGGGATGGGAGCTACTTCATCACCCACCATACACTCGCCCCATATCGCATCCTCGGATTTTCATTTATTTCGGTCGTAAAACAATTGAAAATTTTCATGCCATCTCAAGATATTTTACTCGAAACCCAATTGAATTTTATGGGGCTCGGAATTGAAAATCTGTACACTAGATAGTAAAAGGTTGTTGATGATAAAGATGATTATAGTATTGATTTAAAATAAAAACTTGTTAAAATCATATTTGTTCGAATTCAATATAAAAATGGTGATGTGGCCATCATAGTACTTTTCCTATACGTTTCTCGAAAAATATTAGGTTTACGCAAAATGGTTATTCTTAGTAAATTGCTCTATTTTTTTTCTTTTTATATACATTTAAAACTCCTATAGTTTATCAGCAATAGAAAAAAATATCAAAATTATTCATTTTTTAAATTTTTATCTCAGTTCTAGTTTTTAATAATAAAACCTTAAATTTAAAGTTTCATCTCAAAAGGATCACTGGTTTTTGAGATACAGCGCTCACCGACTGAAACCCAGAAGGGAAACACACACACAGACACAATATTTTTTTTCCAGAAATTAGTCTCAAGGGACCTCAAAAAGAATATTTCCAGTAAAAACACTTTCAAAAAATTTTCACGAAAATAATACTTTCCATATATTTTATACAGGGAAAGTAAAGAAAGTATAATCCATCAACAATTAATAATTAAAGCTATCATGCAGGGTGGGTGGTTGTTTTCTAACCCACCCTCCAATCAGTAAAACATAAGCGAGGGTTTTAGTTAAAAGTTATTAAAATGTAAACAAACATAAAATAATTGCATTTTTTATTGATTCATACAAATATTTCCAATAATTTTTGATGATGTTTTACTGATTGGAGTGTCAGATAGAGGGAAACCACCCACCCTAGATATACATATAAATTTCAATTGCCGAACCTCTAGGTTTGGTGTAAAATTAATTACAAAACTTTTTGAATAAAAAGGAATTAAAAAGGTAAAATTTTTGAGTAAGTAAATTAGTAAAATTTTGATGCACAATGGGTGGTCAGACTCTATATCTAAATTAAATAAGATTAGCTATAGAAAGTCATTTATATTTAAACTCAAATTTTGATTTTGATTTTTTTATTGCATAAAGGGTTTGATTGTTTTTAGCAACAAAATCATAAACGATTAGCAATGAAAGTTATTATGTATATGTAGGGTGGGTGGGTGGCCTCTATTCCACCTTCTAATTAAAAAATCATAAACGAAGGATTTAATTAATAGTTTTAAAACATAAAGAATCATAAAAAGTGGTGATGAAAAAATATCAAAATTTTTATTTTTTTCTCGCAAGTTAAGAACTTTATAAATAATGTTTTAATAAAACTTATTCTCATTCCCTCTAAATTTTGTTTAAAAACTTATGGAAAACTTTTTTATTATTAATTTTACGAAAAAAAGTTATTCTATATGAAAAGTTCTTGGACAAACTCAAAATACAATCATCAGGTAAAATATAATATCAAAAAATATAAATTCTTCTCAAGAGTAAAGTACTTTTATTTGTGATAATATCGAAAATTATAATTATGAAACGTTGTTCGGAATGAAAAACTATGTTTTACTATGCAATTTTATGCAATTACATTAAAAAAATATTGTTTTCTTTTTATTTTTTCTACAATAACAATACAAATGTAAGTGTAGTTACGTGAAATCTAGGATGCACTGATAAACAAATGATTTCTTGATAGCAATAATTGTTTGACTGTGAACGTCAAGACTTTGTTAACATGTCGGTAATATTGAGTGTGGAAGAAAAAGTAGAAAAGTAGCAATTGTTTCAGTCATTTGTGAAAATTATAAAACTTATCGTTAAGCAGCTGAATTTTTTAATAACAGACATCCAGGGAAAATATACACCATACAGCAGTAATGAGAATTATGTAAAAATTGAAATCATGTGTAGATGTTAAAAATAAATTCACAAACAAAAGTCGGAAACCTCTATGTTGCATTAATTTGATAATTCATTAAAATTGATACATAAACAAATAATTTTCTTTTACAATAATTATCAACTACATACTGATAATGTTAATTGCATAACAAGCGTTTCATTAATTAACTATTACTTCAACGTATTCGCCTTCCAATGCAGGTTTCCGTTCTAGAAAAAAATTCCCTCAATACATTTCAAATTATATTCGGAGTTATACCCTGAATTGTTTTCATAATAATTGTTACCAAATGATCTACGTCTATGAATGGCCTATGTTGATATACCCTTTCTTTTAAGTAACCCCATAAGAAAATATCTAATGGGGTTAAAAATGGCGACTTAGCTGGCCAAGAAATATCGGAATATCTATGAATTAACCTTTCATAAAAGATATTTTCAAGGTATTGTCTTACTTCCATCGTACTATGACATGTTGCGCTGGTACCATACCTGTTGCAGTTTATGTCTTGGAAGGTCACGAAGAAAATAGATTGTCGAAAGAAAAAAGAGCGCACCAAACGTTATTGTTAAAAAAAAATATCGATTGCGAGTTTGAATCATACAGTGAGGATTGGAGTCAGACCACCATCAACAATTTTGCAACGTCACTGTTCCATTAGACGTAATATAGCTTCGTCAGAAAAAAATATTTTTCCTGCAAAAAAAAAGATCGTTTTCTAGCGTTCCTTGGATAAGAAAACAAAAATCTAGTCGTCTGTAGTAGTCCCAAGGTTTTCAAGTATGGATTTATTGTGATTTATATAGATGTAACTTGTTCTCTTTAAAACATTTTAATATTGTATCTTTACCAATTTTATCTGGAAGCGAAGATGCCCTTTCTCGCAGAGATAATTTAGGTTTTTTAACTGCAGATAACTTTACATTTAACTTCATCTCCTCACTTGCAACAGGTTTTCGACGTTTTGTGAATTTATTTTTAATATCTCCACATAATTTGAATTTTTCCATAATTCTCATTACTAGAGAGCGGATAAAAAAGCTTAAAAAATGTGAAAAAAAGCACTTAAAAAGGCACAAAATTTAGAGAAAAAAAGCATTAAAAAAGCATAAAAACAGGAAAAAAGCATAAAAACACGAAAAAAGCATTAAAAGGCACAACATTTAGAGAAAAAAAGCATTAAAAAAGCATAAAAACAGGAAAAAAGCATAAAAACACGAAAAAAGCACTAAAGAAAACTATATTTTCTTGATATGTTACACGTTTATCAACATATCTTACAAAGAAATTTGGCTTATACCTAAAATAAACATACTTTCTTTGCGCAATATATAATATCATGTAAGTATTTAAAAATTAAATTGTAATTTTGTATACGTCTCAAAATAACTAAAATCTATTCATAAAAACAGTAGATCATTAAATGTTGTTCTAAGGGTTTAATTGTAAAAATTATTACTTCTGACGCTCAATAAATTTTTGAAAGTAGAAAAGCTTCTCTTTATTTTAAATTATAGCTGGATCCATTTGAAAATTGCCATTCAAAATCAAGTTTATTTTATTTAATATTAAAAATCCTTCATTTTCAACGAATACTTCTTTCGATATTATTTTGATTTCTTGGCCAATGCATGCAGGTATTTTCTAAAATGAATCTGCTTTTATAAAGATTTGATTGTGTTGCTCACAAAATTTAAACGCGATTTTATATAACTCAATTGTTTTGAAGGAAGCTCTTGTTTCTTAAGAACTGTTTAACAGTCTTTAACTGATTTGCTTGTCGTTTCGGGAAAGTTGTATATAACCTTATTAAATTCTTCAAAATTGTTCGCATAGTACATCGTAGCATATAGCCAAATTCCCCATTTTGTTAGCACTGGTTTATGGGGCAGTGAGATATCAGATAATGACTTCTTGAATAATTGTACTCACAGAAGAATATAAGAACTATTTTTCCATATTTAATTAAATCTACAAATGGAAATTTCATGCTTATAGTTTCAGAAATTCGTTTCTATTCATGTGCTAAACTTGTACAATGCACAAAATGCATTATTAGTAAATTTTTGTAACTTGGTATTGTCTACTGCAAAAATAAGCTTGTCAGTCCATCATTTATGAATTTTGCTATAATGTTATTATCAGTTTTCTTCAATTCTTTTGTATATATCAAAATACTGTTGGTCGGATGTCTTCATGTTAAACTCATATTATTAAATTAAACAAGTCTGTGGTTTCATCCACACCAAACCACATATAATTATTGTTAATAATATCTTTAATTTTTTGTATGGTTTCATAGAATCTAAGAGCTACATAATTTTTTCTCGGGAATGCGTATTTTACAATATTTTCCCAAGAAAGATTTAAATGCATTATTTTGTAATTTTCTTAAAGGGATATTAGAATGTAAAAGTATTTTGCACAAAAGTGAATTTAATTGAAGATGATGCTAAAGACTGTGAAATTGTGCTGTTTTGTTAGTTCAGCTTTGAACTTTTTCAAACGTTCTTGACGTAGTGTTGTTATAACATGTTTTACATACAAGTCTTGACTAGTTAGGATGCAGTTGGGAACTAAAATAAAACTTACTATTTTTAAACATGCCTTACAATATAATGTATAATTTTCACTTATTAATTCTGGATAGCCTCTAATTAATTCTTGTATTGTGGTTTTCACCTTTTGCATTATGGGTTAAATATACATGTGAATTATATAATATAATTTATCTGTGATTCCCCAGGTTAATACGATTCACGCATATAGTAATTTTTGATAAATAAGCAAAGTTTTTGGAATGTCAATTCAATAGTTTATGAATGCGAGTTTGAATATGAAAATTAACGAAAACGGTAAATATGCGCCAGTCGTCCCATCGGTACTTTTGCCGAGAGAAGGAAATTGATACGGTTGCAGAACACCTGATTATTAGCTATCACTTAAATTTGTTACATTTAATACTTACTGGGGCCCCTATTTATTTTTTAACGACGTTTACATCCGGAATATCATAGGTGTGATTCCTATGAAGCGTTCGTCTGTATTATCTGAATAATGAGACGGTCTATTATATCTACTTATTTATAAACGAATCCATTGTAAATTGGTAATTTATACTAATATTTATTAATAATAAAATTCATTATAATTATTGTATCATATTATGAAGATTTTTAACAATTATGTTGTAAAAAGACACGAAGAAAATATGTAATACAAATATAATCTATAAATGATGGGATACAGATTTTTACGAAAATTCTCTATATTAGCACATTAATTTAACATCAGCGTGAAATTATTATTAAATGTTTTTTAAATGTTTAATAAAATGCTCCAAATAAGCATCAAAATCTAAAAAAAGCATGAAAATAAGCATAAAAAGTCAAAATAAGCACAAAAAGTCAAAATAAGCAAAAAAGCCCAAAAAAACTTAGCGCTAAGTAATCACATTCTTCAAGATTCGTATAGATATTAAGAAATTTTTTCGATGCTATTAATATTATGGATAAGCATAATGCTAGAAATCCGCTCTCTACTCATTACTGATGTATGGTGTATATTTTCCCTAGGTGTCTGTTATTAAAAAATTCAGCTGCTTTACGATAAGTTTTATAATTTTTACCAATGAGTAAAATAATTGCCACTTTTCTACTTTTTCACCACATATTAACAAATTTTATTTGACGTTCATGGTCAAACAATTCTTGCTAAGAAGGACTCATTTGTTTATTGGTGCATCCTAGATTTCACGTAACTACAGTTACATTTACATTGTTATTGTAGGAAAAAACGATCTTTTTTTCATGTAATTGGATATAATTGCATAGTAAAACGTAGTTTTTCATTCCGAAGAACGTTTCATAATTATAATTTTCTATATTGTTACAAATAAAGGTACTTTACTCTTAAGCAGAATTCAAATTTTTTGACATTACTCGTATACAGCTTAAAAACATGATATCTGATGATTATTTAAAGTTATTTTTTATAAAAAGTTCTGCATGGTCTAAAACTTAAAATTTAGACCATGCAGAACTTTTTATAAAAAATAACTTTTTTCGTAAAAGTATATGTGTCCACGTAAGTATGCAACATATGGGAAACTTTTTTATTATTAATTTATCAGAAAATTTTATTCTTTATAAAAATTGGTGCCTTATCTTAAACATACAAAAAAGACAAAACATGACATACAATTTTATTCAACAAAAAATTTCATTTCTTTGAAATTAACAACCTTAACGATATTATTATTTAAATAAAAAATACTCGATGTGATCTCTTTTCCTCTCAATACATAAATTTATTCTTTTGTTAAAATCTCTGATTACATTTTCAAAAATATTATTATGATTATTTAATAATCTTACACCATTTCAAATATTATTTTCCAAATTCTCAAAATTTTATCCCAGAATAACCTCTGTTTTTTAACCAACCCCATAAAAAGTAATCAAGTGGATCGGGTGAGTGAGCAGGCCATGGAAATCTGGAATCCATTTCTCATTATTCATTGTTCATTTAAATATTCAACTAAGACACGAGCACTATGTGCTGGTGCCCCATCCTACATAAACGAAAGAGAATTACTTGTAGCCAAAGGTAACAGGTCAAATTCATTTTCGAATTCCATATTTAAAAATTCTAAATATCATACTGAATTTAACTCTGCCGAAATATGTAAGAACCTATAACATTTGTGTTTAAAATTCCACACCAAATATTTATTTTTCGAAAATATTGATTTTTGCAGATAATTCGGAATGCTGAATCTTCAGTTGCGATGAAACTACACCATTTGTAGTAAATGTAATTTTCTTAGGAAATATGTATGTGTTCATGAGTTATGTGAAGATTATATTAATAATAAAAAACAGTGAAGAAATTAATTTAACCGCGTATTTATTATTCTTGGAAATGTTCTATCAATTTCTATTTCACCTTGTACCATGAAACAAAATTCAGAACGATTGTGGTAATCATGTTCTAGCAAACCTTGAAAATATCTTGGTTTAAATTTTGTAAACTTATTCGCCGCTACTACCTTATGTACTGTTGATTTTCCCAAGTCTAAACTTCTGGCGCATATTCTAATAGATATTTCAGGATTTTTAACCACGCTTTTCAAGATATCCAACGAATTCTTCACATTTCTCGCTGGTATATTCTTTTTTAAAATGCAATTCAAATGTTCCGGTCCTTTTAAATTGATTTCAAATTTTTGACACTCGTGAATAACTGATTCGCTTTTCGGTGTGCCTGCCGTTAAAAATTTCAGCTGCTTCTCTGCAGGTTTTATAATTATCGCCACATCACCAACTCTGATCTGCCTTGTAAAGTTAATCGCTCTGACATTGAGAAAATTCGCTTAAAAAGTACAAAAGTTATAAAAATTGTTCATTATCTTGCTTATATAGCGTTGAATGTCATTTGTTTTGTCTTTTTAGTATGTTTAAGATCAAGCACTAACTTTTATAAGGAATAAAATTTTCTGAGAAATCAATAATTAAAAAGTTTCTCATATGTTGTATACTTACGTGGACACGTTGTATATATATATATATATTTTAATATTATAGTTCAATATCTAATTAATACTTGTCCTACATCTAAAATAATTTTAGCGCTTACTCAAATATAATTAAGATGAGTGGAACGTAATTAAATTTTATAATAATTAGTTTTCATTACCCTTTATGAGCACTAGTGGAATTATTTTATTAAATCCAATCAGCCTTGTTTAATAATAAGCAAGGGGTTTAATACACATAAATTATTAATTATTAAACTTGAATTGACGAGTCTGATATATAATGAAACTCCATAACACAATAAAATCTTTTGTTTATAAGTAAAAAATAAACAACCATGTAATGCACAGAATATAGGTAAAATAAGAAATATTTTACATGTAAATATAAATTAAACAACTGCAATAATATCTTATTAAATAAACTAAGAGAAAACAAATGTCCACTCTAAATTATAGAGAGAGAGAGACAAATATCTTTCTTTAGTAATTGTTACATTGCGTATTATCAATAAAATCGTATTTGATTTACTTTACGGCTATGGGAAATTATAGAATAAAACCAATTCTATTATAATAACAATGAAAAATTTTATGGATTATAAATATTTATTAAATATTTGCTATTTACCGGTTGTTTTTTAGTTTATTATAGACTTAAATGTAATGATTAGTATTAATTATTTTGAGCGTTTCTGCACTATAGTTTTACATTATTATAATGTAAAAACTAAACCTTAAAACAACTGGTTTTTATGTAGTTTTTACATTGTAATAATGTGAAACTACGGTGCAGAAACGCTCAAAATAATTAGTTATAATTATTACTTTAATTTTCATGATACAGCACCTATAATTCAATATTTAATTTACACTATTTTAAACTTGTTTGATATTAATCAATTTATGTATTATTGTGTGGGTTTAATTTGATTCTTGGTAATCGCGCTAATTTAATCAAATATGTAAGAAAATTTAGTGTAATTATTTAATAATAAAAATGTTATAAAGTTGTTTACGTTGTAGAAAATTAACTAAGTATTTATTTAAATTAAAAGACATAAAATTATGGTTTTATTAAAAAAATGTTTAAAATTGATTGAAGCACAATAATTGGAAAAGTAATAAATTTCAATTAGTAATTTCTCTGAGTGGTTGATTTTAATTTTTATTTAAACTTGAAATTATAAATAAAAACTATGATGGTAGTAAATTATTTTATGTCTAATTAAACAATAATTTATTACGTTTAAAAATAATTATTAGTTTTCTTTACGTTTTAAAACAATTAACAGGCAAAAGCGAGAAAGTCATCCGTGAGAAATTCTCCATTGAGGCGCACATTGTTTACGTTTGAAAATAAAAGCACAAATACGTATTGCACGTCAGATTACAGGTTTCAGGAAGAGGATTTCACTTTTATCACGATTTCATTTCGTCCTGTTTTGTGTTGGATTTTTTGTGGCCGGTGCGGTGGACTGTTGTTTTACACTCAGAGAGGCAAATGGTTGTTTCATGAGCACGGCTGGCAAAAGACTAAAACCGCGATTGACCATTTGATGAAATCCACCCCACTGTTTATTCGTTACATCCGTTCACTTCTGTGTCCATCCGCTCGAATCTTAGCGGATGTCTGGGAATAATTAGTGGTGATGGCTAGGAAAGGCGTTGCCACCATCTCAATTTGCAGCCTAATAGATTATTAAAGTCCTCTTTCTGCTGACCGTAACTTGTTCTAGTTTACGACCCGAACAAAAAAAAAAGCGTAAGATTTTGAAATACCATCACTTCTCCTCCGTGGCGAGCGAATCTGATTCTTTTGACGGTCGCGCTTACAGCAATGAGGTCGCCCGGCTACAGCGTATTTGTATTTTTTTTTTTCAGAGATGTGCTCCATTAATCTGCTTTAATAGATTCAGCGATAGTTATTTGAAGGATTGTAATATAAAAGGGGGTATTCGGTTCCAGATCTGCATTCGAAAACATCCATTCGTATTGTAAACATGTGTAAGTTTATCGTGTTAGCGTTCCTCGTGTCCGTCGCGGCTGTTGCCCATGGTGCCTCAGAGGGTGCGGATTTCTCGCACGGACTTCAGATTTTGGGGAAGATCGTGCGGCAGTACCTCAACTCGCAGCCGGAGGACCTTAAGGTCGGCGAAGGTGTGCATCTGATTAGTACCAGGAGCGAGAACGACGCCAGGGCCAATAACGATGATGGCAGCGTGTTGGGCGCCGTCGAGAACTACCTGCAGAACCACGAGGTCAGGATCAAGTTGCCCGAGCTCATGCCCGGAGAGGGCTTCGGCAGGGCCTTCAAGGACGCCATGGAGGGATTCGAGAAGAACTCCGTCGGTAAGGGTCGCAAAAATATTTTCAAACCCCACACAAAAATTTAAATATGCATACAGGAGGTTTTGAAAATTATCAAAGTAAATGTTATAATATTAAAATCACACAATATTTATAATAAATTAAAAATTAATTCAAATTTGTGTTGAAAAACTAATACTTTCAATACATTTTAACTACAAGAATCTTTACGTAATTAAGAAATATATTTCTACATTAATTTTTCTACATAAATATCATTCTTACTTGAATGCATATATTTAATTTTATATAAGTACTCTACTGCATTATTTTGCTTATTCCTTATTTCATAATTCTACATAACTTTAAATATAAACAATTTGATTAAAAATCATTATTATTGAATTAAAGCAACAATTTTTAAATTCCTTATAATAAAAAAAAATGGTGCCAAAAGTAAACATATATCAAAATTAAATTCTACCATTAATTTATGTTTCTTACCACGACGTGATTTATTACAAAGTTTTTATAATGCAAATTGCCGATATAAATAATGAATACAATTTATGAAAAAATTATACAGAGATTATAAATTTGCTATTTTTTTCAAAATAAATTTGTTTTCGTTTTAGTGAAGTAAATAATAATTTTCATAAATATGCATGACGTTAAATACTTAAATATATTTCATTACGAGAATTAAACCTACAGTTATATCTTATGTTAATTTTATTTTTCACTCCTTTGAGTTCTGTTTTATATTTTTATTTATAATATCGTAAAATATAAAAGCATTTTCTTTGAAGATTATATAACACAAATCGCAGATATAAATGATGAATAAAATGGATGAATTCATTGAGAGATTTAAGATGATTAAAATAAGTTATAAATAGTGACTATCATTAATTAATGTTACAAATTTAATTTACTATTTTTTCTATTAAAATTATAATATAAACGTTCATGATAACTATTTTTCTATAAAATAATAAATTGAGATAGTAAAATCAGATATATACATATAAAACCATTAAAATAAAAACTTGCAAGATTACAATATTATTTAATTATTGTTTATTGTTTATTGTTTATAAGTACTTTATCAAACTTGCTTTATAAAAAAATCGGCGATAAAGGCAACAGCAAAAATTAAAGCTACATATGAAAAAGAGAGAGAGAGATAGAGGTAAAGAGGAAAAAAGCCAAATGATAAGTTTTCTAAAAATATTAGTTAATATAAAGTTATTACTACAAAACTTTACTTATTTCTTTCAAGGATGCTGAGTACGTGAAGATTTGCCACTATAATTTTCAAAATATTAAAGCTATGAATGAAAGAGAGAGAGAGACAGATAGATAGAGAGAAGAAGAAAAGCCAAATGATATATTTCTTAAAAATAATAGTTAATATAAAGTTATTACAATAAAACTTTAGTTATTTCTTCATGGATGCTGAGTACGTGAAGATTTATTATTCAAAGTGTTTAGAATGCCCATTTTTCATTGTTTTTTTCTAATATTAATACTAAATATACTTTTATGTTCATAAGGGTAATATAAATAGTACTTCCAGCCAGGCTTTAATTTTTATTGTTCGGACTAGTTTCGGTTTAATTAACCATCATCAGCGAAAAAAACGTCTTAGTTGAACAAAAAATTAAAGCCTGGCTGGAAGTACTATTTATATTACCCTTATAACCCTAACCAGCCAAAATAGATGTAACACAATCTTTTTATGTTCATATTTTATGTCAGTTTGTAATAACTGCTGATAATAAACACTTCCTTCTTGAAACGTACATTTAGTATTAAAACAAAAACGGTGAGGAAGGGGGCATTTTAAACACTTTGAATAATAAATCTTCACATACTCAGCATCCCTGAAGAAATAACTAAAGTTTTATTGTAATAAATATAATAACTTTATATTAACTAATATTTTTTAAGAAATATATCATTTGGCTTTCCTTCTTCTCTCTATCTATCTCTCTCTCTCTCTCTTTCATACATAGCTTTAATATTTTGAAAATTTTAGTGCCAAACGCAGAAATAAAATTCAAAGCAAATTTATTGATTCAAAATATGACATAGAGAGAAAGAGAGAAAAAAGAGACGATAAATGCTAATATTATTCACAAAATTAATTGAGTTTAATTTAGTTTAATTTCTTGACTTTACAGAAAACAAAATAAAATACATTTATAATAATTTTGTTTAAGTTTAGATCGCAAGACTTGAAGCCAGAATTCACATGGCGGCTTTCTTCCACTCAAACCATTATTTCCTATAGCCGATGATAATCAGGAGGTGATTATTTCCATTGAAGCAATATTTTTGCTATTGCTGGTGGCTATTTTTGTCCAAATTACGCGGAGTTATTTATTAGGTTGATGGTAAACTGAAAACCGCAAAATAAAGAAATTTGACTCCACAAGTGAAGTAATGAATAAATTGTAGTGTTATTCTCATTCTCAAAACACTACATGTAAACTCAAACCATCAAGAAATTTGTCTAATTAAATAAACACAATTATATTTCTTACTTCACTATTTTATTTAATCACTACATATACATTTCGAACACTATGTGTCCATTATCAATAGTTAACTGTTCATAATAGACACATTGTGTTCGAAATGTACATTTAGTGATTAAATAAAATAGTGAAGTAAGAAATATAACTATGTTTATTTAATTAAATATTAAACTTCACATAACTCGCAAATACATATTCAAGAAATTTGTCCATCAAAAAAATGAGTGTGAAATGGAGAGAGAAAAATTATTAGAATCAAATTTTTGGATATATTAATGTTGCAAGATTTGCATTTTCAACATTTCGTTTCTAGATAATCGAAATCATGAAAAGCGATTTCTTTAAACTACATCAGACTAATAAAATTTTTACCAATAAAAAAATTAGATAACTGAGACTTTAATTGGGTTGTTTGAGTACGTGAAAATTTTGATATGAGTAAAACACAGTTTGGCACTTTTTTCACTTATTTAATCATATTTTAAATAAGTGAAACAAGTGTTAAACTGTGTTTTACTCAAAACTAAGACTTTATTTATTTATTTATTGAAATTTTGCAATATCCTGTTGGTACTATACATATATAACTATAAACTATGTAAAAAAATCACAACAATTTTGCTGACAGGACTTTACATTTCACAGCTATGTGTTCTTCCACTCAGACCCAATAACTTTCCTCTTCTGTAAATGCATTTTAACTTTAGATGATAGAAATTCATCCAATGTGCATTTTTGCCATTAAGACAATATTCTTGCCGTTTTGGCTCATTAACGAAGTAGAAGCCTCCACCATTAACAAAAACCTTTCTTCACAAATTTTATTTAAATTCACAGATATACATTTCGGACACAAGGTGACCATTATTAAAAATGTGAAGAAAGGTTTTGAGTGTTTTATTAATTAATCAAGTTTATCTTACAGCAATCAAAAAGATACTTTATTTAGTAACTTTAGTTTCGAACAATTTTCACTTGTCGTTTTCCCCCAATTTTGGTTAATAACAACGGCAGAAACATAAACTTGAACTGCTATAATTCAGCTCCACAAAATCAAAAGAAATTATATATTTTTAGTGTTATTTCAGCATTATAAAATTAAATTAAGCAATTTTAGTCTTCATTTTATAAGACTAAAAATTTCACTCCTAATTAATGTAAAAATTTAAAATATTAAAGCTATAGATATAACAAATTTTTAAAGCTTTTCTTAATAAACGTGTTGATTAAAATGAAACTAAACTGCGAACTTTATTTATTATCAAATAAAATCAAATCAAATCAAATTTTATTTATATATAGTTAGTACATACAATATAATATTACATACATAGAATATAATACAGTAATATAAATACGTCAAGAACTTAACAAGATACCGAAAGAATTAATATATAGCACATAGATAAAGTAGACGCCCTAACCATGAACAGATCTATAATTATAATTTATATCTTAATTTTCAGCACTAAAATAATTTGTATCTTTATTTCCTGCAATTTCTCAGGTTTACACAATGAAATTTAATAATTGGTGTCATAATTTTAGAGAGAGGTAAACACGTTTATTGAATAACACGACATAATAATTTTTATGCTGCTTCACTTCTTCTTCATTGGCCATCCACAAAATGAAGAGAAATAATTTATATTTAATTAAATTTTTTTCAGCGATATTTCAGCCTCATAAAATTAAATTAAACAATTATAGTCTTGATTTTATAAGACTAAAAATATCGAATTTACTCCTAACTAAAGTAAAAATTTTAAAACATTAAATTAGATAAAACAAATTTTTAGAGCTTTTCTTAATTAACCTATTAATCAAAATTAAATTGAACTGCGATCTATATTTATAATAATTATAATATATATCCTAATTTTCAGCAAATAAAATAATGTTTCTATTTATTTCTTGCAAGTTCTCAACTTTAAAAAATGAAATTAAACAATTTGTATCATAAATTTATTTAATCTAGTCTTACAATAATACATAACATTTTTTTATGTTAGGGGTTGTTTACAACGAGGCACTTGGTTGGTTTCACAATTTTTTTTTTTTTACAATTTATTCCGACTAGTTTCGATTGTAAAAAAATGTGAAATCAACCAAGTGCCTCATTGTAAACAACCCCTAATATTAAAAATGTTTCACCACGTGATAAACGAGAACCAAAATCAACAAATTTTTATGCTGCTTTATTTCTTCTTCAGCGGCCATCGAGCAATGGTCTTTCAGTCCTCGTAATTTTATTTTATGAGGTTGAAAGAATTACATTTTGAGTTTTTTTTTCTTAAATAATGTATAAATTAAAAAATCAGCTACACAAATAATTTAAACCTAATTTGCACTATTCTTTCAGCCTTACAAAATGAAATAAAACTAAAATTAAAATTACTTTTTAAGATATTCCCCAGATTAACTAAATGTTGAGTATTTTTCTTAAGTATAAACATATAAAAAAAATTCAATTGAACTGCAGTTGTTCAGCCTCGTAAATTGAAATAGAATGCTTTCTAACTTAATTTTTAACAGCTTTTCGTGTTCACAACTTTTTTTAATTGATCATCGATCGATGGAATTTCAGCCCTCGTAATATTTTTATGAGGTTGAAGGAATGACATTTTCCAATTTTATTTCTTTTTTATAATGTGAAAATCAACATTCTTTCAAACTTGCAAAATAAAACAAAACATTTATTATTATTAGACTCTACGAGATTCCGCAGATTAACTAAATTTAAGTTTAGTTCCTAAGTAATGTATAAAATAAAATTCAATTAAACTGCAGCCATTTAGCCTCGAAAAATGAAATAAAATGCTTTCTCTCATAATTTTCTAGGGCTTTTCGTGTTCACAAAATTAAAACACTTAGAGAATTTGTATTGTCTTTTTAAATTATAATATAATTATATTTTATCCAAATTTTTAGTATTTGACGTTCACATCCACTACAAGGGTATTACTTCGACTTTTTTTATATTTTTTGTATATGGTAGCTACGTAAAATAAAGAATTGTTTGATTGAATACTTTAAAAAATAATTGGATGTAAATATTCAGCCTCATTTTTAATTTAAAACAATTTTCAACTTAATTTTCTATTAATTTTAATCTAATATATGTAATTAAACTAATACTGACATCGCTATCTCGAGATTGTTAATTAAATAATTGATTATTGTATTTATTACTCCAAAGATTAATAAATAAAATAAAATAATTAAAAATGAAATAGACATATATTGATGTTTAATTATGAGGAAAATTTAATGACTTTAAAGAAAATTAGCATTAGAATTTTTAAATACTTAATTGTAGATGATTTTTTATTTAGATTACAGTTTCTGGTGTTTTTCTACTCGACCAATTTCACGCATCTTTTGATGCTGATGATGCTTATAAGTCGATTGTAGCCACTGAGGCAATATTTCGGCCATTTCCGGCACATTTAGGTCTAATTTTTGAAGACCTTTATAAATTTCCCGACTTGTATCAGTTTTACATTCTGCTCATTTTATTGAGGCAATATATTGGTCATTTCTGGTCTTATATTTTAAGACCTTTATAATTGTATTAGCTTGTGTCAGTGTGACATTTGGAATTATTGTTTCGTTTTATTTTCATTCCGAAGATCAATTCAATACAGAGAGAGAATAATATCTTTATTCGAACAATTAATACAATTTTGAGGAATATTTACAATAAGGGTTAGTCTGTCCGTTTGGGCTATTGACCATCGGTCTTTCTGCCCCAATTCAATACAATTAACATAAGAAATATTGAATTAGTTTCTCACTTAACCCGTGGTGAAACATTTTTGTATTAATTTGATTGAATTAAAACACTTGGTATGATTTCACTTGTTATTTATTTTACTCCGACTAGTTTCGACTATAAGTCATTCTCAATATTGTTTCTTCTTAAAAGGCAGATTAATTTTAATGAAATAGGGAAAGAGATCGTAAAGTTTTTCCCATAAAATTGTTATTATTTAAAGACAAAAACGAACGCAAAGTAAGAAATTTCTTTGGTTTAAAATATGAAGAGAGGGCCACGATTTAAAAAATATAATACATAAACAATTGTATTTTATTTTACAAGGCGGAAAGATCCATTCAATTTTGAGATTATTTTTTAATTAATGTATAAATACAAATTTTGTCCCTCTGCTTTACAAAATTAAATAAAATATAGTTTACTAGTAGTTAAAAATATCCTTTTTGTCACTGTGGAGAAGCGGATATTTTTAACTACTAGACATTTTTACTCTACTCTTCACGTACTCAAATATTCAAATAGAAATACAGAAATAAAATAATATGTTGGATGCTTAAAGCCATAATTTTGTTATACATCTTCAATCAGACGATAAATAAAATTGTACAAAGTACAGTTCGTAATATAAAATAATTTATATCTTAATTTTCTATGGTAGTTCAGTCCCTCAAGTGGAAATAAAATCATTTCATATTCATATTCATTTATTTCAGATTTGCAACAATATACAAATTACATAATAAATAAAAACTAATTTGCTGCGGATGTGTTTGTCATATAATAAATAATTACATTTGAAAATCTGGTCAAAAGAGAGAGTGTCTTTAATATCAGCGTTATTCTACCCTCACAAAATTGAATTAAACAATTTTCATCTCAATTCTATTTTATGAGACTTGTTTTGAACTAAAAATCAGTTTAACTTTGGTTAATCACTTAATAAAACTAAACCATTTCTAACTTGACTCCCTCAAGCATTTCAGCATCACAAAATTACATAAAATTTTTACTTTAGATTGGTTGAAAATTTTATTATTGAATAAATCAATGATTATCTTAATTCTATTTTATAAGACGTTTTTAAAAATTAAAAATTAATTAAACTTTGGTTAATTAGTGAATAAAAGAAAACTATTTCTAACTTAACTCCCTTGAGCATTTCATTCACAAAATTAAATAAAATTTTACCTTAGATTTATTGAAAATTTCATTATAGAATAAATCAATGTTTATCTTAATTCTATTTTATGAGACAAAATCAGTTAAACTTTGGTTAATCAGTGAATGGAAGAAAACCATTTCTATCTTAACTTTCTTTATCTTTTTAGCTTTACAATGTTTCATAAAAATTTTACCTTAGATTGATTGAAAATTTAATTATTGAATAAATCAATGTATATCTTAATTCTAGTTTATAGTTCTTTTTTAAAATTAAAAATCAATTAAACCTTGGTTAATCAGTGAATGAAAGAAAACCATTTTTACTTTAACTCCTTCCAGCCTTTCAGCAAAAATTAAATAAAATTTTTACTTTAGATTGATTGAAAAGTTCGTTATTGAATAAATCAATGTTTAAGTTTAATTCTATTTCATGAGTCGATTTTAAAATCAAAAATATTAGTAAATGAAATAAAACCATCTGTACCTTAACTCCCTCCAGCTTTTCAGCTTCACAAAATTTTATAAAGTTTTCACCGTAGATTGATTCAAAATTAAATTCAGCTGAAGAGGTAATCAATCAAATTGCTAAACAATTAATACAATAAAGAAAATGGTTTTGACCGTTACTACCTGATAATCTATACTTACACTGAATTGAAAAATTCATTATGTTTTAACCACAAATAATTAATACAATTTTGTGAAAACCAGAAAGTTTCTGTACCTTAATTTGCTAGTTTTTTAAATCTTAATTTTTTATTACTTACAACCGGATAATATACGAACTCTTGTCTTAAATTGAAATCGCCAAAACAGTTTTTCAAACACCTTCAGTCACATTCTCACCAATTTAAAATTAACTGTTCCCACGTAAGTGCAATTGTACCTTAATTTTCTGCATTTTAAAATATTAATTTTCTATTAATCACAATCAAATTCATTATGTTTTAATCACAATTAATTAATACAATTTTCTGAAAAACAATAAGTTCTTGAGTAAGTGCATTTGTAACTTAATTTTCTGCTCTTTAAAATCTTAATTTTTTATTAATTACAATCGAAAATCATGTCTAAAATTGCAATCATCAAAACACCTTCAGGTTAATTCACTCCAATTTTAAATTAACTGTTCCAGTGCAATTGTTCCTTAATTTTTTGCTTTTTAAAACCCAAATTTTTTATTATTTACAATCGGATATCCACGTACGAACTTAATTCTAAAATTACAATCGCCTAAACCGTTTTACAACACCTTCAATTACATTCTCTCCAATTTAAAATTAACTGTACGAAACGTAATACTTTCTAGAAAAAACTGTAAATTCTGGTAATTGATGGATGACGGTGACGGTGTTTACAAGATTACCAACAATTTAATTAATAAGCGAATAGTGGAGAGCTATGATTATAAATCAGCATAAATCAGCATAAACCTGCCAACATATGATGTACGCAAAAACTACGTTTAGAATAAATTCGTAATTAATCAAATATTGTAAAAAAATACTTTACATTAGCATGATTAATATTTTATAAATTATATTATATGATGAATGTTAAAACGGTTTGACCTAAAATTTATAAATGATCTTTATTAAATTTATCTAAGTTTTCAATAATAATAATAAATTTTATTGAAATATATATGTACTACATGACAAAATCACTACAATAAAATCAAATTCTACCGCTAATTGAATTCGTCACAAAAAACAAAAATTTACTTAAATTGATTAAATTGATTGAATTAATTGAATTAATTGCTAATCCTTTGATAATGGCCACTTTGTGTGTGAAATGTACCATTGGTAAATCAAATTATGAAGGAAGGTTATTAGTGCTTTATTCGTCAAAAAATTTACTTATTTATTATGAATATTTTGAACTGTACTGTATTTTATTTTTAAATATTAAGTGTAATTATACATACAGAATTAAGATTGTAGCACTCTTACAACCTTTACAATGTAATTAAAGGTTTAAAATTATAGATGCTTAACGAATAATGCCTATGTAAGTATAATAATACATTTAACTGAAGTTATAATCTTTACTCAGTAAACTATAGCCGTGGTTAAATTAAACACATTAGAATTCCTTCCTTTACAATCAATTTTTATTAATTAGATGCACATTTCGGTCATCATGAATAGCTAACTGTAGTCATTCCAGTTATTTAGACTAAGCTAATAAAAACAGAATTGCTGCTATTAATCAATTTACAAATATATTTATCTATTCTTGAAAATTGATAAAATAAAATATTAAAACTGAATCTGGTACAAATTCTTAATAAAAAGAAAATTCAAATGTTTAATCTAGCTTCAATAAAATTACAAAGAAGTCTTTCTACACATGATTTTTGAAAGAGAGAGAGAATAACATCTTTATTTAGATTAACATAAAAATGTTTGTGTTTTTTACCACTCCATTTTTTTCAAGATGTACCATAAAGTGAACGATTTTAATTGTGAACATTTAAACATAAATATATTTGGAACAAATATAGATTAATTCAAAATAAGGATTAGTCCTTACATTTGGGCTCTCAACCATCTGTCTTTCTGCCCTCTAATTAATGTAAATATAAGTAAATTTGCTGTCTAGACTAATAAATTGATGTTTATGTTCAGGGGGGATAGTGCAGAACTTATTAAGGAGAGATACATTGAATTGATTGTTGGCAAATTGTACATTTAAGCTATTAATACGTTGTGATAATAGAGTGACTTGGGTGATTTCCTAGAGGAGAACATTATGAAGTGAGTTGACTGATTATAATTATATATATTATTATAAAAAGATTTATTCTTTTTATGTAAAAAAAAGTCATTTTTACTTATTAAAACTCTTACTTCAATTTATTATAAACAATATTTGATTACAGTCCCTGAACGTATTAATTTCAAGCCGAAGTAAAGTTTGAAACCGTGGGGTAATCCGTTGTTTAAAACTTCAATTTTCAACGGAATTTCTGCCTTTTCACCCCGGAATTCCCCTGAGTTATTAAAGCTGAATTCAGCCCGGACTGAGAAAGATCTGGTGCTTCGGTAATCCCCTCGAGTTCTATGTATCAATCAGACATGGAATAAGTGTCATTTTAAAATGAAACGAAAAACATAAAATTTCCAGTAATCAATATATTCTCTTTAGAAAAATTACAAGAAATAATATAGAAATTTCTCCTGAAATTAATTATTAGAGGATTATTAAACAAAAACGTTTACTTTGTTAATATCACACTTTAAATGATATTAACAAAGTAAACGTTTTTGTTTAATTTTCCAAAATGTATCACGAAGTTAACGCCTCAACCATTAATCAATTAATTATTAGAGGATTTATTACAGAAAATTTTACTTAAGATTCCTATTATGAATGTTTGAAAATTATTTACAAATAAATAACATTCAAATATGTTACAAAAGTTATTATAAATATTGAAAACTCTGATTCTTAACAATCCCCTCGAGTTCTATGAATCAATCAGCAACGGAATATGTGGCATTTTAAAATGAAACGTTAACATTCAATTTCTAGTAATAATAATCAATATATTTCCTTTAGAAAAATTACAAGAAATTATATAAATCAGCTACTGCGAATAATTTATTTTTTCCGAAATTGATGAGATTATTAGAAAATTTATTACAGAAAATAATACTTACATTCCCTAGGTATTATTGAATTTTTATATGAAATTTAATATGCTACAAAAGTAATTATAAATATTAAAAAATCTAGTGACAATCCCCTCGAGTTCTGTGAATCAATCAGCTGCGGAATAATTGGCATTTTAAAATGAAACGTAAACATGAAATTTCTAGTAATAATAATCAATATATTCGCTTCATGAAAATTTCAAGAAATTCTAACAAAATCAGCCACTGCGAATAATTGATTTCTCCCGAAATTGATAAGAAATTATTGGAAAATTTAATATAGAAAATAATACTTAAGATTCCTGGATATTATAAGATGTTAAAAAAAAATATTTAAAATTACGAAAACTACGAAAACTGTTTTGTAAATCAACTACAGAAATCAAATACAGAAAATAATACTTAAGATTCCTGAATATTATAAAATGTTTAAAAAATATATTTAAAACTACGAAAACTACGAAAACTGTTTTGTAAATCAATTACAAAAATCAAATACAGAAAAGAATACTTAAGATTCCTGGATATTATAAAATGTTATAAAAAATTATTTAACACTACGAAAACTACAAAAACTGTTCTATAAATCAATTAGCCATCGAGAAAGAGAATAATATGATGGCACAAACTAAGTGTTTATCAATTATTTACTTAATAAGAGGATTTATTAAGCACTAAAATGTTAAATTAAGCACTTACTTCAAATTATTTTTAAGTGGCTCGAATTTCTATCAATTCCTGATCATTTTATAAGCTCAATAATGAAGTTTAAGTTCGTTACTGATGGAAACTAGAATCATCTAAATTAAACTGCATGATATTAACAACTTTTCAAATTTGCAGCATGAAATTAACACATAAATCATTTATCAATTAATCAAAGAGTTTTAAAAATAATTGCAAATTTTTAATCAAATTATTAATAATAATGTAATATGAAATGAATACTTTTAAGATCAAAGAATTAATTCTCAGTTAGATATGTTTGTAATTCATTTGAGGATGGTTGTTATTGACCAAAACACGTGTCAGGAAACTAAATAAATAAATATCACATAATGAAATCAAACAAGGGTTTAGTGAAATTGCATTCTTCATAATTGTTAATTATTATAAACTCAATAATATGACAGAATGGCACAATTACAATATAATTAGCTGTGTTGAAGTGAATACCTTTAAAATCCAAGAATTTATTCTCAGTCAGTTATTTTTGTAATTCCTTTGAGAATGGTTGCTATTAACCGAAACACGTATCAGAAAGCTGATTATTACATAGTGAATTCGAACAAGTGTTCAGTGAAATTGCTTACTTCATAGTTGCTAATTATTATAAACTCATTGATATGATAGAATGACACAAAAAATATTTATCCAATCAACTACATATAGTTTTCATATTAATGAAAATCAAAAACCACTAAAGTAAATTGATTAATGTTTGAGGCGTTTACTTCGTGATATCTCGAATATTTAAATAAAATACTTTTTGGTTGATATCATGCTATATTTTTGTATCTCTTGGTCGAAACTTGAGTCATTTGCAAGATATAGTGTGACATTAACAAAGAAAGTGTTACGATGAATTAAATAATGTAATATATAATATTTTTTGTAAGCAGAAGAAGCAAAGAAAATTAAGAATAAAGAATAATGAATAAATTCTTACTTAACCCGTGGTGAAACATTTTTATATTAATTAGAAGTTAATTAAACTCTTGGTGTTATTTCACAATATATTTCTCCTACTAGTGAAAGTGTTTCTTGATCGAAACTCAAAACTTGCAAAAATGTGCTGTGATATCAAAAAAGAAAGTGTTTTATTTAAACATTAAAGAAAATTTTAATATAGAAAACTAAATATAGGGGAAGAAATTCTTTAAGATCACATCCTGAACAAATCACCCCAATTATTTTATTGCTTATAATGTTATCCTCTAGTTTAATATACGAATGAATTTTTTATATTTCTCACGAATAAAAATTATTCATTATTAAAAACTTATTGAAGAACATCAATAGTATTTATAAAATAAAGTCTAATAATAGATTTGTTAATGATAATGTACTAAGTTCTACATATGTGTATGCTATTGTAAAAGGTGAAACCGTAAATAAATGAATAAATAAAAGAATAAATGAACAATGAATAAAACACTTGCTATGTTTTTTTTATTCAGTGTTCATTATGAATTACCACGTAGTAACGGTCGCAATTATCATTATGATTAAATGAATAAATAAATAATCTGTAATTACAGGCCGTTGCTGGATTTGTGGGTTCGTGTTCCAGTCCGGCATTAAATTTTTTTTAAAGGTAAAAACACTATGATGATCTAAAAGATATTGTTATATATATAATTTCTTAATATTATTAAAAATTTAATTACAATTTCCATTGTATCTCCAGTTTTATCCAAAAGTTTACATCATTTCTTTTTCTTTATCATCCTAAACATACAATTCCATCAAAAAAAGTTTCAATAAAATATGAATTATCTTCTTTATTCGCCATCTTATTAGACTAAGGTTAGATCCACCAGATTATAGAACTCTTGGATTGAAGACATGCCTTTCTTGTACTCTAGCTAAAAATGCTCAAATCAAATTATAGGGTTTTAAGAGTGAACAGAAATGTTTGTTGTAGTTTTCTTCGACACTATTAAAGCTAAATTTATTACATTTCTTTTTGTTTATCATTTATACAATTTCATCCAAAAAGGTTTCCATAAAAACTTAATTCTCTTCATAATCCACCAACTTATTAGATTAAGGTTAGATCCACCAGATTATAGAGCTCTTGGATTAAAGACATTTATTTCTTGTACTCTTCTTAGAAATGATCAAATCAAATTATGGAGTTTTAAGAGTGAATAGAATTGTTTGTTGTAGTTTTCTTCGACACTATTAGAGTTAAGTTTATTACATTTCTTTTTCTTTGTCATTAATACAATTTCATCCAAAAAAGTTTCCATAAAAAATTAATTGTCTTCATTATCCACCATCTTATTAGATTAAGATTAGATCCACCTGATTATAGAGCTCTTGGATTAAAGCCATGTCTTTCTTGCACTCTTCTAAGAAATGCTCAAATCAAATTATAGCATTTTAAGAGAGAATAGAAAATTTTGGCACAATTTTCTTTGATACTATTAGAGTTCTTTGAGTGAAGAGATAACTTTGCTGTAGTCTTCTTACATTCAGAAATCTTTAAAACTCCCCATTTCTTGAAGTGCGGAGATATCGTTGTTTAGCCTATTTTAACTACGAAATCTTTATCAAAACGGAATTTACAGATGATTTTATTTTCAGACTAACAATACGTTATATTTTCTTCGTGCTCTTTAATAAAGAAAATGATGCAAAAGGACTTAAAAATTAAAACTACAATTAATATTCATAAAATGTCAATTTCTTCATTTACTGCAATACAGAGATTTATGTGTCAACAATACGTTATGCTTTCTTCGGGATCTTTTAAGAAGAAACACTACAAATCTACAATTTTATTCAGAATCGATTTTTTTTTTCACAAAAAGTCAATTTCTTTGTTTACCATACCAAGCTTCTTTTTTTTTCTACAATAAAGAGTCAACAATACGTTATGCTTTCTTAGTGCTCTTTTAAGAAGAAAATGATGCTTAAAAATAAAAACTACAAATTTACAATTTTATTCAGAATCAAATTTTGTATTTATATAAAGTCAATTTCTTCATTTACTATACCAAAATTATAATTCCATACAGCATTCTTCCTTTTCTTCTACAATAAAGAGTTTTTATGCGTCAACAAGACAGTATGTTTTCTTCGTGCTCTTTTAAGAAGAAAATTACGCAGAACAACTTAAAAACAAAAACTACAAATCTACAATTTTATTCAGAATCCAATTTTGTCTTCATAATAATTCAATTTCTTCTTTTACCATACCAAAATTAAAATTCCATATAGCATTCTTCCTTTTCTTCTACAATTAAGAGTTTTTTGTGTCAACAATACGTTATGTTTTCTTCGTGCTATTTTAAGAAGAAAATTATGCAAAAGGACTTAAAAATAAAAACTACAAATCTACAGTTTCATTTAGAATCGAATTTTTTATTCATAAAAAGTCAATTTCTTTCTTTACCATACAAAGCTTGTAACTCCATCCAATGTTCTTCCTTTTTTCTACAATAAAGATATGTATGTATCAACAATACGTTATGTTTTCTTTGTGCTCTTTTAAGAAGAAAATTATGCAAAAGGACTTAAAAATAAAAACTACAAATCTACAATTTCATTCAGAATGTAATTTTTTTCTTCGAAACTATTAGAGTTCTTTGAGTGAAGAAATAACTTTGTTGTAGTCTTCTTACATTCAAATATCACTAAAACTCTACATTACTTGAAGTGCATATCTTTTTTTAGATAATTTTAACTATAAAATCTTAATCAAAACGAAGTTTACAAATGGCTTTGTTCTCAAGCTAACAATACGTGTTTTCTTCGTTCTTTGTTAAGAAGAAAATAATGCAAAAGAACTTAAAAATAAAAACTACAAATCTACAATTTTATTCAGAATCTATTTTTTTCTTCATAAAAAGTCAATCAATACAGCATTCTTCCTTTCTTACAACAATAAAGAGTTTTATGGGTCAACAATACTCTGTCTTTTTCGTGCTCGTTTTAGAAGAAAATAATGCAAAAGAACTTAAAAATTGAAACCAAAATTCTACAATTTCATACAGAATCCAATATTTTATTCATATAAAGTCAATTTTTTCATTTACTATACCAAGCTCGTAATTCCATACAACATTCTTCCTTTTCTTCTACAATGAAGAGTTTTTTTTATGTGTCAACAAAACGTTATGTTTTCTTCGTGCTCTTTTTAGAAGAAAATTATGCAAAAGGACTTAAAAATAAAAACTACAAATCTACAATTTCATTCAGAATCTAATTTTTTCTTCATAAAAAGTAAATTTCTTCATTTACCCTACCAAGCTTGTAATTCCATGCAACGTTCTTCCTTTTTTCTACAATAAAGAGATTTATGTGTCAACAATACGTTATATTTTCTTCGCCCTCTTTTAAGAAGAAAATAATACAAAAGAACTTAAAACCAAAAACCACAAATCTACAATTGTATTCAGAATCGAATTTTTTCTTCATAATAAGCCAATTTCTTTATTTACCATACGAAGCTTGTAATTACATCCAATGTTCTTTCTTTGATTCTCCAATAAAGAGTTTTATTTGTCATTTATGCGTAATTGAACTCGAAAGAATTATTAATAGGTTCTCAAAAATGTTTCAGAAGTGAACACTTTTAGCTGAACCACAATGGATTGCCAAAATTAAAAATAAATCAAAATTAATTACATAATTGATTTAATCATTCTGTCGAAAGAGAAGTGATATTTTGGACTTTATTTATTAACTAATTTAGATGTTCAGATTAACAAAGTCACATTACATCTCTTTTAAAATTGTGAAATACTTCACAATTACTTATTAAAGTTGTTTCCTCTTTATTTTATTCTTTGATGGGTGTGCTAATTTCAACACACAAATCACTTCTTTATAATTCAATATCTCTCGAAGAATTAACTAAAGAAGCATTAATTAGAACACTAACGTTTTCTTCAGAATTAATTTTTATTTCGCTAGATGTACATTTCAAGTTTTAATCATGTCTTCACGTAACTTAACAACAAATTTCTATAGCTAAAGAAGCAGTTGTTTCAATAAGTGATTTGTTCTGTAGTCTGAATCTCATTGTTGAAGATTTACGAAATGTATCGAATTTTTAATTTGTTAGTTCATTTGAATATTGATTACTTCATATAAACTACTTTTTGATTTTGGAAGAAAAGAATTACTTCTATTACTACATATTTTAGTTATGAAGTGGAAAAGCTTATAAACGCTTTTAATTGAGTGATCTTAATTTATTCTTTTGTCCAGGCTTGAGTCAAAGAAATAATTTAAGGCAATCTAAGGAAGTATAATAAAAATTATTGTACTGCCCTCCCGAAATAAAATTAAAAGTCGAATTCAATTACTTTATTGATGTCTCAGGAATCGACGATACTTTATTGATTATTTATGTAAGCATATTTTCGTTTAAAGTTAAATGTTTGATTTAAAGGGAGTACATACGTTTTAACAAGACCAAAGTAATAATTTATATAAATCGATAGTATAGTATATAACGTATATAATCTATCTAGTACACTAAATCACTTTAAAATTTAGAGCATAGATCTTGAAATCGGGGTTCACGTCTTCTGGTGTTCCTCCACTCGACCCATTATACTTTGCAGTTGGTGATAATTTCCATCAGGTGACTAGCAACCGTTGAGGTAATATTTTTGCTATTCCTACCTTAGTTAGGTCAAAAAGCAAACCTTCATCAAAAGGTACTGAATACATTCTTGAATACTAAGTTGACTTGGCAGTGGTTCATTTTGAAGGATTAGAGAAAAAGAGCTTTGAATCTCAATAATCAAATACATTAAGTCATTTACGTTGTAGAAAATTGAATAATATTTAATTTGGCTTGTAGTCTTAATAAGATTCATTCTAGTATACTAACGAAATATTTCGTACTTACTTCATAATTCATCATAAATCACCCCTTAGCTCAAAGCCCTGTTGCTCAAAGCCACCTAATATTTATTGCAGAAATTGTGTGTCAATTTGAAGTACAGTTTGAGAATGACAAGCCTAACTCTGTCAAAACTATAACCACAATTATTATAAAGTGTATGATATTATTATCATTCTTTAAAATACGTAAATATTAATGACCTCATTGGTACTATCTGTAATTTAAAACCGAAAAATGTATCTAAAAACCACAGATAATTGTAGCACCTAGTTTCTCTTCTCCGTAAAAATTTAACACCACCTCCGGCTCTAAACCGCATAGTTTCCTTCGGAAAACCAACCGTCCATCGCGATCAACACGTCGGCAGTCAGTGACCGCTAATGCTTCCTAGTAATTAAGCTTCACGGTCAGACCGCGGACACGAAATGTTTGTGCAAGATTGCCATTGCACCTTTTTAATTGGATTAATTATGTGGAGGTAACGGGCCCACAGATAATTGGTGAATAATTTAGATCCGGGCGACAAAAACGTAATTGCCTTTTTGCTCCGTCCGGGATGGACCGAACCCAATTACTGTGGGACGGCACACATTTTTAGAAAGGAAGTCGATAGAGAGAAGAAGAAGAAAAAAAAAAACATGAGACGAAATGTAGGTAGACATAGAAATATCGGCGTAGTTTTTTTTCTATAATTAATTAATCAGATAAACTTGTTTATTTATTCAGTTTGAGGAATTTAATTATTTAATTTCCCTCATTCAAAATTTACCACTCGTGTAAGGAAAGAGAAAAAATATGCTACAAGGTATAAAAGTTTCTGTTACTTATTTAAAACTTAATTGATCTAATTGTTTTAATCAAGTTATTATCATCTGCACGTAACACAATTATTCCAAAACTTATTTAAAACTTATATTATAGATTAAAACTTTGTAATAACTGAACTTTAACGAGAGAATTAAATTCTCACTTAACATAATGTGGTGATATACATTTTTATCTTAATTAGAAGGTTAATTTAATAAAATCGTAAGAGTTCGTAACTGATCTGTAGATATGATTATCTTTTGTGAATATATTTAAAGTATGAAAAGTGTACAAAATGAAAATTGCGTCAGAAAATTTGCTTGAACTAGGCTTGATATCATATACCTTTCAATTAAATTCATAGATAAAAAGAAACAATAAGTTTTATGTTTATTAAGTAATATCATTTTTATTTTCCCTGCTCTCAAAAGCTCTATGCTGGTGAGATCAAATATAGATCAAAACCGGTTCGTAAGTGTTGTTGATTGGGAAGCAATAATCCAACAATTTTTGCATTATTTATATTTAAAAATTGATGCATTCTATTTTCAATATGATAATTATATTGTTTCTATAATGAAATATACCTTTTAATTAAATTCATAGATACAATGAAACAATACGTCCATTTTAAATTATAGAAATTATAATAATATTTATACGTGTTCTTCAAGTAATATTATTTTCATTTTCCCTGCTCTCAAAAGCTCTATGCTGATGAGATCCAAAGTAAATCAAAACCGGTCCGCGACTGTTGCTGATTGGGAAACAATAATCCAATATTATTACATTATTTATATTTAACAATTAATGCATTCCATTTTCAATATGATTATTAAATTGCTTCTATAATGAAACACAAAATGTATTCAATACTTGTAATGATACATATTTTATAATCACTTTGGTAAATTTTCGTAAATGAAATACGATAATTTACCAAAGTGATTAGAATATGCACTTTCAACAACTAACAGCCTCAACTATTCAGTTATATATTTTATAACTTTAAATAAGATAAAATAAAGTTTGTGTGATTACAAAATTTTATTATTATCATTAATTATATTTCTTTCGATATTTAGTACTTAAACACGTTCAGGAATAATAATAATAATAATAATAAATTCATTTCGAAGCCTTTCAAGATATTTTCTAGGTCATGACAGATATCAAAACAAAAATATTATGAGCGATGGACCGTAGGGGAAAGGGCAGAGTGAAGGCTTTCCCTCGGCTGTAAAAGGATGATTAATGATGAGAATACATAGAAATATTAAGAATGTGGCATTTAGACAACAAATGGCAATGCTGAAAGGGATTACAATATTTATTATTGGGTGTTTTCCGTTCAAACACATTTTATAAATATATCGTTACATGTTTACCAACGTATATATTCGAAAGCAAGTATTAATCAAGTACATTTAATATTAATCATGAGACTGATGGCTATAAAAATGGACATAATAATTATAAATTGATGGAAGCCTCCATTGTAAAGGAGGTGTAATAATTATTTGATTCATTATTCATCGAAGTGAAATAATTTATCATATAGATGTAAAAAATTTATAATATAATATTTCAAATACGCACTTAAGATCTTTCAGAAAATAATTATTCGAATGAATTAATTTCTTGTTTAATCAGTGGTGAATCATTGTTGTATCAAATACACACTTAAGATCTTTCAGAAAATAATCATTCAAATGAATTAAATTCTTATTTGACACGTGGTGAACCATTGTTGTATTAATTACATTGTTGATTAAAACACTTTCGTTTATTAATCATATAATCATAATTTTATTTATGTATCTATTTATTAATTAACATCGTTGTACTCCTTTCTTAAAAATAAAACAAAATTTTTAATATAAAATATCTAAATATACTCAAAATTTCTATCGAAAGTAGAAGGATCATCAAAGGATCTTCCACTCAAACATCATCATCATCATCAATACTTCTTGTAGTATATTTTTATATTTTTAATGCTTAAATAAAGCATATTTTAATCTTTTATTAGACATATTTCAATTTAAACAAATAAATGAAGTAAAATATCTATTTCAAAAAATGATAATGCTATATAATGAGAGGAGTAAAAAATAATCTTTATAACTTATTATAAATAAATTCAACCGTGTATTTCATTGTAGTAATCAATTATCTTTAAAAATTATCACGCTGGAATAAATATTCAAAAAAATATTAATCTTAATTCACATCTCTGATAATAATAGAAACAGGAATTTAATAGTGTACTTTTTATACATCAATTTTTTTAAATTGAAATCTCATCTTGTCTAAAAGTTTGTCATGTTTACGGCTTCTGGAGAGCAATAAATAAGAACATTTCAAAGATTTTAAACTGTGTTATACCCAGTGGCAATTGGAGTGTGCACTCGTAAAACTATTCAACATCTCAAATGTATCTCTAGGGGAATTAAATTAACATAGATTTATGGCGAAATCCTTGGGTGATTGTACAGACGGACTCTGATTAATTAAATTTTATTTTAGAAACCATTACATAAAATACCAACAGTGTAGTAAGTAAATAAAAGTACAGTAAGGATAAATAAATCATTGCTTTAAATGAATAATTAAGAATAAAAATGAAAAATATTCGAGGAGTGAAAAATTTATTTATAAAATATATTAAATTCAATTAAGAGATTTATTAATTATTTTGTCATCATTAATTTCATATAGCTTCCTTATTTTAAAATTCAAAGTTGTTGTTTCTTTAATGGTAACTGATTTTGACCATGTTAGTAAGATTCTTAAATTAATGTTTAAAAAACGCTAAAAATTACAATGACTATTTACAAACAGACTGATAAAAAGTGTCGTTCTTCTGATATTACAATTTCATTCAGAAAATTATGAGTTTAATAGCTTTCAATCTTAATTATAAGGTTAATTAAACACTTGGTTTGGTTTCATTGTTTTTTCTTTTCAATTTTATCTTATATACCTTATAAAATTAACGCTAAAAACTCTAATAGTGAAATGAAACAACTTTTCTTGATATTATAAAATCTACATCAACGTTTTGTGTTAAATATTGAAACTTCTGCTTCGTAATTCCTAAACTGTAAGATTATTATCCATAAAATGTAATATTTAGTATAGAAAAAATTCCTTTGATAAAAATTTCTGATTGATTATAACCATCAACCTTATCTGTAGAAATTTATTAAGCCAATATGTTTCTCAGCAACTTCTTTGTTTATCCAATTTAATCTAGTTTAATTTAGTTATACAAGAATTAAAAGATAATTTCTTAAATTCCATTTCATAAACTTTGAATAAAATATTTAGAAATTTTTTGTCACTATCTTAAAAAACGAATATTTAAAAAACGTAAAGGATTTTAATACATTTTGATTATCTTAAAACGAATTAATTAAAAAGGTATTCATTTTATTATCTTGCACTTTTTACAAATAATTTAGAAACAAATTCTATTGTTTTTTATATTTAAAAAAAATTTAAATTAATTTTTGCATAATTTCTTCCTTTTAATTTTTTCCTCTTTGCTTTTGCAACTTTTGATATCTGGTTACATTAGCAAATACAACATATTGGCTTGTATTCTATAAACTGTTTCTTATTTATATCTCTATCATCACTTTAAATATTTATTTCTGTATTAGAAACAAGAATTTCTTCCTCGTAAGTTTTGTTGATTACTTTTATTTTTTTCTCCGTCTCTATTAAAACAATTTTAATACAAAATCGTAGTATTAGAAGGAATAAGAACAGGTGAACAAATTTATTATGTTGTAAACTGGCCCTCAATCTGAGGAACAGTTGGTTGTATGTAACGCAAAACTCTATTTTTCTTATTTTTAAATGTTCATCATTTTAAAATTAGAAGTTTATTTCTATACTTTACATCTGAATCTGCTTTAATTAACAGATGACTTTCAAAGTCAGTTCTTTCATCAAATCTGTTTAGCTACAAGTATTACAATTACAATATGATTCCTATCAAAAACTTTTAACTGAATAGGATATTGAACTTTTAATATTAATTAATCCTTAACACTTATAGAATCAAAAGCTTTAGAAGTTAACTTCATAGATCTCATATGAATAGAGTACATATAGAGTCGAAAGGTCGAAAGTCTTTGTAGGACTAATTAGAAACCATTTCGTAGATGTTGAAAGGAAAAAAAATCATCAAATATGATATTTTAAATATTTTGTGATAATAATAGTTTTTTTGTCACTTTCTAAAACTTACTGAAATTATAGAAGGCTTAATTAATTGATAAAATTTTTAGATATTAATATCAACTATTTCGTATACTCTCCGACTGCGCCAATTTCCAAACATGCACAACTGAATCCTTTAAACATAAAAAATTCAAGTTCTGAAGAAAGGCGAAATGTAGCAAATCCAAAACTTTGCAAATTCGAAGAATTAAGTCTAACTCTTACAATGAACATAGAATATCAGTTTCTTGTAAATGTAAAATTTGGGTTCAATTTGGTGTAACATTGAAAGACAAGATCTCCAAACAAATATCTAGATTCATCAATAAATTTCTTTGTTGTTAATAGTTTGCGTAAATCAACCAATCGATTCGAAACAAATATTAGAAGATCTATCAAAATCTTAAATCACTGCCATTTATATGAAGATGAAAAGCTTACAAACTGACCTCAGAGTTCATCTGTACATCGCAAAAGTTTCACATGTTTATTTTAATAATAGCAGGTAAATATTTACCTTAACAATTTCACAGTTTTAAATAACTATTAGATGATCTAACAAAATCTTGAATCACTTATACTTATCTGAAGTTATTAAGCTTACAAACTGACCTCAGAAGTCCTCTGTGGGTTACAATAGTTTCACATATTAATTTCAATAATTAAAGGTAAAAATCTACTTCAACACTTTCATAACTTTAAATAACTATTAGAAGATCTAACAAAATCTTAAAACACTTATATTTATATAAAGATAAAAATCTAACAAACCTACCTCAGAAGTCATTTGTGCGACGCAACGCATGTTTATTTCAATAATTGGAAGGAACAAATCTACTTCACACTTTCACAGTTGTAATCAATGATTAGAAAAGCTTGGAAAATTAATTTCATTCTTAGATCTAAAGAGAATAAGCTAAAAACTGACTTTAACTATAAACCATATATTTAGTTCAGTATAAATTTTGTTCATTTTAGGCCACAATTAGAACTTAAAAAAGATAACTTAAAAACTGGCTTGAATCACCAACTATTTTGTTTGGTATAGGTTTAGTTAATTTTAAACAAGAATTAAAATTCGATCCATCAATAAAATTCTTTCTTGTTAATAGTTTGCTTAAATCAACCAATCAGTTCAAAACAAATCTTAGAAGATCCAACAAAATCTTAAATCCCTTATATTTATATGAAGATGAAAAGCTGACAAACTGGTCTCAGTCATCTGCGCGTTCCAAGAGTTTCTCATGCTAATTTCAATAATTGCAGGTGAAAATCTACTTCAACACATTCACAGTTACAAAATAAATTTCATTCTTAGATCTGAAGAGAAAAAGCTACTTTCACAGTTTCAAACAATGATTAGAAGAGCTTTTAAAATGTATCTAAAGAGGAAAAGCTAAAAATTGACTTCAACCATAAACCATATACTTTGTTAAGTATCGATTTCGTTCATTTTAAGCAACAATTACAACTTATAAAGAAAACTTAAGAATTTTAATCATTAACTATTTTGTTTAATATAGATTTCGTTAATTTTAAACAACAATTAAAATCAGATTCATCAATAAAATTCTTTGTTGTTAATAGTTTGCACAAATCAATCAATCAGTTCGAAACAAATATTAGAAGATCTAACAAAAGCTTAAATTACATACATTTATGTGAAGATGAAAATCTGACAAATTGGCCTCAGAAGTCATCTGAATCTGAACAAGGTTTATTTCAATAATTGCAAGTAAAAAATCTACCTCAATACTTTTACAATTTTGAATAAGAAGAACTTACAAAATTAATTCAATTTTTAAATCTAAAGAGAAAAGCTAAAAACTGAATTCAACCATCATCCATACACTTTGTTGAGTAAAGATTTTGATAATTTTAAACAAGAAGGAGAACTTATAAAAATAAAAACCTAAAAATTGACTTCAATCATAAACTATTTTGTTTAGTATAGATTTCGTTAATATTAAACAACAATTAGAACTTATAAAATCTTGGATTACTTGCTATGCATGTATCTAAATAAAAAACACAGAAAAACTGACCTTGCAAGTCATCTAGGGATCAAAAGACTTTCACATTAAAAAGTCTTACAAAATTACTTTAAATTTTGGATCATTTACACAACTATTTTCTCTAGTATAGATTTCGTTAATTTTAAACAACAATTAGAACTTATAAAATCTTGGATTACTTGCTGTGCATGTATCTAAATAGAAGAGACGGGAAAACTGACCTTGCAAGTCATCTAAGGATCAAAAGACTTTCACATTATATTTATTTATTTTTTTAAATTTGCGTTAATTACTTTAAATTTTGGATCATTTACACTTATCTTAAACACTGGATTGATGAGGCTAAAATTCTGCCACAGTATATGGTTTCAGAAACGATTTAATTATTCTTATTAACTTAGTTTAGTTTAGTTTAGTTTATTGACTTTACAAGTATTACAAACTTTTGATGAAGTATTAAAACAAAAGAAGCAACTTTCTTTGACAAATTAGACACTTTCAGAAACTTGATCAGATAATAAATAAACTATATTTTGGTAATATTACAAACGGTGATAATAACAAACTTTATTAGATGGTAAACAAACTATTCTTTGTTAATATCACACACGGTGATATTAACAAAGTATAGTTTATTACTCATCTGATAAAGCGGCTGATTCAAGATGTATCACAAAGTTATGGCTTCGAGCATTCAACAAATTAGAAATTTTCACATCTGGTTTGATCAAAAAGGTAATCAAGTACAAACGCGTATCGATCTATTACAAAACAATATTTGCTGATTTTCATTCAGATTTCTTTCACCTGTAATCTTAGGTGAAACATTTGTATCTTCATAGCAGAAAAATGTAACAATTTTGTCCCTTTACTAAATTTCTTCATCAGTTTAGATCAATAAAGTACGCAAACTAGTATCAATTGCAAACTTTCATTAATACAATTTCAAATCAACAAGCTATTTTCAGCTCTACAGTTTCAAGCAGCTTTTAAAATTTTAGTTTAGTTTATTTTATCTACAAGATCTATTAAAAATAACATAAAAAATAGCTACATAAATATTAAATCATTTTGAAATTTGAAGCATAGATCTTCAAGGCGGAGTACACAATGTCTCGTATTCTTTCACTCGACTCATGGCAATTGTTAGTTGCTGATGAAACTTGTAAGGCGATCGTAGCCACTAAGGCAATATTTTGACCGTTTCTGACATGTTTAGATCCACTTTTTGGAAACCTATATTATTTTACGGGCTTGTGTTAGTGTACCATTTTTGTAATTACGTTAAATCTTTGGTCCAATAAATTCATCTGAAGAGGCAAAGCTAAAAATAACTGACTTTGGGAGTCACCTGTTAATTGAAGGAGTTAAGGAGTTACAATCTTTGGTCACTATCTATCTATTTATCTAAAGAGGAAAAGACAAAAAGAACTGATTTTGAAAGTCACCTATTAATTGAAGGAGATAAGGAGTTCAAATCTTTGATCACATACATTTATCTGAAGAGGAAAAGCTAAAAAGAACTGACTTTGAAAGTCACCTGTTAATTGAATTAGTTAAGGTGTTAAAATCTTTGGTCACATATATTTATCTAAAGAGGGAAATCTAAAAAGAACTGGCTTTGAATGCCACCTATTAATTGAAGGAGTTAAGGAGTTTAAATATTTGGTCACATACATTTATCTAAAGAGGAAGAGATACAAAGAACTGACTTTGAAAGTCATCTGTTAATTGAAGGAGTTAAGGAGTTAATGAATGAATTTAAACTTTTGGTCACATATATTTATCTAAAGCGGGAAAGTTAAAAAGAACTCACTTTGAAAGTCACCTCTTAATTGAATTAGTTAAGGTGTTAAAATCTTTGGTCACATATATTTATCTAAAGAGGGAAATCTAAAAAGAACTGACTTTAAATGTGACCTATTAATTGAAGGAGTTAAGGAGTTTAAATCTTTGGTCACATATATCTATCTAAAGAGGAAAAGCTAAGAAGAACTGAACCACCTGTTAATTTAAAGAATTTAAATCTCTGGTCACATATATTTATCTAAAGTGTGAAAGCGAAAAATAACTGAGTTTGAAAGTCACCTGTTAATTGAAGAAGTTCTGTATGGCCTTTAAATAATTGCAAGTAAAAATAACTTTTATTAAAATGGTCTAAAATCTCATTCATTAAGATATTTGCAAACAAATTTTGAAAAAGCTTAGTCAACTATCTGTAATCTGTAATCTCATGAAAGAACCATACAGCATTTTTTTATATAGTTCGATCAAAAATTTAGCAAAGGAAATATAAAATATAGACTTTTATTGATTGATTTATTGTTCTATTACAACTTTATGTTACACAATTGTAATGTAAGAAGAGATTTTACAAGATCAATAAACACAATAATATCTGATTTATAATATTATAAACCAAATGTATTTGCCTTAATATCAAAGTGTTTTACCAAGTAGAAATAAAATATTTAGAAAACTCTTTACGATTATGTTATGGTATAAATCAACAAGTCAATTTCGAACAAATTTTGAAAGCTCTTAGAAGATTACTTACTTTTTGGCCGCATATTGATATCTCAAGGGAATGTATTAAACACTCCAGAATTTTAACAACAAATATTTCAATATAAAATTTGCTTTTTATGACTATTAAATATTTTAATATTCAAGATACTTTTCTTTTAATAAATTTCATTTCTGAAACTTCATTCATCATCAAATTGATTTGAGTAAATAACTCCTTTCTAAAAATGAAAACGAATATTTGGTATTTCTAATTTAAAGCAGATTATTAATTCTGATGTTAATTAGAATTATCCTTGGCTATAGATGTTGAAATTTTGTCAGCAATTTTCCAATTAATTTACGCTTTGCTGTTATCAGAGCCTCTACACCTTTAGACAGTTATAATTTTAATGGAAAAAAGGAAAGGAACTAAAAGAATTTAAGGACATTCATTCAGCCATTTTGGAATTAATTTATGCATTTTAAGAGCCTGCATATTTAGAAAATTATTCATTTAATGTAGAGAATTAAAGTAACTAAAAGAATTTAAGGTTGTATATGTTGAATCGATTAAACAAAAATTGGAGCTTCGAATAAAACAGTAATGCAAATAATTTTTATTTGATCTAGATGTATATTTCGGTCAAAACTAGTTTTGCTATTAATAATGGTGACTGTGACTGAAATAGCATATCTAGCTCAAATAAAAATGATTTGTGAAGAATGTGCTAGTGTTTTAGTCAAGGTGAAGCACATCGTCTGGCCTTAAACTAGCCGATTCTAGAACCTCACCATCCTCAAGGTCAGAGGAGGTTCTACAATCGACTAGTTGCCCCCTACTTCCAAGTTTATTAATTAAATCTTCACTTAACTCAAGGACGAATTTCTAAATATTGGCTTCATATTTTAAAGCAATTATTTTATCAGATATTTCTTACTTTTTTGTAAATTCGTATTAATATACTCTATTAATTATGTCAGTTATTTTAATATATTTTATATAATTTAATAATTCATCGACAAATCTCGTTTAAATATAAATATTCTCCACTTTATGCATTGCTCTCATCCCAATTTACAAAAAGAAGTTTTTATGTGACAATTTGTCCAAAGCAATAAAGCGTTTTGCGATAATTCACGTCGTGAATAACATAATCTTGACAAATTTCATTTTAGCGAGAGAGAAAAAAAAAACTTTGTATTCATGCCGTCGGTCCTGTATTTACATGTCACACCCTTATATAAATTCGTGAAGGGACTACTAAATAATACGTAAATACATAAGTAAATAAATATGTATTTACATAAAAGGTAAAAGATGATTTCGTTTTACTAAAAAGAATAATAAAATTGCTTATTGTCTTATTTAAAATTTTATACTAAAATTATTGCATAATCAAATGAAAACACTTTTGAAACTCTTTAAAACCAACGAATTAAGTATTTTTTTTTTGCAAATTTATAATAATGAGTTATACGAATTAAGTAATTTTTCTTGCAAATTTACAGCAATGAGTTTTACGACGTCTGCAAAATAAGTGTGCAAGCAAATTATTTTCCTTTTCTGCTATGCTAGCATGGATTAAATAAGTAATACTTACACTAGGTGGATAATAATTAATAAATTTCTACAACGAACTGAAGTATTTTAATACATTTTATGGATAATAATTAGTTAAATTGGGTCGAAACTATAGCCACTAAGATAAGAATAAATTGTGCAAAGGTTTAAGCATTCAATTATAAGTTTGTTATTTCCATATTTAAAGATGAATGAAAGGCAATTTTCTACCACTGTTTATTATCAATTGATGAAATCACAAACAACTAAATATTTACATTTCTTCAATTTATTTCTTTTCAGTATTTAACAGTTCATATTTTAATCATTATTATTTTTATTATCATTAGATAAATTATAATATGATTCAAGTAGAAACCAACTGATTTATAACAATAGTATTCTAATAAAATGAACTATTTTTAAGAGGTAAAGAATTAATCAAAACTTGGAGTTGATGGCCAATAATGAGGAAAAAGGCATATAATTATTTACATATTTTTTAACTTTTATAAATTATGAAAATAAAAGTAATATTTAGAATTAATTATTTTGACAGTTTCTGCAGCGTAGTTTTACATTATTACAATACAAAAACTACAAAAAACAGGGAATCAATAATTTAAAATTTTGTAAATTATTAATAATGATGGTTGCGACCGTTACTATGTGGTAATTCATAATGAACACTGAATAAAACATAGTAAGCGTTTTTTTCAGTGTTCTTTATAAATTTTATCCAGAAAATTATGTTAAACAAACAAACCAAACGCGTTATTCATTACTTTAACTCTCAAAATTACAGGATTACAGAACGCAATAAAAAAATAATCAATGGGGTGACGAACAGGGGGGGGGGAACGAGGTCGGAATTTAAATGCGGGGTTTCGTTCCGAAGGGGCGCATTTTTAAAATTACAAGGTGGCCAATGTTCCCTATTTTAATTCCGTTTAAAGGCTGTCCTCTTCGTTACGACTTTTTTTTGCTTTTAATTAAACCCGGATTAGGTTTTAAACTGGGGAAACGCGAAGCTGATGAAATAAAATGGCCAATAATTAAATCTTTTAATATTCCGCTCTGCTCCCGCATTAATTATATCATCAAACGTATTCGGCGACATGGTGGTGGTGGTGGCTAGACGATCACATTTTTTTTTTATTAAAAAAAGAAATTCAATCAATCAATATATATTTTTTTAAATCATTTTGTTAAATTTTCGTAAATGAAATACGAAAGTGATTAGAATATGAACTTTCAACAACTAACAGCCTCAACTATTCAGTAATATTTTTTAATTATTAGGTATTAATAATTCAATGGTGGACTTATTAATATTTATTTATTTATGTAATAACTTTAAAATATCTATTAAAAAATAATGGTAAATATCCCTAAAATTTATAATTTGCTAATAATTTATTTGACATGAACAAAAAAGATGTATTATTTTAAATTAATTACAATTTCTTCACCATAACTTCTTTTATGGGCAGGCAACCAAACATACATCTTTTAATTATGATTTAATACACTATACAACACATGCTGAAAAAGCAATCGCGTTTGAATTACCACATTATTTTATACGTTTGTGATCATAATAATTATTCACCTTGTAGTACCCCTGAAACTTAAACTGAAACTCAAAGTCAGTTAAGAAGAAGCACTTAAATTGAAATAGAGTTGTAATTAAATTAAAACTAGCATGTATTACAAAATGAAAGACTCCACAATTCATTACTTTATCATAACTTTGTTTATATAACAATTAAAAAATTATTGCTCGAATATAAAATATCGGAAATTTTAAAGAATTAATTAAGGCTATTAAATAATTATAATATAACTTGTTTTGCATTAAACGTTTACAAATCAATTTTGTATCATAAGCAAAACTAAGGCTTCCAGCAAACATATAAAACGCAGATTTAATTTGTGTATATTTGCTTCATAAACACAATAAAATTGAAAACAAACAAACAAATGAAACGATCAACAAATAATATTATTGCGTAAATTAATTATATTCAAACTAATTTAATTAAATAAAAACGATTGTACTTTAGAAATAATCAGGAATCAAAATATTATTTTAATAAAAAACGACCAATTTTTTTACAAAACAAAACAGTAAAATTAAATTTAAACACGTAATATTAAAATATTCCACTATTTTCCTATATCAATTACATACCATATTATTTTTAAACAAATACAATCAAATTAAATATATAATAATCGAATACAAAGAAAAATAGTAATAATTAAAGTAATTTATTTTCTTTCTCTACTGTTAACATTTCAAGTATTATATTTAATTAGGTAGGTTATGTTTTCCTTTCCTATGTTCAACTATTTAATTATGTTTACTAACTTCATTTTAAATATTATTTAACTTTGAATATATGATAAAAATTATTTTCTATATTTATAAAAATTATATATTGATGTACTTACCGCCACCTGTTAGAGTCACACCGCACTGATTAACGAGTTCCTTGATCATGCGCTAGGTGGCACGACCATTCATACCAAAGACTTAAGTAACTCGCGCACTTACCTTTCAGTTTAATAAGCACGTGACTAATTTCGAATTAATTTTGCAGGAACCCCAAGAGGTAAAGACAAGGGAGGCATGGGCGGTATCATGATCTTGGGCCTGATGATGGGAAAGATGATGGCCGCTTTGGGTCTCGGCGGTGTCGGTCTCTTGGCCATGAAAGCCCTGATGGTGTCCGCGCTCGCCCTCATGCTCTCCATGATTATCGGACTGAAGAAATTGGTATCAAGCGATCACGACGACGGCGGCCACACCGTCATCCACGCTTCCCACGGACACGACCATCACAGGAGGAAGAGGGAGGCCGCCGATATGGCCTACAGCGCATGGAGGGACACCCAAACTAGCTAAACTGTGAATGCCGATTTATTTATTTATTTATTTAATTTATGGAATATTTATATCGACACCTGATCTCTTCCCGAATCTACACGCTACGATTAGAAACGATTGGTTTATATATATATTAACACGAACTTTATAACTTTCATTTCCTACCTAATCAACTAACCACACTATACTCTTCAAAAAAAAAATTAAATGTTGATCACAACCTTGTTAATATAGAATAAGTTTAACAGCCCCACAGATTTCTAGTCTTCAATTATTTCAATTACCAGGCAACTATTATAATTTCACCGTTATATTTAATAAATATTGTTAAATGAAAACGATGTAAATAAAAAGAAAAAGCAAGATCCGTGTTTTAAATCGAGTTGACCCACTAATAACATACATCTCCTCATACGGCGATACCAAATGAAAAAAAAAACTATTAATTTTCTCCGGTGCGTATGTGTGAGCCTTTTTTGTTCTTATTAATAAAAATGAGAAAGCTTGTCCGATCAAGTTCATTACCTAGAAGTACACTGGCCTACATTTCAAGACCGGTTTCCAGACATGAGGAAGTCCGGATGACCATGGCCTTAACTTTAAGAGAGAATTGAATGGTGAAGGAATGCGGCCTGGTGGGAGATGAAAGCCGGAGAAAGTGTTAAACGAAACCAGGCCGTTGCTCAACGACCATCGGCAATCGGCACGGATCGAAATTATTAACAACGAATTTAATATAATTAAATGCGGCATCCTACTTTCCAAACCTCTTTCCCTCTCTAATTAATCAAGCGCTTTTCATCAGTCATCGGATTTCGAATTTTCAAAAAAAGGTAATTTTAAAAAACCTTCGCCCGCTCATTCTAATCGCTGTTCTTCGATTTGTTTAAGGATTTCGTTGTGCGCCTTCTAAGCTATTCGACTGGCGGACAAAATGTTTCTGCGAGAAGAGAGAGTCACCGCTGGCTTTATAAGGATATGAAGAAGACCTACAGACCTAATTTCTTCGCAGTGAGAGTGTACCAGATGTCGACAGATGGCGCCCCGGATGTAAATCGGGCACACCGGCGAATTTAAATTTTATTCAGTGGAAATTAACAAAAGTGGCACCGGTTTTGAAATTTAAATTTTTGTCCCATTTTTTTTTTGAATGCCGATGTTATTCGTTTATTAGCCGATGGTGACTATTGGCACCGCATTTCTAATAGACAGGTTTAAAATAGAAATTTGTAACTTCTTGATCCTCAAGTGATAATTAAATGTATAAACGATATCACTTGAATTTATTATACACAATGTGCCAATAAGTAATATTTTCATATTATTTAAGTAAATGAACACTGAATAAAACGCTTACTATGTTTTAACTACTATAAGTGGTTAAAGTAACGGTCGTAACCATCATTATGATTTAAGTAAACACTAAAATTTACATAAAAGCAAAAATTGTTTTCTTGCCATAATATCTCAGGAGAATAATCGATGCTTTTTGTATTATTGGGTTTCATGAAGAGTATATGAATATAAATAACATAGTTTTTTACGTGAAAGTAAAGTTTTCAAACCTAAAATAATTATCGCTATTATTAAGAGAATAATAAACATTTTTTATCATTTTTATTTATTAATTTTAATTTTGAAAAATTCAGAAAAACGCATTTGAAATTTGTGTATTATAATATAAAACTTTACAACATTTATTACAGATTAAAATAATATATACCATTTTCTCGCTATATTTATCTCAAATAAAATACTAATTTGTTCTGAGTGCTTTATTTTTATAAATTATAATGCAATTTTTTTATTAGCGCTAATGAGAGTAAATGTAGTATGAAGATAATAGTACATTTTCCTTTCTTTTTGATTATTTGGAAATTTCCATTTATAATTGTAAGAATTTTCGTTTAAGATTTTCCTTTTATAATTAATATAATCAAAATTTTCTAGCAGTTTTCATTTAAGTTGAATTTATGTACATTTTTGTTTCATATTTACGTATATTATTCACTTGAATTTCTCACAAATCACTAAAAACTTTTTCTCGTGATTTCTAGAATTTTAGATTTTCCAGCAATATATCTTCAAAATTGTAAAATTCTAGAATTTTCCAATATCTTCTCATCCACTTACTTTTTAGTATCAAAATAGTAGTACTAGTAATAGTGTCTGGCTATCGACCACGTGGTCCTTCCGCCGTGTGATTTGTATATTTTTGTGTGTGTAAATGAGTATCAAAATATTAAACAGTAATTTTATTATTTTTTTAGGTACTACTACAATTACATTTTTCTACGTGATTACTACATTTTTCCTACACTTCTCCTCCTTTTTATTCTAGGAATTAATTATCTTACAAATTTCTAACAACTATTTCTCGTGATTTTCCAGCAATACATCTTCAAAATTATAACAGTCTGGGATTTTTCCGTATCTTTTCATTCACTTGCTTTTTAGTATCAAAATATTAATCTTTAATTTTATTATTATTTTAGATACAATTTTAAGAAAATTCCACATGAAAACTTGTCCAAAAAGCTTCATTATCAAATTGAATTTCTCTATGGTTTTGCTTTATAGTTACGTATATTATACGTCTTTTTCTTTTAAATATTTCTAAAGAATTTTCCTCGTGATTTCTAGATTTTTCCTGCATTTTTCCTCCTTTTAGATTTTTAAGGAAAACCTTTTCAAAGTGTTCTAGAATTTTCCAGTAAATTCTTATCCGAGTGCCTAATCTTATCAAATTGTTTTCTTGCATTTCCTTTATAAATATCACAATTTTAAGAAAATTCCATAAGAAATCGTGCCCGAAATCAAATTGACTTTCTGTATATTTTTGCTTAATGGTAATTTATATTTATAAATATTTTATGCTTTTTATCTTAGAATGTCCTAAAAATTTAATTCTCTCACAAATTTCTAAATTTTCCAGTATTTTCTCTTTAAAATTGCAAAATTCTAGAATTTACTAGAATTCTTCTACTTGCCTTACCTTTTCAAAATAAAAAGCTGCATTTCATTTTTGCTAATTCACTTTTTCATAATTTATAGTCGCTAGTATACCTCATCCACTTTTGTATTTTCCCGCGATTTCTTTTCAAAATTTCAAGATATTTCATTGAAGGTTCTATATTTTTTTAAGCGATTTTTCTTCAAAATTTTAACAAGTTTCCTTGGGGATTCTGAGAATTTCCAGTATCCTTTCTAGGCATTTGGTTATCTTATCTTATCTTTTGGAAAATGTGTAATTATTGCTTAATAATTACGTATATTATACGCTTTTAGTTTTGAAAGAACTTTTTCTGGTGATTTCAAGAATTTTCCAGCATGTTTTTTCTCCCTCTCGAATGATTAGCAGTTTCTTTTCAAAATTAGAAGAATTTTCCATATTTTTTTCGCGATTTCCCTTTAAAATTTTTAATAGATTTCGTTATGGGTTCTAAAATTTTCCAGCACATTTTCTTTCACTTGCATTATCATGAAAATATTTTCTTTTAACTATCACAATTCTAAGACCATTCTGTTAAAAAAATGTGTATATATTTGCTTAATAATTACGGATATCATATGCTTATATATCTCAGATTTTTTTTTAAATTGAAAGATTTCTTGTTTAGAGCACTATAATTTTCCATATTTTTTCACGATTACTCTTCAAAATTTTAATAGGTTTCGCTGTGGGTTCTAAAACTTCCCAGCACATTTTCTTTCACTTACTTTATCTTATCAAAATATTTTCCTAGAACTTTCTTTTAACTATCACAATGCTAAGACCATCCTGAAAATGTATATTTATTTGCTTAATAATTACGTATTTTATAGGCTTCTTTCTATCAGAATCTTTTAAAGAATATTTCTCGTGATTTCAAGAATTTTTCAGCATGTTTTTCTCTCCTTCTGGATTTTTCACCAGTTTTTCTTCAAAATTAAAACTTTCCAGACCCTTTTTATTCACTTGCTTTATCTTAGCAAAATATGTTCCTACAATTTTCTTCTTTTAGGAAATGTGTATATTTTTGATTATTTTCCCTCGCTTTTATAATTTTTTCGTGTGCTTTCACTGTTCCAGCTTTTCCTTTTTCTGGATTTTCCAGCAGTTTCTCTTCAATTTTAAAGGAATTCTGGTTAAAGGTACTAGAATTTTAAATTATCTTCTCACCCACTTGCTTTATTTTATTAAAATGACAAGTAGTTGGTAAAACATATGTCAGGAAACTGATAAATTAATTATGAAACGGAACAAGTCTTTAATTTACAAATATATTCATCTGAAAATATTCTGCCTTTTTCTTTTAAAATTTCAAAAACGCAAACTAAGAAAATGATTTGAAACCAAATTGAATTTCTTGTTTTCTAAATATTATATTATTCTTCTTCTTTTTATTCCAGATTCCGTTTACCTTCCCGTGTCGGATTTTAATTCTTTATATGTACAAAATAAATTACATCTATTTACAAAATTATAGATTTCATAGGCCATTTTCTTTCTATTCATTTTTGTTTTTGATAAGTTTTTTTTAGTTCGCCCCCATTTAATTCCTCTTATTTCTGCTTCTTCCCTCCAAGCTTTTCTAGGTTAGACTTAGATTTCTACAATTTTTCATCATTTTAATTTGCTTCTTTTGGATTTTTATTCGAAATTGCAGAGATTTTAATTAAAGATACTTGTATTTTACATTAGTTTCTCATCCACTTGCTTTATCTTATCGAAAGATTTCAGCAAGTTTAATTTAAATATTAAAAGTTTGTGAGAAAATATGCCCAAAAAGTTTAATAATCCAATTGAATTTCTGCATATTTTTGATTAATAGTTACTATTTCTTTTCAAGTTTTTAAGCAAATTCTCTTCAAAATGTCAAGCAATTTGGTTCTGAAAATTTTCTCGCATCTTTTGATCCACTTGATTTATCCTATCAAAATTTTAATAAAATTATCTTCAAACTATCAAAACTTTTAAGAAAATTCCATAAGAAAATGTTTGATTATCAAAATAATGAATTTCCTCAAATTTTACTTTAATAGTTACTTATACCTTTCTATTGCTTATTTTTTTTATATTTAATTCTGAATTCTCGAACTTTACTTTTTTCACTTTCTTGTCTTCCTTTGGATTTTCCAGTAATTTCTCTTTATGAATATTTAAATATGTCCAAAGTATAACCCAGAGCTTTGTCTATAAGTAAAAATAAAACTTTTTTAAAATATTGAACTAACCAAATAATTTGTTTAGACTGACACATATTTTCATACCTAAGTTTAAAAAAAAACTTGTTTTCATAAAATGTAATTATATGAATATGTTCATTATTTTTCTATAAATGCAAAATAATATTTACTTCAAATGAAATAAGAATTAAATTGTTATGATTGTTACTTAATTCATTATTTATTTTTAAATTTACATAATATAATTTTTGCGGAATTGACAATAAGCTATCGTCCACGTGGTCTCTCCTCAAATGTTTGTAAATAATATTATTATTTCAAACGATCGCGCCGTCATTGTAAAGCGTTATTAATTACCTCCAAGTGGCGCATGGTGGCGGTCACTAATCCAATTGCTGACCCGAACTAACGATGGTGCACTCTCTCTACCGTTAGTTCGTTAGCAACCAACCGCATGCGCCCACCAACGATGTCTCAAAATGTAATATTACTAAACACTTTTCAGTTTTGTATTTTAAGCTTAGAGTTAGTTCAAAATTTACAGTTTAAGACATAATTTAATTAGAACCTTTAAATATATCTTCGACAATACATCAATGTACTTTTTATTTTAATGATTTAAAGCTGGATTTCCAATTTTGCGATCGCTGAATTTTTAGTTGCTACAAACAGGAACAATGAAGCATTTGCATTGTACATAATTATTACAATATTAGTTCTGCTTATCTTATTTATATAATCATTTTTGTTTCTACCCTTATATTGTTTTTAAAACGTTAAATTTGATAGCAACCATTGCCCATGCAACATTCGGTGAGAGAAAAGTAAAGTAAATATTTCAAATATGATTAAGTTACTTGTGGAAATGTAACTGCAATTTAATATAAAAACTTTAAGACACATCAAAACAAATTGAACTGTGTACGCAGAAGAGTGATTATATCCATTGTTCCTTGCCACATTTTCTTTTACACCGAATGGACATTCACTTTTTAGTAGTAAAAATTATAATAAGATGAAATTACTGCACAAAAACTGGGGAATATTAGTGCAACGCTTACATAATAGATGGCACCTTAATAGTATTATCTTAACTGATCTTTTAGTCAATTTAATTTGAGAGTATTAATTGTAGGAGTGTCAGAAGAGAGGAAAGAGTGACCTTGGCGAGGGCGAGATGGGGAACGGAGGAGAGGGGAAGGAAGAAATGTGTGAGGAAGAAAATGACACGTGTCGCCATCTGGCAGGGTAATGTAAGGGAGTAATGGGGAGTTGGGCAGATGTATGTAGAAGTGTGAAAGAATGGATGAGAAAAGCCCCATCTTCATCTTCAGATTAAAGAAAATAGGAAGGAAGATGGAAGAAGGAGACTTGAAGATAATTGTTTTGTTTTGTTGGAAAGAGTTATGGTTGTTTTGTCTATTTTTATTTTATATTTTGTATTAAAGAAAGCCAAATAAATGTTTATCTTAATGATTTGCAATACGCCATAACACATAATTCAGTACCACTTGCGCCAACTCAATTTTTTGTTTTATTAAGCGCCATCTGGTATCAAAAAGGCTAGATTATTACATATTCCTATTTTTTAGGTTTTTTTTAGTGGAATATTATTATTTTATTGGAAATACGTAGTTTTAATGTATAATTTATCTTAATTTAAATTATCTAACAACTTTTAAATTATTGAAAATTAGTAAAAATAATATTTTTAAATATATATATAATTATAATTTGATCAAAGGATCTTTTCGTCAGTTGATTTGGATAGTAATCATTTTCTGAGTTATCCTGACTTGACTATCTCCACATTCTTAATACGACATAAGTCATATTTCAGTTCTATTAGTGCCACTGTTATTGCAATACCCATCTAAATATAGCTTTATGTTTTATTAAGCGCCCTCTAATAAAAATAAATGTATTTAGTTGCAGACCTATGCGTTTAAGGTTATGAATATTGTAATATTATATATTATAAATAGTATTTGATTCTTTGTATAAAAAGAGGGAGCCACTATTAAATGGCATAAAACTTATTTTTTTAAATCCTTTAACTAACAAGTTTTGTAGATTTGGCATAAAATAAAAAAAATATTTGCTTTATATAATTGCTTTATGTTAAGGGGTCGTAAAAAATGATGCTTTTCGTCTAGGTGAAAACTTTAATTTTGAATTGTATTACAAAAGGCGCATGCGAAAAGAAGAACAAAATAAACAACAGTGCAAAATAAAACTATTAATATTGACACATATCAATTAAGCACTGTCAACACAGCACATTTCATGGATGACAGCAGTCAAGCGAAGGTTGAGTTAGTGCCAACCTCGGCAAGATACAGTAGCTGTCAGGAGAAAAGTGACTAACTCTAACACTCCTCCTTGAGCAGTTTTCTCCCCAGGTCCTCAGAAATCTTCAATACATATGTTGCTGACTGATTGTCGATGTGCAAGGGGGTGGGTTGATCTAGATTGGCGAGTTGCAGCTCCTTCCCGTTGCGACGAATCCGGCAGTCGACCTAGTCTCCTCCATAATTTGAGTCAGTATATGCATATGCAACATTACTTCAATCAAAGAAGATTCCCATTCCAGACTTTCCTTTCAGGTACTGAAAAATGCGCTTCACCATTTTCCAGTGGCTGTTCATAGGTCGAATCTGCTCATGTTGTTTTGAGCCAAGCTCAGGTCTGGTCGTGAGATGATGCTCAGATAAAGAAGCCTTACACTTCTTTACTCACGATATGGTATAACATCGTTTGGGTAATTTTCAGGGTCGGTAATCATCCCTCGCTCTATCGGTGTGAAGGTGGGATTGCAGTTGCCAAGGTATGATACACATACCCTTGTTAGATACCACTTGGTTGTTTTTCAATTTGCATTCCTAGGTATGACAGCTTTTTGGGAAATGTCTTGTCAAAGGTGATCTCAAAATTTTCATTCAGTCTAGTAAGTATTCTTTGCATGTAGTTGGTGTCCTTTGCTGCTATGAGCCCATCATCGACAAACAGAACCATCTTTTTCTGATTGTAATAGATGCTTGAGTCGTCATCGGTACTTACGAGCTTGAGAGATTCCAAATTTTCTTATTCCAGTTTTTGGTCATAGATACTCTTCTTCAGTCTGCACCCTTGTACGTCGTCAAAGGTAGATTTCTATCTTCAAGCTTCCGTACAGGAAGGCGGTCATACAGCATATTTGGCTAATTTAAATTTTTCCGATGCAGCAATACTTATATCGAGTCGTATCTGGCTACTGGGCTAAAAGTTACCGAGTAGTGAATTCCTTCCTTCTGCTCGAATCTTCGAACGACCAGTCTTGCCTTTTAACTGCCGTCCTGTTTTTTACGTAGAACCTAGCGCCAGTCTCTTTTCATCCTAGTGAGCAAGTCGAACAACTCCTCATTCATGGCTACTAGCCAGTTTGGGCCTCTAGTGCTTTTTGTACTGGTAAGCCTTGCACTTCTCCAAAGATAGTAATGTCCTCCTGCGGTTTTTTCTGCGTCTGATTCATGAAGTAGTCACTGAATCTGTTTGGCATTGTCAGGTTCCTGCGGTCATAAAGAGTCCAACTACCGATCTCCTTCAGTTGTTGAAAACGTATTTCTACAATCTCGCTGCCTGACGTTTCATCATCTTTGTCGTGATGACGGTGGTATAGTTTGGGTTCTCTCTTCTGCATTTCATCTGGCTCCTCGTTTCTGACTTCTACCCCAGCGTTGCTGGACTTGGATTTATCGTCCTCATCGAATAGGACATCCACGGAGCTGACTGTGTCGCGTTGGTATGGTACATATACCTGGTAGCAGAGGCTGTGGCCTGGCGGTGGACAAGGCACATAGTTGACATTTCCGTTCGAGTTCTCCAATAAACATTCTAATTAATTGGGTAGAAGGGTGAGACTATGTAGTACCCAACAAAGATTATTTCTCTTATCTTCGTTAATATTATTTTCCGCTTTTGGAGCGGGGTGAGTACATAGCATGGACATCCAAATTTTCTCAATTTGTTTAAGTCAACCTAGCGCCCGAACCATAGATATGCAGGACTTTGGTTAGCCTGCGAGCTTGTATCTGTTTAGTTTAGTATGAGAAAGAACGTTGAAATGGCTTCGGTCCAAAGACTCTCATTCAAATTCCCCATGTGGATGGCTGACCTTCCGGCTTCCACGATTGTCCAAATTTCTCTTTCCACACGCCCGTTCTATTCGGGTGTGTATGCGTTGGTCTTACTGTGAAAAATTCCCTGTTGGTGTAGAATTTTTGCGTAGCGGCATTCTTAATTTCTGCCCCGTTGTCTGACTTACCTTTCACCCTTCCGAACTGGTTTTCTACCAACCTGACAAAACTTTCCAATTTTCGTGCGGCTTCGTCCTTGCTCTTCCAGAAGAAGATGGTCCTGAAATGCGAGTAGTCATTTTTGAATAGCAGGAAGTACCTGGATCCACCTAGGGACGGCGTGCTCATTTCCCCCAAGTCGACATGCACCAGATCTAGTATTTCCTCGGCGACCTTTGGGGTTTTCTGGAGGTAAGACTTTGTCTGAGCATCTTTTGAAACCTAACCATCCTAATTTAAAATGTCTTTGACGTATTTGACCTTGTGGTGTGCTAGAATCTTAGCACATGCCAATCACGGAGAGAGCGTGTCGCCAGACAGAATCATCATTCAATAAAGTTGTCCATCTCTTCTGAAAGATCGACCGATTGCTATCCACTGATTGTACATAGCCTTTATCCACAGTTTGTGTCCGGTAGAAAGTTAGTTTGGGGACGTAAAGGACGTTGGTCCGCTCTGCTTTATGCCAAGTGGGTCTGTCAAAGACCTCCAGCTTTACATCCTTTACTCCAATGTCTTCCAATTTTGTTAAATCTCCAATGACAAAAATAACCTTCTCCTCCAGAGTCGAGTAGTTCGTCTGCGAGTCTCGTCTGAAGGTCATATGTTGAGTTGCCCCACTGTTCAGGTACCAGGAGTATTTGCTTTCGTCCTTCAGGTTAATGTCTTCGAGAGTAGCTGATGGCAGACTTGCAGTGATGAATGCGTGCCGTTGATTTGAGTGTCTTTTATGGCAATCCTTGAAAAAATGCTTTTTTTCGTTGCAGTTATTGCACGTGTAGTTAGTTTTACAGTAGGTTAGATACTTTGCTGAAGGCTTTTTCTTGCAATGTTTCTTAACATGGCCCCTCTTTCCACATTTGAAGCATTCCACGCCCGAGTTTCCTATTGGATCCGCTTTTGGCTTTCCTGTCTTGCTGTATGTTCTGAAAGAGTGCCATCTGTTGCTGGCTCACTCTCGGTAAGTTGATCGTCCTGCAATATCAGTCGCTCGATTAGCTTAGGCAGATTCTTGTCGTCTAACTGCGCGTTATCCCACGTTGCGCGGAGATGGTGTAACATCGGCGGTAGAGAGCCTAGATTTCGAGTCATCAACCAGCTTTCCTTTACTTCTTCGCCTACTGTGGTCATATAATTATCTACAACTGATTTACCAGTATCATACCTGAAGGCAAAAAATATGCAGATTTTCGATTGACAGGTCTGACTCAGTGCCATGCAGAATATTTAACTTATCTAAGATTTGTTTAGCGGTTATGTATTGAGCAATTCTTCTCGCAATGTTGCTACTGATATTTAACCCGACAAAGATGCTAAAAAATATATTGTTTATTATAACAAACTAGTTTTGAAGGATTGTTGGATGTTTTATCCATAATAGAACTTTTTAGATAGATGATATACAACATATCTTCAAATTTAAAAATACATGATTCCTTAAAACTTTAGAAATGGTTAATATGTTAGGGTTGAGCCTTAAGTCATTTCGGTTCCTACCAATAGATTTGTACACTTGTATTTTTAACCAACTATCTAATCTAAATATTATTTGATAGGAGACACTTCAATTGTCATACAAAAACAGTAAATAAATCGATTCAGATTTTCTTTAAAAAAATCGTCTTTATTTATTATAGTAAAAAACCGAAGTGAAAAAAAATTATAATATCAAGATCGTGGAGCAAATTAAACTTCAAGATCTTATGCTCTCAGTTTGTTGTAATGACTTTGATAGTCATTACAACAAACTGAGAGCATCAAGTATTCATTTTAAAGAAAACTTTTAGGCTTAATTTTGTCATTAGATTTTAATAAATCATATCACTGAGAAATGTTTAAAGATTAATATTTCTGGTAACACATCAAGCGATTTTATTATTTTTTTCTAAAAATACACACAATTTAGATTAGTTTCTAATAAAGCAGTTATAATTAAATTTAAATTATCTTAAGTTTTAAATATATTTTAATATACGACGAATTTCCTTCTTCAACTTTGAGGTTAGATTGTGTAAAAGTTATTTTTATTCCTAAAATTATTTACCAATTGTGTGTATGAATTTCACTTCAGCACAATTGGACCAAATAAGAAATCTAACCTATAATTTCAATAAACTTTCTTCCAGAGGTCGCATGTCGAGACATTAACATACATAACAGTATATCGAATGATGCAATCAAAAGATTCGTCATCAAATATTTCAACGATTTGCAAGACAACACACCAAGAGATGACCCACAATAACGGAAGAAAAAATGGGACGCATTGTTAATTACACTCGTAAAAACTGTGTGTGTGTGTGTGTGCGATTTATAGAATAGCTGCTTTCTTTCCTCGTATTCCACTAATAAAGACAACAATCGGCATTTTATTGCTACAAAAAGTAATAATTGGTTGTAATAAAACAATTGGGTCGGTACATATGGTATTTATCGCTGATTTATGTCGTGTGTGTGTGTAGCGATAATTGATGCGATTGAATTATAGGTTCAATTGTGAAACTTTCATTTGATGAGTAGTTGTTTTCCAATTATTAAAGAAAGTAAAGGACATCCTTCTGTAAAATCAATAATTATCGACTTAAATTATTGAAGAAAGACAAGAAAGACGTGATTTTAAATTATACTGATAGCCATGACTGACAACAACTAAAATGTATCTTTTAAATTTTTACTTCTTATCGGGATTTTATTGCAAACACTAACTCTATATAATGTTTTAACTTACGATAAGAGTACAATTCGTGGTTAATAAGTATATTACTAATAGGTTGTTGAAAAAAATCAAGAAATTCTTGATAATATTTCAGTGTCGAAACTAGTCAAATAAAAAATTAAGTGAAACAAACCAAGTGAATTTTTCAACAACCTCTTATTAACATAATGTTCCACCAAGTGAAAAATGAGAAACAAATACAAGAAAAAGTATATTACATTGCTGAGTAAACAAATTATTTTCGTACAAGCTTAGTTTATTAATCAAATAATTTACTTTTTGTACGCTTATATTTAACATTGAAAACAATAGTTATATTATTTTAGTGGATGAAAGGAAAATTTATGTTAGTAGTTTACTTGGATATTACATAGATTCGAGATACCATAACAGATGGATTAAATACGTAAATATTGAGTTAGGAGTACGTGATGAAATATAGACAGAGGTTTCGATGAACAAATATTGTTATAATATTCGATTCTCGATAGTTGAACTTAGCTCAGATGAAATAGACGTAAGGTAGTATCAACAAACATTACATATATCTAAGGAAACAGAGTGTATCTTTGCGTATAAATTTATTTGTTTAACATTCCTCGTATGTGAAATGTGTGAGCCTATAATTTGTAGTTTAAATATTCTTTTAAGGCCTGCATTTTAACTAATACAAGGTATTTATAAGAAATTCTAAATGTAATTCTTTAGTTTTTGGTCTTGTTGTTCTTAATTCTTTTAGCTTTTAGTACTTTAAATCTTTAATTATTTAGTATTCGTTTCTATTTTTAGTTATTAGTGCTTTTTGTTTCAAGCTTCTTAATCTATTCCGGCGTTAATCTTTATGGTTTAAATTTAATTTTAAAATACCCAGTAATTTTGTCTTAAATGTTTTTAATGTTTTAATTTGATTTTCTTATAGTTCTCAATCAATTTAGTTTTTGGTTCTTCAAGTCTTCAGATTTTAATCATTTAATAATAATAAGGAATTAAAACCTTTTAATTTTTTGACTTCTTTTAGTTTAGTTTATTCAGTTTCTTCTTAGTTTTTAATAATTAATATTTTAATAAACTTTATATTCTTTACCTATTTTTTTACTCTTTAGTTCCTTTTGATCTTTCAGCTTTTTAGTATTTCTAGTTATTAGCCTTTTCAGTTGACAATCCATTAGGCTTTAGTTTTGTGCTCTCTTTCTTTGATCTTGAGTTATATAGTCCTGTTTTACTCTTTGTAATATTTAGTCTTTTTAATTTTTAGTTTATTTATTTGTATATGGTTAGCCTAACTTCAGTTTAAAGTCTTAAACTTTTTTGTTTTAAACTGTTTAGTGTGTAATTATATAATAGGTTTAAATATAAATTACTTTTTATTACTGTTACCTTTTTAAGTTCCTAATATTTTAATTTTTAGTTTCTTTTGCTCTGAGGCTTTCTAAATTTTGAGAAATTTTTTTAAAGGTTTATTAAATCTCCCAGATGATTTCTTACATTTTCAGGAATATCTCATCGAATTTTGGAGAATTTTTGAGTTCTCCATGATTTTCTCTTCCAAATTCCAAGGTTCTAGAATTTTCCAACATTTTTTATTCATATTTCTGGATCGCTTTAGGGATACATCTTCCAAATTGAAAGAATTTTTCTTGGGGAGGTTAGAATTTTTAGTAATTTTTGTAAAATACTTTTCGAATAATTGCTCTTCCAATTGTTTAAAAATTTTCAACTTCTCTCACTTAAACTTATCTGAACTGAGAGGTTTCCAAGATTTTCTCTTAAAAAATATTGAGAAATGTTTTCGAGGGTTCTAGAATTTTCAAAGCATTTTATTTAAGGGTTTTATAATTTTCCCGCAATTTTCTTTCAGCTATCTGGAAATTTATAAGAAATTACCTTTCGAAATGCTTTTTTTGAAGATGATACTTTTTTCAGCAACTCTTTCTCTAGACGTCAAGAAATTTTCAAGTGTCTCTAACAAATTTTCCTGCAATATTCTTAAGTCCTGGAGGAAACTACTCGCAATTTGTAAGATCTTCCTAAACAATTTCAAAAATCTAAAAGAAAAATCCCAAATAAAATTTATTAAAATATTTATCATTGCCTATATATGTTACTTAGATTTAGTTCTCTTTTGATGTATTGCATTTGATTAACCCCTGAATGTACAAAACGTTCTTTCTAGAGATAAATTAAATTATTTCTTTTTGAGGATTCTATTTTTTTCAGGAAATTCTCTTTCTTTTCACATTGCAATTATAGATAGATTTTCCAGCAAATTTTCTTTCAGATTTTTAACATTAGAAATATCTCGTGGAAATTTGGAGAAGGTTTTAGAATTCTCCATGATTTTTTTGAGATTTTAATTTTTTTGCAGGATTTTCTATTCCAAATTCCAAGGTTCTAGAATTTTCCAACAAGTTTTTATTCAGATTTTTTTTATCGTTTTAGTAATACCTCTTCAAAATTGTAAGAATTTTTCTCGGGGTGTTAGAATTTTTCAGTATTTTTTTTAAAATTATTTTCGACCAATTGCTCTTTCATTTGTTTAAAATTTTCCAACATCTCCCACTTCATCTTACTTGAATTTTCCAGCTTCATTTTTCATGTTCTGAGAGTTTTCCAAGGTTTTGTCTTCCAAGTTTTTTCTCAAAAGTTTTAGTATTTTAGAATGATTTTTTTCCATTTTCCTACAATTTTCCAGCAATTTTTCTATTCTCTTTCCTCAAATGTTTTAGATTATCTTTAGTAAATTGCGAGATTTTTTGTCACACATACATACATATATCTCTTACCTTATAGTCTTTTTATTTCTTTCCTTGAAGTCTCTGTGAGAGTTCAATCTTTTTAGATTTAAGATTTTTGCTCTTTAGCTTCTATGTGGTCTTTATGCTTTTAAGTATTTTCAGTTTTTAGCCCTTTCAATTGTTAATTTACTTAGTCTTTAATTTTGTACTGTCTTTCTACAGTCTTTCTAATTTTTTGTATTTTTAGCCTAACTTTTACAAAAATTTACCAAAATGATTAAACTTTTTTAATAATAATAATAATAATAATAATATTTATTTCCCAACAGACTACAGTCCATTACAGGGTAATATAAGAGCTATAATGCAGAGATAAAATACAATATATAACACAAACAAAATAAAAATGTAAGTATATAAGTACAATTAAATTATAAGTAGACATTGACGCATGAAATTATTGAATATTTTTGTTTTAAACTGTTGTGTTGAACTTTTTAGGTTTAAATCTAAATTACTTTTTATTACTATTTACCATCCAATTTAATTAATAATATTTTTATTTCTAGTTTCTTTTGCTCTGAGGCTTTTTAAATCTTAAGAAAGTAAATGGCGAGCATTTTATTTGAGTAATTTTCCTTCAGCTTTCTGGAAATTTCTAAGAAATTAACTATCCAAATGCTTTTCCTTCGAGGTTTCTACAATTTTCCAGCAAATTTCTTTCTAGACTTCTGGAAATTAAGTATATCCTACAAATATTCCTGCAAGATTTTTAGGTCCTCTAGGAAGATTTTCGCAATTTGTAAAATCTTCCCAAAAATGCAAACATTTTTTCTGAGGATTTTAAAATTTTCCAGAAAAAACTCTTCCAGATATTTGAAATTTTCTAGGAATTTCTCTTACACGTGGCATTTTTTATTTTTGGATAAATTAAGAACTTTCCAGCATTTTTTTCAGATTTCTAATTTTAACTTATGTAAATTTAAACAATTTAACTGGCAATTTTAGAATTCTCCATGATTTCTTTTAAAATTTTATGTTTTTTTAGAATTTTCTTTTCCAAGTTCCAAGGTTCTAGGATTTTCCAGCGAGGTTTCATTTATTTTCAATTTAAAAATTTCCAACATCTCTCACTTCTTTTTATCTAAATTTATTCTAGAAAACTCTCAGAATATGTAAGAAAAAAAAGAAAAAAAATTTAGATAAGATAAATACTAAGTATTTTTTGTCTTGAGGGTTATTAAGGTATTAATTTAATTTTCTTATAATTCTTAATTTAGTTTTTGGTTTTTCAAGTCTTCAGATTTTAATCATTTTAGTTTTTGGCTCATTATTATTTAAACATTACACAAAATTTTCACTTTGTTTTGTATTATTTTTTTACTTCCTTTAGTTTTCATTACTTTACTCAGTTTGTATCTGTTGATTTCTTATTAGTTTTTAATAATTAATCTTCTAATAAACTTTATCTTCTTTACATACTCCTATCTTATTGTCTTTTTATTTCCTAGTTCAATCTCTTTAGATTTTATATTTTTACTCTTTAGTGCCTTTTCTCACAACATGTAAGAAAAAAACTAAAAAATTTAGATAAGAGGAAATTTTCAAATGTTTTAGATGTAAATAGAAAAAACACGAAAATATATTCGTAAAATCTACAACAAATGAGTCTTATTAAGACTACAATTATCTACAACGTAAAGGACTTATATATTTTATTGTTTTAGATGTAGTTTGTGAGATTTTTTGTCAAAGGTTAAAGAATTGTTAATATTTTTAATGTATTTTAATAATATTTCATTAAAAATTCGATAATTTTCCTCGAAAGTTTTCTCCGTATCAGGTTTGTTTCTTCCAAATTTTTCTTCACCAATTTTTTTTGAGCAATTTCTTCTAGAATTTTAATTATCTCTTTTCCATGAGCTTTTCTTTTAGAATTGCCAGAATTTTCTTTGAGTGTTCTAGAATTTTTTAGTAATATCTCTTTCATTTTTTATTAATTATCGTATCTAAATTTTCTTACAAATTAAGAGAATTTTCTTCGATGATTTGAAAATATTTCATAAATTTTTCTTGCTCTAAAATTTTCCAAAAAGTTCTGTTCGGTTTAGACGAGGAATTTTTACGGTCCGGTTAAATTCCTGTCGGATTTATGACCAGCGTTTTGTGCCTAAATAATTTCGTCTAAATGTTGGGATACCCAAAGAGTCCGGCTGCTGTACCTGATTTCGGATGGTGTGAAAGTTTACCCTAAAATAAAAGACAGTTTTAATATTTCGCCCCCACCCGCAGCCACCGTTATGATTTCTTGTAAGATTTTTTATTTTGTATTTTTCAGTCAGCATTTACATTTGTAGGAACCTTCCTAAAGTTGCTACAACATTAAAATATGATCCTTCAAATCGGATTCTGGACCATCAGTTGTTCCACCATTCAACTCTAAAGCACCCTAAATTGAAACCGGGCTTGTGTAAATACTACTAGATTTTGAATTAAATCTGAATGATATTTTAGGATCCGATCCCCAGTCAGCCATACTCCACCACCGGTAACAGGTGTTTTAGAATTTTTGACAGCATATAAAAAATCTTCTGATACTACATGGATATCAGCATCTCAGGCTTACACCGCTTTAGATGTATAACACAGCTTTTTCTTCCAGAGAGGAAATTTTGATAGTGTCTTTATCTTTACTTAGGTTACCAAAACTATTACAAACTGCATCTCATATAATCTAGGCTTTAATTTCTTTACTTTTAGCTGTACACTATCTGAATCATCTTTTTCCTTTTCTTTCGTTACAGTTTAATTCACATCCTTAATAGAACGTACTCTAGAAGCATACCTATATTTTTCTGGAGTTTTAGTATTGGCATTACACTTAGTCCACTCAGTTAAGTCTCCTTGGCACACATAGCCTAATTTATTAAAAACTAAATGCCCATTTTTACACTATTCACAAGGTAAAGGTTGACCAAAAGTCATTAAATCGACTAATCTAAAGGAGTTGAATGTTTTTCTTAATTATCTCTCTATTTAAAAATAATTTTATTTTGCTCTTTGATCTCCTTCTCCTTTCAATTGGGCTCAGTCCATCTACTTTATCTGTTTTGAGCATCTCTATTTCAGAAACATCTTCTTATTTATTGGCACTCAATTGTTTTTTTAATGTCCTCCTAATCAGTCTTATTCATTGCATTGAAGCCTGGCATTTTATCTCCAGATTCGAAATAGCTAAGGGAAGGGATAAGATTGGCAAAGCAGGTGATTCCACATGTCCTGACCACCAGACTCAAAATCCTTCTTTGAAATCCTTATGGAAGTTGCATTTTCAATTTGTTCCTTGATTTTCAAAACGCTGAATGTCATCAGTGGTCTAAAGCCGTTGTTTACCAAAGAAACAGTTTTGATAATAGCACTGTGGCATTTTGCCATCAAACATGTGGGATTACATCATAAGTGCCAAACTCAATACTACCTTCCCAATGGATAATTGTCTGATTACCTGCCGCTCTTGGCACCTTGTAAAACAAATCAATTTTTGGAAATTCCTCTTATTTTCACCTAGTTCTCTTACATGCCTTGACTCTAAATTGCGTGATTTTCGATGAATTTAAAATGTTTCAGCATTTATTTAAATTTCTGTAATATTTCAGAATATTTTCTTCGAAATTTTTCCAAGATGATTTAGAAATTATTATTTTAGATATCTAAAATTGTTTAGAGACTTTCCCCAAATATATTATAATTATCAGTGTTGGTGTTATAAGAATTTCCCTTTCAAGCTGTGAAAAATTGTTTTAATAATTTTTTAACATATCTTGCTTTATCTTATCAAAGTTTTCCTACAATTTGTTTTAGAAATTATCAGACTTCAAGATTTCTGTTATTTTGTAGGACATCTGTTTCCATTTCTTGAGAGTTTTCCTTTATTTCTTGCTCTAATTAGAATTTTACAAAAATTTTTCTTTTAAATTGCGACAATTGTATTTAAGGGTTTTAGAATTTTCCAGTAATAATCAAGAATTTAACTTTCGATTATTGTTTTGTGTAACGTCATTTTATAATTTAGTTCTTATAGTTCTCAGTCTTTACACTTTTTAGTTTTTTTAAAATATCTTATTCAAATTATTTCTTACTCTTTTTAGTCCTATTCTTTTTTTACTGTGGTCTTTTTAATATTTATCCGTTTTATTAATTGTTTTTTGTAATCTTCTGTATTTTTAAGCCACTAGTTTTTCTAACTTATAGTTCTCTTAGTTTTCAATCTCTTTATATGTTTTATTTAATCAACGGATTTAAATTTTTAGTCTATTTATTAGAAGTTTATTTAGTCCTTAGTTTGTTTAGCTTTGCTTTTATTTTTTAGTGTTTTCAGTCTTTAATAAATAATATTTAATTAAGTTAAGAGTTTTATAACATATTCGATTCACTTTATTGATTTTTCTCAGGCTTCACTATTTTTGATCTTTGATTTTATAATCCTTTCTAGGCTTCAATCTTTTTAGCTTTTTAAAAACTAAAAATTTTAATTTTCAAAAAGTCTATAAGGCCTGGATGACTGATCCTCTAAAATCTTAGCGATAGTTCGGACTAGAAATGTAGAAAAACCATTTTTGTGTCGAACTAGTCCCAAATGCGATTTCAAAAGATTTGTTTTAATCGATAGAAGTCTGACACGATCCCACTATAAAGGTGTCCATGGTAGATTTACTTCTCTTTTATTAAAAAAGTACGATAAGTAAAAAGTTTTTTATAATTTTAGAATAAGAGAACTGAAAATTTAAAAATAGAATAATGAAAACCAAGTTCGTCTTTTCTTTATGTTAAACAATGATTCCTTGGGAAAATTTTAATTTAGAAAATTTCAAAACTTCAATTAAATTGAGCATGAGTTGTCCCTAAGCAACGGATTTTGAAAATATAGTGGAAAATAATTTTAACAGGAAAATGTGTTTATTGGTGCTTTTGAAATGTCTTCCTAATAAACAATTATTATGATTTTCAACAAATAACATCCACATCAAGTAATATATCAAATAATTCTAATGTAATGTAACTAAATAGACATTTAATAGCAGCATATAATTTCATCCTAGATAGTGCATTTATTATTATGTGTTTAAAATGAATTCTAAGAAATAATTGTGCAAAATTTCATTCTCCAGTTTTGCGTTTTGTGTGTTTCTTTTTGTTAAAAAATAAATGTTCTAATACGTTTATTATTATTTATTGTGTGTATTTCTACTAATGATAATCCTTCTTTGGATTATAGTAAACAATAAGTACATAACATTGCCAATAATTATTACCAGTAAGTAGTATATTATAGAAACATTTTTTTTTGACTTTACACTATATAGCAAATATTCCTATTAGTAGGTTAGTAAGTCAAATGAAATAACCAGTAGTCGATTATCACGTCACGTAATATTACATACTCTTATTTTCATCTCGCCTAAAGTAACGCGAGCCAATTATGAATGGATTTTAACGTTTTTTTTTTTTTTTTGAACGGAACACTAGCGTCGGCCTGGTCTATTCACTTGCTTCGCTCTCGATTCCATAACGGACTTCTTTTAGTCGATTTCTGAAAGTTGTTCTCACTTTTACTCACCTCCAATATTACGACAGGTTTCGGTTAAAGTTTGTACACGCCATTACAGTTTAGACGATAAGAGTACTTGAGCAAACTTAATGCACCAAAAAAATATCATTACTTATATAGAATAGAATTTCAATACCATAGAGACAATCGAATTAATTGGAATTTCCTCAACAAAAGGGGGTATAAACAATCGGTGATGGAGACCTATAATTAAAGCCGGAATAGTATCATTCACTCCCCATTTGAATGTTATTATGTTAAGGGAAACATATAATGGCATACAGTTGGTATTATTAGGGAGTAGTTTCCGGTTTAATTAATATAATTGTGTTAATAACATGAATTAATTTTTATTGATAATTGCAATAGGTGTATTAAATGTAATTGATATTAAAATGTATTAGTCCTTCAAATAAGAAATTAAAATGATATTATTCACAACCTTTATTATTAAACCGTTCGATAAAGTTACTTGTAAAAATATAAAATCTAATCGATACTTGTTCTGCTACTCTCTTGATGGAACCAAAGTTTCAAATTAGGAGAAGTAAAACTCTTGTTATGTTCCATTTCTTTAAAGAAATGGAACATAACAAGAGTTTTACTTCTCCTAATTTGAAATATAAAATCATTTGAAAATTATTTTTAGTATACTTAGGATTTTGATGATGGTACCTTTATAATAAAATAAGCAGAAGCATATTAAACACCAAGTATAATGTGAAATATCTTTTATATTTTATTAATTTTTTTAAAATAATTACACATCACAAGCACTTTACGCTTTAGTATTTATTATTCCATTCTTCTTCACTATAATCGCCGGCGTAAATCTCTAAAATGTACAAAAGTGTGCCGTGAGAGAATCCTGGCGCGATTCCCATCAACATGTTGGCCCGCAGAAACGGATCAGAACCATGAATCAATGGGTGGAAATGAGTAGAGTTTCTCGTGCAACTTTTGTGAACTTTTGTGAACGAGACCGATACCTAATTAGGCTCGTAAGGTCTTTAACGCGTCGATTAACATATAATATAATGTCGGAACCACAAGAACCCACAAGATCGAGGATATATCTGTGAATGAGAGCGTTACTTCCAATAGAGTTGCAGGTATGCGCCTGGTTTTTCTTACAATAATAAAAGAATAATGGGTACTAAGTGCAGTTCATTACGGTAGATTGATTAGAGAGATAACGAGATTAGTTTCTTTTATTGTCAATGACATTCCTGAGTTGTTATCTCTTGATGGTATACATACTTAGATATAAATGAACGAATCTACACTGTAATGATAGTACTGATTTTAAGATTACCACTCAACTAATTGAATATGTAGGGAATGTATTTATATGCTATGTGTTTAATTGCACAATAATTAAGTAATTACATAAATAGTTACTTGTAGAAGCTTCTATTTTGTGATACATTATATATAAGATTAAAAATACCAGTACTTTTTTTTAATATCACACAATTTGATATTAAAAAAGGTACTTCTATTTTTAATCATAGGTAATTATATAGTGAAGAATAAGGTTTTATTTTAGAAACTACAAGAAATTACTCTTAAAGTGTTTTATAAAAAGGTACCATATAATGAATTACTTATTCAACTTATTAATTACTATGGAGGCTTATACTTCTACTTCGTTATACATCAATAATAATTAAACACAATTTTTACTTTGTTTGTAAAATAATTCACTTACATAAACAAAGTAAAAATTGTGTTTAATTTAGAATTACTTATTTCTTGGATCTTAATCACGATCACTTCATGGTACTACTGAATCAATTAAATAAGTTATATACGAAATTCATCAATATACTAAGTGATTGATTACACAATGAAGAATGAATTATATAACGAAAATTTGTTAGGAACCCTAAAAAATTATTTAGTGTTGTAAGAAAAGTACCATGTATTTTTATTTTTTTTTAATCTTAAAGGTACTTCTTGTTTCATTCATAAGATCAGTATTGGAAGTAAATAGCTTTAACATTTTATTCAAAATAAACTACGTATCACTATAAATTATGCAAATGTGTAAAGGCGACGCACGATTTAAATCACGTTCCACATTGCGGGCGGCAGTTGTTAATTTTCGAAAGACAAAACAAAAAAAACCGCGCAGAGAAATTCCGCACAATGGCGTGAATCATTCCTGACCTCAAACTTCACCTCTTCCGATATGAGTTTTCAACTGTGAACCGCAGTAGAAATCGCTGCTGGGCGCGCGCATATGGAACGGGCACAGACGGCACGAGAGCAGAAGTTGAATTTCGAAAATTGTTCGAGACCCATTACGCATAACTAGTATTCTATTGAAAGGATGTGCAAATTGCTACTATTCGTAACGTAACATTAACCTACTAGACTACTGCCACGTTCCAGAATACATAACAGAAGTCAGTGAAATCCGACGTGGAAAATGCATCGCCGACTCGGACTATTCATGAAGGGATTAGTCTATTCAATCCTAAAATTTATTTACTTTGATTACATTTCGATTATTTTAATTTAGTTAAAAAAAATTAATCAAAAATGGTGTTGTAGCCATCAAAATACGAGGGGCATTTGAAAAATCCGTGCAAAAATATAAACTACTCACGTGTTTGGGGTAAACCTTTTTTATTTTTCGACATAGTCTCCTTTTAGGCTTATACACTTCGTCCAACGATGTTCTAGTTTGTTGATCCCTTTCGAATAATAGGATTTGTCCATGTCTGCAAAATATCCATTAGTATCTGCAATCACCTACTCGTTTGAATAAAATCTTTGTCCCGCCAACCATTTCTTCAAATTTGGGAACAAATTGTAGTCTAAGGGAGCTAAGTCTGGAGAATAGGGGGGATGTTAAACGAGTTGGAATCCTATTTCTATTAATTTTGCGACCACAACTGCTGAGGTGTGTGTTTGGGCATTGTCGTGATGGAAAAGGACTTTCTTGTGGGCCAATCGCTGGCGTTTATCTCGCAGCTCGGTTTTCAAACGGTCCTATAACGATAAATAATATTTAACTGTAATATTTTTACCCTTTTCCAGTTAGTAGATGAGGATTATCCCTTGGAAATCCCAAAGGACATTCGCCATAACCTTTCCGGCCGAAGGAACGGTCTTTGTCTTTTTTGGTGCAGATTCACCCATAAACCCATTGTTTAGATTGTTGTTTGGTCTCAGGAGTATAGTAATGTATCCATGTTTCATCCACAGTTAAAGTCCTCCGGATTCTTCTGGAACAGCTACAAACCATCATTGCAACACTTCACAAAGCGTGACCAATCACGCATAGCTTTCTCATGCCCAAATGTTTATGCAAAATATTATGTACCCATTCTGACGAGATGCTCACAGCACTAGCAATCTCACGCATCTTAACTCTTCTGTCATTTATCACCATATCATTGATTTGATCAATGATTTCTGGAGTCGTAACTCCCCAGACCGTCCAGAACGTTCAGCGTCAGTTATCGCCAGTCCGAAAATTTTGAAACCACTTATAAACTGTTCTAATCGAAAGTGCAGAGCCACCATAATGTTTATCAAGATTCTCTTTAGTCTCCTGAGGCGTTTTGCCTTTCATAAAGTAATGTTTAATCACCACACGAAATTCTTTTTCGTCCATTTCTTGAAAATCACTCGACATCGTTGATTCACACGAATGCCAAACACACAGAAATAGACCAATATGGCTGGAACTTGGTATGCGTTCATTCAAGAGATGCTACTAACTATACATGACCTCGATACGCGCTGGTGGTGTCATCTCTCGGACTTTGCACGGACTTTTCAAACATCCTCGTATTATCTATAAAAAATATCCTAGTATTTTTGTCAAGTAGTTGAAAATTTGTTATTTTATTTTCAATTTCAATAAAACATTAGCTCTGATAAAAAGCTCGTATTCAAAAATACTGTTTTTATTTAAGTTAAGATATATATATATATATATATATATATAGGTTGGGTGGGTGGCCACCATCAAATCAATTTAACATAAAAATGAGTATGTACTGAATATCTTTAAAATTAATAAATGTTATGAATTAAATCAATCAAACCCCTGTTAATGCTTAAATGATTGGAGGGTGTGATAGTGGCCACCCACCCACCCTACATATACAAAATTCTTTATACACTCAAACTCCGCTGAGCGCATTTCTTTTACAACAATCGCAACTCTTTGTATTTACTTTTAATTTAAAAACTAAAAATAATGTTTTAGGTATAAAAATTTATATTCAATAATATTTGGGTAATTATTTTTATTACTATAACTCCTTTGATTATAGGCTATAAATCATTCACAAATTTTACTTTTAATATTTTAACCTCAGTCATAAATTCTTGGTCGATTTTCAACAGAAACAGAAAATGTTTATTTTGTCAAAAATATCGCGTTTAAAAGCACTCTGTTAGTTTAGGCCAAATTACATATGTAGGGTGGGTGGGTGGCCACTATCTCACACTGCATTTACAAATATTTGCCTAATAATATTTATCGCATGTTATTAGTTTTTTTTCCTGAAAAACTCTTGTTTACGTTAAAATAATAGAAGGGTGTGATAATGATAAGTTTGCGTCATATCTCGGAAAATAATGGCGATAAAAGTTTTTTGATTATTTTTTATTAATCTGCATAAGATTATCTAACACTTTGTCTTTTACAGTTTTTTTATCTGTTATAATAACCTAGATATATTGATTTGAAAAAATTGACACTTTTTACTTTATTTTAAATATCTAGGTACCCTTGACTTTTTTGAAAATTTTGAAAGTTGAATTTTATACGTCTCGTAAATCTACACTTCTTTCTTCATTTAACCGTTTCTCTATCTCTTATAGTTTCAGAAAAAAAACTCACCCTGTATATAAGTACACTTTGATAGACTGCTTAAAACAGACGAGAGAAAAAGAAATTTAAACAAAATTTGCTAAGAAATTGCAGTTGAAGACTTCAAAATTTCTTCAAGATGTAATGAAAAAATTAAATTTAAAAAAAGCACGGCTAAAAATTAAATTTTCTAACCTAATTAAAGAGAAAGAGGTTAAAATTATTAGTAAAAATTAACAATTTAAAACCTATGCTGAAAATAGACACGCATTACGAAAATTACGGTTTAAAAGAGTTGAAATAAAAATAAACTAAAAAGAAACAATTGAGTTTTGTTAGAAACAACAGTTGAAAAATATAACTAAAAAATTCTCAAATAGTAAAAAAGCTTAAAATAATTGAATTTAAAAAAAAGTTTAAAACAATTATTAACTAATAAATTGTTGAAGAATAAAAATACAACTGAAAACAAGTTAAACAAATCACATTTTCTAAGAAAAAAAAATGAATAAAAAAAGAAAACAATTGAATTATATTCGAAACAGTTGAAAATTTGCCAGAATGAAATTGTGTTAAAACACAGGTGAAACATTTTTAAACTTACTTTATAAAATAATATAAAATTTGTTTAATTACAAGGAAAAATTCTCAAGAAAAAAATAATTTATTCAAAAAGCACAGCAAATATTAAAGAAAAAACATGCGAAATAGACAATATTAAAATCATTCAATCCATAAAAAACCTTTTAATTTTACCAAGAACAAAAAAAACAATTGAAAATCAGTTTGTACTAACATTTACTAAGAAAATGACAGTTAAAAACAGTTGAGATAAAAACATAATAATAATAGAATTACATTTTAAAAAACAGATGTAAACTTTCAAAAATTACATTTGTAGAAAAATTAAAAACATTAACGATATTTGCTAAGGAATAACATTTCAAAACCTTTTTTAAAAATTTAAATGTTTTGAAGAATAAAAATCAATTGAAAATTAGTTAAAATTCTCAAATGAAAGAAATTCTTGAATCAATAGATACCTGTAATAAAACATATACTATATAACTTAAGCAAAAACCTAAAATTCGAGTTCTACTATAACTTTTACAATAATGTTTAAATTTAAAAATTCCTACAATAAAATATATTTAAATCAAGTAGAAAATATAAAATTAAAATTCGAACTGTCTTTCAGTTTTTCCACGATAACTACCAAAATGATTATCAGATTAAGGATATTCAAATGATTTTCAGTTGATTTTGAAAAAATTAGAATTATTTATTTTTTTGTTTTTTGTTTATTTAACCGTTCTCTTGACCTACGACAATAAACTATACGTTAACCTAGCGCGGCTATTTTCCCGCTTAAACTCAAGCGTACTCTTGACCTACCTCAACGTATAATTTGCTTGGGCGGGTCAGGAGTACGAGAGGTCATTGCATTGTTTATTGAGGTAGGTCAAGAGTACGCTAAAATAAGTAATAATCAAGTTTATAAGGTTAATTTAATATTGTGTTTATTATAGTTTAAAGTAATGTTTTTCTAAATATTACTTTTTTTCGAAATCACAATTATTTTTTTAAAGAACTTTTTAGAACTTAAAATACATTTTTTTATTTTATTTGAAATGAAATTTTTCAAAAAATCAATTAACATTTCCTTAGAAAAAGTAGAACAACTAACAAAAAAGTGTGTTTAAAAAGTTATTATATTTAGCCAAAAATTTAAAAAAAACAATCTGAAATTACTTGCAAAGAAAAGAAGTTGAAATTAAAAAAAAACAATTGAAATTTAAATGTTTACCAAAACAAAACAAAATAATTGAAAATCAGTAGGAAAAATAGCACATGCTAAGCAAAAAAAATAGTTGATAAAAAATTGTTTAAATTTTACCAAAAAAACAAAAGATCAAAATTGAAAATTTGAAAAAAATTTGAAAATCAGTTAAAATGATGATTAGTAAACTCTTTTCCAGTATAACTTGAATTATTTTATAGCATATACTAAATTATTATATGTTCAGTTTAAAGTGGTTTTTATTACTAAATTACTTTGTTTTTTATTTGTAAATTTTTAACTGGCAAATATAGTATTTTCCCTAACCTTTCTCGAAAACCATGAGGTTTTCACAAGTAGGGTATTCTTAATAACTTACTTAATTTTGAAGTCTTTACAAATTATTATTATATAAATTTCATTTTTTTCTCTTCTCAAAGTTATCAACAATTTAAATTTCTAATTTTGTTTCTCGCAAGTTGAGAGCTTTAACATTCACTTTAACTTTTTTTGAAAATTGTAATTTCATAAAATAAATATCATATAAAACAAAAAAAGGCCCGAGTATACATCCGGTTTTTGAATATTTACCAAAAGCTTTTCAGTTCCAGTTTTTAACGATTAAAGCCTAAGTTTAAAGTTTCACCTCAATAGGATCATTCATTCATGCACGAAAACAATACTTCCCTTATATATTCTATATAGGGAAAGTAAAAATGTGGTCACCTTAATTCAAAACATTTAAAATATAGGAGTATTTAAAATTGACGCCCAAATTATATTAAAATTATTTTAAGATATGTGCAGTTTATTAATAATAGTATTGAAAATCAAAATTTTTGACTTAAAAGACCATTAATGGGTAGAAAGACCTACGGTCGATATTATGTTTATATGTAGGCAATGGGTGGTTAATCTTTTATGAATTTATGAATGTGTTCTCATCGGATGCTGTTAGTACACACAGTGGCTCTAAAATTCTATTAGAATTAAACAAGAAATATAGAAAATTTCTGTAACTTTTGAAGGAAATGTTCACAATTTAGAAAAAATAATTCCATTCAAAAGGAGAAAAAGTGGAAGTAAGAAGATTATCTAGCAATTTCCCAAAACAAATCTTAAGATTGGAAGAAAAGTTTCTGCAAAATTCACAAGCTCTGGAAAAAATTTCTCGTTATTTTAAAGAAATATTGCTGGAAAACTCACATAATTGCGATTATTACCGACTCAGGAGCTAATTGCTTCAATCGAGACAGCCGTAGTTCAGCAGGAAAATTATTCACACTTATCAAAATGACTTGGGACATAAATAGTTTCAAGACGTATAAATCCTCAGGAATGGACGACATCTTCCTAGTGTGGCTTGGAGCGTATTAGTCTAGGATTCAGGGAGATATAAATACAAAGCAAGCTATGCTCTAAGGTATATGCCTCGGTTAGGGAGGGAGGTAAAAGTGGTATTTATAACTAAAGTGGGAAAATGTCCTTAAATATTTCTAAATTATGTCGATCCATTAGCCTAACCTCATTTCTTCTAAAGAGTATGAAGAAAATAATCGATAAGCACATAAAAAGTGCAGTTAAATTCTTTTCTTCACACTAAAGTTTTCATTATTAATATAATCTTCACATAACTGAGGAATACATACACATAAAGAGTGACTGATGCAGTTCGCATTTCAAGCTGACAAATCCACCATCGATGCTCTATCATCTCATCAAAGAGGCAGAACGGGCTGCCCTATACAAGGAAATTGCATCCCAAAATATTTATACAATACCTCATTTTCGTCGATTAGTAAGGGTTTTTATAGCACGATCCAATAGTACCTATGACTTTAATAATCATCAATAATTGGTGTATTCGGGAATGACTAGGTGTTAATCTGAATAAAACAATCATGCATAGGATCAACCTGCATGTAAAGGTTCTCTTACTGAATGGAATGGAAACAAATCAATCCAATGAAGTGAAATATCTGGGGATAATCCTGGAGGCCAAACTGATGTGAAATCAGCATATTGACAAAATCATGACCAAAGCAATGGCGTCGTTCTTAGCCTGTCGTGGGGATTCAAGCCAAAAATCTCGTATTGCCTGTATAGAACGGCGGTGAAACCCATTGTCACTTATGCTGCCCTTGTGTGGTAGCCAAAACTCAGAAACTAGACAAGCATGCAGGCTTCAATACTTTGCAATTTTAGGCTTCACAGGGGTCATGCAAACGACCCCTACCGCAAGAATGGACGCAATCATAGGTCTCCCATCGCTCCATCTAGTTGAACAAAAGAAGGGACTTATGGCGGCCCTCCGACTACACTAGAGGATGAAAACCCTGCCGAGAGATTGGACAAGACATTTAGAAATACCAAATCAACGGACATAATGTCTAGGATTTGTTCAGATAGCCAAGCCGCACTAAAGGACTTTCGAGCCCACAAGCCACGGTTCATGGACTGTTTGAAAATGTTGACGATCCCTCTTGCAACTGGCAAATGCCAATCCCATTGGACCAGAGCCGTTTTGCGGACTTTTCATTGCGAGGAAAATGGAAAGAGAACAGAAATTGTAAGTACTGGAACGATCTCTCAGGCCTACGTCAATCACAACGACTCATCAAACTTGAGCTGAGAAAATTCACTCATGACAAGGCATTGTGCTCTCCGGTACCATTTACCAGAAAATGGGAAATAAGAAATTGCAGATTTTGTGATTCGGCAGATGAGACGATTAAGCACCACTATGCATTTGTCTTGTGTTCGACCACAAGCAGAATCACCTTAAAGAAAGTTACTAGGTCCAAAGAGGACGCAGGACTGCTTGGAAAGTGATTGGTTATAGGCAGGACAATAGACATGTTAAGTCGAAATTTATTAGAAAAAAATACACCTAACAATAATAATAATAATAATAACAAATGTCTTTATTTGTTCACAAAATTGGGCCATTAATGCTACTTTACCACTTAATCCATATCATTACAATTTGACAAAAAAGTAAAGGAAAATAGAGTAATGATCTTATGAAACCTGTAACTTGTAAATAAAATATCTGCTTATCCTTGTTCATGTAACACAATATGAGGCTGGTGTTTCAGTAGATATAGGGCAACCCCATTGATTTTTAGAAAAAATGTTTTATTTTAATATAGTTTAGTTCACAACCTTCTCCAAGAAACTTTTTTAAGCCCATGTGCAAAAAATCTTAATATCAGGAAAATCTAAATAAATACCCAATTTTGCTAAAATGGCCAACCAAATTTTAAAAATTCCTTCATCTACTAAAATTTGTTCAATTCGTTTAATTTTGAAATTACATACATTGACAAGCTCTTATGAATCAAATATTAGTATACTTCAAAAACAAATTTTGAAACTAACACAAAATTATTAACACTTTATGCCAACGTTTATCTATTCCTTCTAGATCTTTAACAAAAAAAAAATCAACGCAGACAAGATCCTGGTCCTCAAAAGAGAATTTTCTGGTTTTATTGAAATTTTAAAATTGTGTTAGTGAAAAAAATGAGCAATAACGTGGCTAATTTTGGCCCATTCCTCCTCCAGGTTTATTATTTTTGATTCGTGATACTAATTCTACGATTTAGTTGACACTGGAGCTTAGGTTAGTCAACCATCAAAATTTCCATTAACCACACACAGTAAATTATTACAATTTATTAAAACATGGTTCTTCTAAATTAACAGCATAAATCGGTCTGCACGTAACATTCAGGCGAAATTTTGTACTTGCTAATGTAAATCATTGAATTCTAGGTAATGACTTCCTTAGGTAGTTCAACACCGTTATTGATATTTATCATCAACCCATTGACCTCGATAGATTAGATATTAGATAAACAAAATGTACACTACTAATATTTAAAGATTTATTCCACTGAAAATATAATTCAATATTTATTATTTACACCCAAGTGTGAATTATGTTTAAAAAATATCATCATCACCATTTTGGCGTGAATTAAAATGTATATGTAGGGTGGGTGGGTGGCACCTATTTCACCCTGCAATCATTTTAACATTAACAAGATTTAACGAATTTATTAACTTATTTCAACTCAGCTTTGTGAGATTTATTAATTTTACTTTATATGTTCACTTTACAAAATAATAACAACTAATATAAATTTACAAACTACTTATTAACAATTTAAAGCAGGGAACATGTGGGCGGAGTTTACGTAGTGTTCTTACACTCAAACCCATTTTACTGGATGATTGTATCCTCACCAGCAGTGTATTTGCCACTTTAAGCAATATCTTAGCTATTAATTAGATCACGTGACTAAAGAAGTCGACTCTTAACGCCTTTGCGATGTTGTGGTTTGCACAAGGTTACTGTTATAGATATATTATTGGCGATTAAACTTACAATTACTGTGATTTTTTTACCAGATCCTCTTGATTAGCAAAACATTATGCTGGACGCATCTGTTTCCACTGGTGGCGCTGTTTTCTAGCAGAAGGATATTTCTAGAATTTGACACCTCGCTTTCTTTTCAAAATCATTTTCGCCAGCAAATATGGTACTTTGGAACGTTCATTAGTGGCCGTTTATTTGACAAATGAAGACTGAAATGAAAAATTGCATCACCTACAATTCAATTCATCACTGATATCAGATTCGTATCAGATACAGCGTTTTCCAACCTTGCTAAATTACAATCCGAAAATGAAATTTCTTTTGGAAAATGAAACTAAATCAATCAAACTTGAGCAATTCATTCCGGCATGCACCAACACATCTATACATGTAGACTTAACTCTGTCTAAAAGATGCCCCTATATTCCCACAGTTCTGCAATCCAACATTCTTCATAAAGTGAAACCTGAATCTTGTTATGCATGACTGCGGAAGATCTTGATTAAAGTGCCAATAAATTAAAATATCACCAATGGCTAAGTTTTCTGATTCTGATGACTTCTTCACTGACGCACACATCGCCATTACCGACCTTTGTCCATTTCTAACAATTTTAGATACCTTATAGTTTGTATACGTTGGTCAGAGGTCTAATCCCTGATGAAAACTACCACAGATTTCGTTTCTAACCACGCTGATCTTAAGTGGTTCATATATTTCAAGAATTTGGAATAACATGCCAAAAGATTTCTGAAAAGCATTCAGGAGTCTGATCTAAATAATAAACAGTAACGCTGAAAATAGCCTAGAATAACGTGGATTTGAAAGAGAGTTAATTACAATGAATGAATAACTAAAGAAACTCAGTGTAAAATATAAAAGATTCAGATGTGCTTTCATCATTCCTGGTGAAATGTAAGAAGAAAAATTCTAAATTACCATTCAATTAAATTGTCAAATTTTCTCTAAAATTGACCGTTTAGTAAACCAGAAAGTTTCAGTAATTGCTGATATTCTGGTTAAGCAGTGGATGTATCGTATCTGTGTTTTCTTAAAAGTACATTCTGATCAAAAATAGGTTTTGAATTAACAAGTCGTAGACAAGACCTCTACATCGGCAATCAATCCGATGCTATGGTGAATAGAATGAATTAAATTAATAATCATTAATTAGAAGGTTAATTAAACACTTGGTGTTTAATTAACATAAAAAAGTTTTACCACGGGTTATGTGAGAATTTAATTAATCATTAATAATCATTATTGTGGAAGGAAATCTCTGATAATCAAAGAGACTGAAGGACTGAAATCTTCATCTGTTTTTTCTTAGCCACTCATCAGCAGCACCTAAAACAACTCGACAAATACAAATATTGTCATTTTTCGTTGTGATTTTAAGGTAAATGACTTTCCACTTTCTATTATAGGCACGGCTATCATAAAATTCAATAAAATTAATTTCTACTGAAAATCATTTATTCCATCATATGTATTATCACGTATATATCTTTGTAGTTAATGAAATCATTAAAATACGCAAGTAAGAAAAATTATCAAATAAAAGGCAGTTGTTATCCATATTAAAAAATATTTCGTCGCACAGAAATATATTCGGAAATGTAATTACTTTCTCACGCTTTCTGTGGTGAAAGTATTGATGTTTTGACGCAGTTGCGAATGAGAGTCATATTGGCCTTTAAGCGCAGAGTGGCTTTTGTTGCCCCCTCGTCCCTACCTGACGGTCATAAAATAACAAACGTTCTCTACATTATTTCACTGACGACAAATTAAATACATTTAAATGATTATTCCAATTACAAATAATAATTGTAATCACATTAAATATAATTCTCTTTGATTCCACAGCAGTTATTATTAATCGAACAACGCTTCAAAGAGAGAATAGCAACAGAATATATATATATATATAATAATAATAATAATAATAATATTTATTTAACGGACATGCCATTCAAAAACATATATACAATATAAATACAATTACATACATATATATTAAAATATTGCAGTCTTTGAAAAATTTATAGTGGATAAAAATATGTTTCAACATTTTACTACTAAACATCTTTATTTACAGAAAAAACAATACATGTAACAAATAAAATAAATTCTGATGTATGACTATGGTTTTTAGTTTTCTATCCAATGGCTATCGACCCGCGGTCTTTCAGTCTACAAATTTTTATTTATCTTATAATTGTTGAAAATATTTTAATACATAATTCAAACAGAAAAATTATAATTCAGTTGTTGTTTTCATTCTCTTGACGCGTGTTTCTATTTTTGCAGATAATTTACAAAGATAATAACTTCGTAATACGTCACAGGAAACTGAAAGTAAAAATGTTTGCAGATAATTAACAAAGATAATACCTTCGCAACACGTCCCAGGAAACTGAAAGTAAAATCATGAAACAGAACAAGTATTTTACGTGATGTTGAGTTGGAAAAATTAGACACTTTTAAATTTTCTATACTACAGTAATTTTACAAACTATTTCCCATTATTATTAATGTATGTTGATGTATAAGAATTTATCTCAAAAAGGTACATTTATTGTGAAATATCGTAATAGAAATATTCGCGTTAATTGCAATTAAATTTTAGTATAAATGTATAATTTTGCCTCGTAATAATGAAAATATTGTAATTTTAACACTTTACACGGTCGTAAATCTCTCGAATATATTTGAATAGAGGCAACTTTAATGCGGAGCGTTGTAATATTTCCTCTCGCCCGTGTGAACATCTGTAATATTTTCAGCGAGTTATGAGTGTAAACCACAGTTTTAACTGGGCGCTAAATTTTATACATCAACATACATTTATTAGTCTCGCACCTACATTACCTTGTTACACAAACTAAAAAATCACATCTAAATATGAAATATTTTATGTAAATGTCACACTGAAAATAAGCTCCTACATCCTATCATTTTTCTTTCTCTAATTGAAAATGTATAAATATTTTTTCCTACAAATTCTGAAGCAAAAAGAAGATAATTCAAATGAATATATATAAATCCCTTTCTCTTTTTTCAGAAACAATTTATTGCACCCACTATACCTAAAGCTCTACAATATCTTCAGTAGAGTCTCTACAACACTGCAAATACAACATGTAGGACGAAAACTAATTAGCGCAAAAAATATATATATATATATACCCAAACAGAGAACTGTACACTGGATACTGGAACCTAAGAGCAATAGAAATCACCAAATGTGTATTTGTAAACGATGTAGCACTAATAGCGGAAAGCATGAAGGACCTAGAAGCAAACATAAAGATATGGAGTGAAGAACTAGCAAAAGCAGGACTGAAAATCAACACAGAAAAAAACAAAATAGTAAAAATAGTGAAGGAAAAGAAATAGAAGAAATAAAAATAAACAACACAAAAATAGAAAATACCGAAACAATTAAATAATTAGGACAAATAATAGACAACACAGGAGATCTAGAAGTGGAAATAAACAATATACTACAAAAAGTAACAAGAACCATCCATACGATCCAAAATTAAAAATAAAATTATTTTGTTCTTTTATTTTAAATTTTACACTTATTCACAATGATGTTTTTCTTTAATTTGATTATATTTTTAAATTTAATTTTTGAAAATTCATTTGTCATATGTTTTTGCTGAAATTCTAGATGATTCACTTAAATCTTAGATTATCTTTTTTTTAATTTCCACTTTTTTTATAGGAAACTTTTTAAAGAATTTAAAAGACTCAATTTATCCTCTTTGTATATTTCTACATATAAATAATTTTAAGAATTTTACGTCTCCTTCGTCATTATATTCAAGATGTACTACAAAGTGGACGCCTCCACAGTTAAACACATAAAAAAGTGTTTAGATAAAATGTCAATTGTTTTATTTCGAATTATTTTATACTTCAATTTTCTGTTTTCTTCTTGATTGGGTGCTTTCATATGAAGGTCACTATATTTCCCAATGAAATTTCTCTCGGGTCAAAGCAGCTGTTTGTGGTTAGATGTTGCCCTGCAGAAGAATAACACTTCGAATGGCCATGCCTTATCTGTTCTGTAGAAAAGCGAGTTTATTTGCATCTAGAAGCTTGCAATAATATTCAGCATTAAATGTACGCCGCTCATGAAGAAAATCAACAAGCTTCTTCTTCTATTTCACGTTTTTTATCGTTGGGGCCCATTTAAAATGTTTGATGGTATTCGTAGGCTTGCGCCTTCGCGTGCACATAAATTTAATGATGATGCGTTGCTCAACAGACTATGTACCTCGTGCTCAAACATGGTGAATGAAGTCGGCGTCCTCCCCTCCCCTTAAGAATTGCCACTAACATATTCAGTGGTATTATACTGTGCATAACACTTCGCTTAGCGACCGAAATATATAAAAAATCCGGTTTATATTTGATCCTCCCTCGTATATATACAATTAAAAACATATACTAGGGATATACAATATGGGTCAGTCTGCTCATTTAGGCTATCGGCAATCGGTCTGTCTGCCCTGTTCTGACTCTAATTTATCTGTAAAAAAATAAATACAGTTGCCAATTAGTTTAATAGTCTGAATTATTCACTATGTAGGGTGACTGAAATAGTTGTGAGATAGGAGTTGCCTGGTTGTGTTCATAAAGAAGTTCATTTAAGAGATTGTGGAGCGGATTGATTGGGTGACTAAATTTAGTGATGGTTCGTAGGGAAGATTTTAAGCGAACGTTGGGTCACGTTGGGGCATCGGCCATAAGGGCGATATCGCCGGCGAAAAGAAGGTAGTTTAAGGGAACAAAGTATGTAGGATTGCGATTATATAGATCATGACAAAAAATGTTTTAAAGGTGTTTTAATAAGAAAGGGTTCTGGTTCACCCCATGATGGACTCGAAAGAAGATTTGTATATGAGGAATATTAAGTTTCGTGGGATATTTAAGAGGACGCGTTTATACAGGAGGTCAAACCGAATCGAAATCATTCTGAATATCTAAGAATAAAATTATTGATTTACGACCTTTAAGATGTTTCGTTTATATATTGAAGGTGAGGATGGATGGTTGATTTTTGTGGAAGGAAACCAAGCTAGTGTTCTGTAAAGCGTATTTTGGATGATTGAGGAAGTTTCTGTTTGAGGAGGGATTCTAAAAGTTTACCTATTGCTGGGAGGAGTGTAATGGAACGGTAGTTGGATACTAGTGTGGGATCAGTATCAAGTTTTGGAATGCGTATGGTAATGCCCTGTTTTTATTCAATAGGAAGGTGTTGTTTGGAATAGCACTAGTTATAATTTTTTATCACGCTAGTGTTTTCTAGGAGTAGGCGTGGAATTTTGTCCAAACCCGGGGAGGAATATTTACCAGAGTCCAACTGTATGTAATAAACAATCTAGTCTATTGAATTCTAAGTCGGAGGGAGAAGGGAGGTTGTCTAAAGAATTGCTATGAAAGTCATTTGTCGCATTCGTTACTGTTTGAGTTTTGAAACGTTTTTTCCAAATATTCTGCAAATATTTTTGCTATTGATGTACCATTTTTCAGTTGAGTTTTTTAAATTAGCAGCGTGGTCATATATATTTTATATTTGGATAGTTTTTTTATTTTCGTTCCAATTAGTTTTTCCCTATTGACAAGCCAGAAACCAACTATTTTTTTTTTGTATTCTAAAATTAAAATTTTGATTTCCTTGTTTAGTGTGTTGAATTTATTTTGAATTAAACTATCCTCGTAGAATTTACTACCTCTGTAAATTGTCTTTTGTACTTCAGAAGCCTTGAGATTAATTAGGTAAGGGACATTTAAATATTGTTTTGTTTTTTTAATTTTGGGGGATTGTGGTGTATGCAGTAGTTTCTGATAGAGATAAATCAAAACGTAAAATAATATTAGAATTAATATTTAGCGCAAAATCGATTACCTTATTAATACTGCAACTCTAGTAAAGAATAATATATTCTAGAAGAGCTGTGGTAGGTTGGGTTTAAGTATAAATATCAAATTGAACTGATAAGTGGTCGGAACAGAGATCTGGGATTAGTTTTATGAAGTGAATTGAGTGACGGATGTTAGATGTGCGTAGGATTAAATCGGAGGTTTGATGATTGCCTTTAATTTATGATAAAGTTTGGAGGAATTTAAAGAAAATATTAGGTAATTTTAAATTAAAACACTTGTTTAGTTTCATATTATTATATTCAGCTTCCTGATACGTCCTTCGGTAAAATATGATCAGTTTCAAAGGAATTACAAAAAGAAAATGTTTGTGAAATTAGTTTTGAAGACGAAATATTGGTTTTAACGGGATTTTCTATTATTAATAATTACTATTGCATGATCATATTGCAATATTCCTCTTATAAATATTGTGTTGTCAATAAAAGGAATATGGATGGACATTTATTCTAAGAAGACAAGGAGTGTGGAATGCGTCAATGGAAGAAAAAATGAAGACATTCATTCATTCAAATGGTTGTTGATACAGGGTGGGATGGGCTTTCCAAACAATAATGATGAGTGAAAGGAGGCAAGAGAAGCTCCTCGTTGATTTTTGTTTGCTATTAAGAAAGATATTTAGATACTCTTAGAATTGAAATTCTCTTTGGTTTTAGTTTAGACGAGGAGGTTTATATAATAATAGATTGTTGAAAAAAAAACACTTAGGTTTTATTGAAGGTTTATATGAATTGGATTGTTGGAAAGGTAATGTTCAAGTATATAGAATTTATCGTGTAGGGAATAAATGTTCAAATGGAGGATACGTATACTAGCTAGTGTTTACCTGCATATTACACCGATGGTGTGAAGTAAAGAAGATTTTGTTTTTTTTTTAAATCAAACATTAAAATAAAAAAATACAAATGACTACCATAACTTCATGCCCAGTTTCAGCTAAACTAAATCAAGATCTTCTGGTAAATTTGCAAAATTTATTATGTAATCACGCCGATTCGTAAACAACCTCTTCTGGTTTATCGCAGCGTAGTTTCATTTGCACATGATATTGACAGGATGTTATTCGGGTTTTTTACACTTTTCAAATAATTTTTCTTGTTGTTTTCTTTTGGTTATTACGTAGTTCTAGTCACAATGATATTCATCTTGGCTTTTAGGTCTTTACTAGTCTTGTTGAATTTTTTTACATTTAGTTGGTTCAGATACGTGTAGAAACTAACGCTACCGATTTAAACTCTACAAGATTCATGTGAAATAGATTATAATTTGATCTAAATAAAATCCAAAATCATATCTTCAAAATATTTCAAGAAAATCACCAAAGAGGACAATTTGAAATTTTGTTGAATTGCCTCATATTTAGTTTGTTTAAAAACAAATAGAAAGAGAAGCTATCGATTTGAACTTTACAAAAATTCACTCGAAATTGGCTATATTTTTATATTCAATCAAAATCCAAAATTACATCTTTAAAATATTTCAAGATAAACACCAAAGCAAAAATTTTGTATTCTTTTTGAATTACCTCATATTTAGTTGGACTAAAAACAGGTAAAAATAAGAGTTGAATATTTTGATATCCAATCAAAATCCAAAATTATGTCTTTCGCAGTGTTCATGTCCCGGCAGGTCTCGTACAAATCGACCTCTACAATTCTCGTAGATCTTTCCACTTATAAAGTCCAAGTCTTTGGAGACACACAATAAATTGTGGTCTTCTTCGCAATTTTAAAACAATTTTAGTTTTTAGTGCTGTGATATCTTTTCTAGCCAATCTAAGTTAATTCTTTTAGTTGTAGCTTAAAACACGTTCGTTCTTTATAGACGTTGTAAATTTTAAACTAATTAAATGTGGAATTCATTTTTAACAATTATTTTAAACCCTGACTCTAATTTACAGTTTTTAAAATTTTAGTATTAAACGTTGCCACATTTTTTCTAGCCAATTGTTTTAGTTCTTGGTTAAAAACACATTTTGTTCTTTATGGATTTTGTGAGTTTTAAACTTATCTCATTTGAAATTAATTTTTGACAATTATTTTAAACACTGACTGTAATTTACACTTTTTTAAATTTTAGTTTTGTGTGCTGCCATATATTTTCTAGTAATCGTACGTCATTAGTTTTAGTTTTTGAACACCGACTGTAATTTACAGTTTTTAAATTTTAGTTTTAAGTACTGCCATATTTTTTGTAGCCATCGTACATTGATTGTTTTAGCTGCAGATTAAAAATACGTTCGTTCTTTATATATTTTGTAAATTTTAAACTAATCACACGTGGAATTAATATTTGATAATTATTTTAAATATCGAATGTAGTTTACGGATTTGTTAAATTTTAGTTTTGAGTGCTGTCATATTTTTTCTAGTAATCGTACGTCAATTGTTTTAGTTGCAGGTCAAAAATACGTTCATTTGCTATAGATATTGTGAATTTTAAAAGACTGTAAATTGCAGTTTTTTAAATTTTAGTTTTGGTTTCTACCATATTTTTTCCAGCAATTGTACGTCACTTGTTTTAGATGCACGTTAAAAATACATTAATTCTCTATATATTTTATGAATTTTAAACTAATCACATGTGAAATTGATTTTTACAATAATTTTAAACACTGACTGTAATTTACAGTTTTTTTTTTAAATTTTAGTTTTGAGTGCTGCCGTATTTTTTCTACTCAATGCACGTCAATTGTTTTAGTTCTTGGTTAAAAGCACATTCGTTCTTAATAGTTTCTGTGAATTTTAGATGAATCACAGGTGGAATTAATTTTTGATAATTAATTTAAACACTGACTGTAATTTGCAGTTTTTTAAATTTTTATTTTTAGTTCTGCCATATTTTTTCTATCAATCGTACGTCAATTGTTTTAGTTGTATGTTAAAATCACATTCGCTCTTTATAGATTTTGTGGATTTTAAACTAATCACACGTGGAATTAATTTTGACAATTATTTTAAAGACCAACTGTAATTTACAGTTTTTTTTAATTTTAAGTTTTAAGTACTGCCATATTTTTTAACGTTAACTACTTTAGTTGAGGTTAAAAACACGTTCGTTCTTTATAGATTTAGTAAATTTTAAACTAATCACAGGTGTACTTAATTTTTGACAATTACTTTAATCACCGACTGTAGTTTGCAGTTTTTTAAATTTTATTTTTAAGTACTGCCATATTTTTTCTAGCCTTCGTACGTCAATTGTTTCAGCTGTAGATTAAAAACACGTTCGTTCTGTATAGATTTTGTGAGTTTTAAATTAATCATATGTGAAATTAATTTTTGACAATTATTTTGAATACTGACTGTAAGATTTTTTTAAATTTTAGTTTTAAGTGCTGCAATATTTTTTCTACCAAACGTACGTCAATTGTTTTAGTTATAGGTTAAAATACGTTTGTTCTTTATAAAATATTTCAATATAATTGTCAAATAGAATCATTTGTATTCTTCTTGAATTTCCTTACATTTAGTTGGTTTAGAAATGGGTAAAATCAAATGCTTTTGATTTAACCTTTACAAAATTCACTCGAAATTGATTATATTTGAATATCCAATTAAAATCAAAAATTAAGTCTTCAAAATATTTCAAGATAATCGCTCAAGAGAACAATTTGTAGCCTTGTGGAACTTTCTCATATTTACTTGGTTTAGAAATGGGTAAAAACAAAAGCTATCGATTTGAACTTTACAAAATTCATTCAAAATAGACTATATTTTGATATCCAATCAAAATCCAAAATTATGTCTTTAAAATATTCCAAGATAATCACCAAAGAAAATAATTTGTAGCCTTGTTGAATTTCCTTACATTTAGTTGGCTTAAAATAACGTAAAAACGAAAGCTATCGATGTGTACACTACAAAATTTACTCGAAATAGAGTATATTTTTATATCCAAAATTATATTTTCAAAATATTTTAAGATAATCACCAAAAAAGACAATTTGTAGTTTTGTTGAACTTCTTTTTATTTAGTTGGTTTAAAAATAGATAAAAACAAAAACTTTCGATTTGAACTCGAAATAGATTATATTTTAATATTTTGATATGCAATCAAAATCCAAAATTATGTCTTTAAAATATTCAAAGATAATAACCAAAGAGAACAATTTGTAGCCTTGTTGAATTTCTTTACATTTAGTTGGCTTATAAATAGGTAAAAACAAAAGCTATCGTTTTGTACACTACAAAATTGACTCGAAATAGATTATATTTCTATATCCAATCAAAATCCAAAATAATGTATTTACAATATTCCAAGATAATTACAAAAGAGAGCAATTTGTAGTCTAGTTGAATTATCTCATATTTAGTTGGTTTAAAAATGGGTAAAAACAAAAGCTATCGATTTGAACTTTACAAAATTCATTCAAAATAGACTATATTTTGATATCCAATCAAAATCCAAAATTATGTATTTAGAATATTCCAAGATAATTACCAAAAAGAGCAATTTGTAGTCTAGTTGAATTATCTCATATTTAGTTGGTTTAAAAATGGGTTAAAACAAAAGCTATCGATTTGAACTTTTCAAAATTCACTCGAAATAGATTATATTTTGACACTCAATCAAAATCCAAAATTATGTTTTCAAAATATTTCAAGATAACCACCAAAGAGAATAATTTGTATTCTTGTTGAATTTTCTCATATTTGGTTGCTTTAAATCCGGTTAAAACAAAAGCTATCTATTTAATTTTTTTAATTCAGTCCAAATAGACTATGTTTTGATCTCCAAACACCCTTCAATAAATAATTCACCAATAAAACATGCATGTAATAGCTGAAAAATAATTTAAATATTCATTGAATTATCTAGTAAGTACATAAAAATTTAAATCAATATCGCTTTTACATTAATAGAACTGGAGGGTGGGATAGTATCCATGGCTTAAGAAGCCTTATCAATTAATAAATTTTCATCTCTCCCGATACTGTTGAATCTTCCAGGAACATGAAATAATAACAGTTAAAGTCACGTTTTGTGAAAGCACTCGAAATTTTAATAACGACTAATGTTTTTCATGTAAATACTTACGTTACGCAATCTAATAAGTGATAAAAAAGCTTAATTGCGGCAATTAGTGGTCAAGACGTGATAATATTATTAGGCAGTCCTCATTATTCTTCATCCTAATGTGTAATTATTTGAATAATTTCTCTCAGCCGCGGGCAAATTTTATTTTTAGAACAGATCCAGCTTGGTTCGTGAACATTTCATGTGTACTATTGAAAGTACGAGTATATCTTCGCTACCTAAAAAAATGTATTATTATTACTTATAATAGTAGCACTATTGATTGTTTGGTTTACTTATCCGTTATGGTGAATTAGCATTGCGGATTTATGAAATTAGAGCTTGTTAGTTCTGATATTTACTTCTTTTTCTATAATTTTTCCTGGGTTATTATTTTTCATTCGTTCTCTATTAGTGGTCGTCTTGGTCTAATTAACTAATCTTCCATATCGTTAGTAATTAATTCATCTAATCTCAGTTAGGGCAATACAATTTTACCCTCTATATTACGTTTAAACGGTAGAGAGGTAAAATAATTTCGCCGCTGAAATAAATCTTCCCCAGCGGAACTAATCTCTTGAGAAAAGAAACATTTTTCGGCACAGGAGTGAGGACACGTTGAGATACCTGCAACTCCACAGTCGCTAGATTGATGAATTGAACCAGCAGAGCACGAAGCGTGAAATTGTCCAAACATCGAATTATCTCATGGTTTGCGTAACATGCAGACACGATACTGAATACGAATGTGACATGATTATTGTACCAGTAAGAGAAAAACAAAAAGAAATACAAGCGACATATACATTATGTTAATTTGGTCTTTAAGCAGGGGTTAGTTTTGGCTTAAAAAAATTCAATCGCTTCTAGTAAATCCTTTATCAGATAAGTAAATAATCGAAAGTACTTCTTTTCCGAAAGGGTGATTTGTTTCCAGTTAATTATTTGCAAAGGTTGAAAATTTTTTTATAAGATTTCATGTTAGTTTAATCTAATCTTGAATTAATGGCCAGATTGGCCAATGTATACTCTCTTACATTGAGTACAAGTTAGTTTATAAATTCCAGATTTACTCATTACGTCTATTTCCGTTTTAAAGTTCAAATTTGGTACGGTGTTTGAAATACATGTTGACGTTACATTTTTCTAACATTTTATTTTTATTTTTGAACTGTATATTTTAAAATAGGTGATTGCTTTGGATGCATTTTTTACTGGTTCCAATTGCGCAAGTAAATATTTGTTAAGCCACTTAATTTCAATTCTATTGATTAATAACAACAAATTAATCAATAAAATTGAAATTAAGTGGCTCAACACATATTTATATGCACAATCAGAACCAGTAAAAATTGGTTGCTTCTTTGTACCAATTATTAATTGCTATATTTTTATTGTAGGGACTTCGTTGCTAAAAGCTTGTGTGCTAATATTAAAGGAATATTAACGGCTCTTTTTAAAAACTATAAAATAAAGCCATTACAATCAATTGTTAATTTATGTAGAACGAAAAAGAATTCATCAATTAATTTATAAGCTTTCTACAATAAAATCTAACGCAATGACCCTGTCGCATTTCGAGTAAATAACATCGCTTCATAAATAATTTATAAACAATCCGCACCGTTACAGTGCCCAAATGGGAATTCTTCGCATACTTGTGATTTGTGGTAAGTAGGCGCCTCATAAATTTAAGAAAATATCGTCCCGTTTCGGGAATGTCCATTGTGATTTTAACTCTGTCCCCTTTTTTCGTTCGGTGCGGTTTCGCGAGAAAAAGCGGGTCATTAATAATTCGGAGGCCTCGAAACACTGATTCGAGGATCCCTGAAATTACATGGCCCCCGGGGGGTGGGCCGAAAATGGAGCCGCCAGTGCAGAGCCGATAAGTGAAATGAACGCGATCCGAGTGCGAAAGTTTTGATTGGTAAATTTTCAATGGGTTTATTGGGGTTGTTATTGTGGACTTTCTATATTGCGAGAATGGATCGAGTTAGTTCGAGAAGTTCGCGCAAAATCGGGCTAATGTAAACTACTGAAATTGGAACAATATTATATTTTAGCGATTGCATTTAGATAATTTTAAAACAAAATATTGTTTTGTGATTATTGCCTTTTAATAAATATATTTTCAATTTATAGTCAAATTGTTTTTTTTATTGCTTTTAATTTATTTTTAAGTTTTAAGTTCTAAAGATGTCTAGATTTAGCATAAAAATCTACAAGACAAATTCTTAAAATCCCCTAGATTTCTATCATTTTCTGTTATTTGTTTCCTAAACTGGAAAAATTTTCGATTCGATTTGTCATAAAGCAAATTATAATCTAGTTTTATAGTACTTTTCGTACTACAAAAATTTTCTTCAAATGTTCTTGAATTTTCCATTAATTTATGTCCAGATTTTTAGCACTTTGAAAACTTTCTAGATTTGTAGCATTTTCATATCCAAATGGCGAAAATTTCTTTGAGAATTCTAGAATTTTCATTCATTTCTTCGGCCAAATTAGAATTTTGTTCAAATTGAAAATATTTTTGTTCGAAGCAATTGGTCTTCTGGACTTCTAGGATTTTCCAGATTTTTTTTAAAGATTTTAGTACAAGAGTTCTTGAATCTTTCATCAATTCTAGAATTCTAGAACTATCAATTATATTTCTTCTAAATTTCTTAATTTTTTCAACAATTTCCTTTTCCAAAATAATTTACTTTCCATCTATGTTTCTGTAATTTCCACATACCTTCTCTAATTTTATCAGACTGTAGTATATTGAAGTACTTTTTTTATCTTCAATAAATTTGTAATATTCTAGCATTTTTTGTTCTATCACTTTTACTGAATTAAATACAGCGCAGCAAAATCTGGAAAATTTACGGCGTTGGAGAATAAAATATTTAATCTGGAGGAGATAAACGGACAACAAGCAGGGACAGGAAATCTGATGAAGGTGATGGTGGTTTTGGAAGCCATCTGGGGATCTATCAGTTCCTTCCCAAAAAAAAGGTGCTTAAGAGGAAGAAGACCATAAAGAAAGAGAGCTTTCTATTACCCAAAAAAAGGTGCTTAAGTTAAAGGAAACCATATTGAAAGAGAGCTTTCTATTTTTATCCGTTTTTATTCATTTCATCTGGAGAAGATAAACTGACAACAAGTAGGAGCAGGAAATCTGGTAAAGGTGATGGTGGTTTTGGAAGCCATCTGGGGATCTATCAGTTCCTCCCCACAAAAGGTGCTTAAGAGGAAGAAGACCATAAAGAAAGAGAGTTCTCTATTACCCAAAAATAGGGTGCTTAAGAGGAAGGTAACCATACTGAAAGAGAGCTTTCTATTTTTATCCGTTATTTTGTTATATTTCGTATTGTATTTGCTCCACAAAAAAAGGTGCTTAAGAGGAAGAAGACCATAAAGAAAGAGAGCTATCTATTTCCCAAAAATAAGGTGCTTAAGAGGAAGAAGACAATTAAGAAAGAGAGCACTCTATTTTCCAAAAATAAGGTGCTTAAGAGGAAGAAGCCTATGAAGAAAGAGAGCTCTCTATTTTCCAAAAATACGGTGCTTAATAGGAAGGAAACCATACTGAAAGAGAGCTTTCTATTTTTATCTGTTATTTTGTTATATTTCGCATTGTATTTGCTCCACAAAAAAGGTGCTTAAGAGGAAGAAGACTATGAAGAAAGAGAGCTCTATACTTTTATCCGTTATTTTGTTATGTTTTGCATTGTATTGCCTTTTATGAATTTTACTATTCTTGAAATACAAAAAAATTAAAATAAAGAGGCTAGGAAAGAGAGGAAAAAAAAGATTGTAACAGGCTTGAAGAAGAATGTCGATACCACTGGAATTCCGCTTTGGACATAGTTTAGTTGTGTTAAATATTTGCGTAGACTCAAACCTTCATAAAGCAATAATCAAAATGTAAATTTTGACGTCCAAGTCCAACAGCAAATCAAATTTAATTTAAAAAAATGCAGACATTTGTGCTGCTTATTCTTTTCCTTCCTTTTATTTTTCGCTCGTCCAGATTTATGAAGTCACCCATCCCATTACTGACCAAGCACGGCGTTGCTGATCGACAATTGTGTGCGCCGTTTACTCTGACCACCCCATCAATACACACCAAGGCACTGGGATCAGTGCCAAAAATGTTGTATTGATAAAACTAATGAAAATTTTAAACAAAAAAAAACAAGATAATTAAAACACTTTAACTTTGTTTTACCACAAAAATAGTTATTGCTGTGACTATAGTTTCGAACATTCACTATTCATTATCAAACATAACACTTTAATTATCTTATTAAAATGTACCACCAAGTGAACGCCGACAACATTCAAGGAAAAAAAACAAAATGGCGGAACCAATATGTTGGACATGAACGGTTAAAATTACCAGAATTTGATAAAAATTTGTATATGGGCCCTTTTGATGACGCTGATAAAAAATCTGAATTAAACATTTCTGAAAAACAAAATAGCGGATACAATATGGGGGGCATTAACTGTTAAAATTGTCAGAAATTCATAAAAACTTGTATTTCGGCTGTTTTGATGATGTTGATAAATAATCTGTATTCAAATTTTCTGAGAAACAAAATGGCGCATCCACTATGGCGTACATTAACGGTTAAAATTGTCAGAATTTCATAAAAATTTATATGTCGGCTCTTTAGATGACGCTGATAAAAAAATTAAATTAAAAATTTCTGCAAAACAAAATAACGAATCTAATATGCCGGACATTAGCGATTAAAATTGTCAGAATTTCATAAAAAATTGTGTATCGGCTGTTTTGATTACACTGATAATAAAATCTAAATGAAACATTTCTGAAAAACATAGGGCACACAATATGGCAAACATTAACATTTAAAATAGTCAGAATTTCACAAAAAAATGTATATCGGCTCTTTTGATTAAGCTGATACAAAAATCTAAATTAAATTTTATGAAAAACCAAATGGCGAATCTAATATGCTGGACATTAACGGTTAAAATAGCCAGAATTTCGTAAAAATTTGTATGTTTGCTCTTTTGATGACACTGAAAAAATCTAAATTATAAATGTCTCAAAAACAAAATGGCGGATCCAATATTAACGGTTAAAATTGCCAGAATTTCATAAACATTTTTATATCGGATCTTCTGATGGCGCTCGTAGAAATTCTGAATTTTATATAAATCAAAATGGTGGATCCAATATGGTAGACGTTATGAACTAAAACTGCCAGAATTTCATAAAAATTTGTATGACGGCTCTTTTGTTGACGCTGATGGAAAAACTTAATTAGAAATTTCTGAAAAACAAAATGGTGGATCTAATGTGGCCGATACTTACCGTTAAAAGTTGTATATCGGATCTTTTGGTGAAGCTGAAAAAAAATTTAAAATAATAATTTCTGAAAAACCAAATATGTCAGTCATTAAAGGTTAAAATTTTCAGAATTTCATTAAAAAAAAACGGCTCTTTTGATGAGACTGATAAAAAAATTAATTTAATTTCTGAAAAACAAAATGGCGCATCCAATATGGCCGACATTAACGGTTAAAATTGTCAGAATTTCATTAAAATTTATATATTGGCTGTTTTGATGACACTGAAAAAAAATTAATTTAAATATTTCTAAGAAGCAAAATGGCGGATCTAATATGCCCAACATTCACGGTTAAAATTGTCAGAATTTCATAAAAAATTGTATTTCGGCACTTTTGATGACGGTGATAAAAAATTTAAACTAAAAATTTCTGAAAAACAAAATAAACAAAATCCAATGTCAGACATTAACGGTTAAAATTTCCAGAATTTTATAAAAAGTTGTATTTCGGCTCTTTTGATGACATTGATAAAAAAATTTAAGTTAAAATTTCTGAAAAAAAATGTCGTATCCAATATGGCGGACATTGACAGTTAAAATTGCCAGAATTTCATAAAATTTTGATGACGCTAGTAGAAAATCTGAATTAAAAGTTTCTGAAAAAACAAAATAGTGGATCCAATTGAGCGGACATTAACTGTTGAAATTGTCAGAATTTCATAAAAAATTGCATATCAGCTGATAAAAAATTGAATTAAAAATTACTGAAAAATAAATTGGCGGAACCAATATGGCAGATATTAACGGTTAAAAGTGTCAGAATTTCATTAAAAAATTAACATCGACTCGCTGATAAAAAAATTGAATAAACTTCTGAAAAACGAAATGGCCGAAAAGAAGGTGTAAATTGCTAGATTTTTCTGAATTTGTATATCGGCTCTTTTGAGCTCGCTAATTAAAAGTATTAATAACAAATTTACGAAAAATAAAATGGCGAATCTAATTAAAAAGATGCAGAATTTGTATATTTGTATAAAAAAATATGATTTTTCACAATAATAATGTCTACAATTTTACATATTCTGGGTGTTATTACTAAGTCGTTACATCCAAAAATAGTAGTTAGAACTCGTTAAAACTAACAACTTTTCTTTGTTCAAATTTGTGATTTGGTACTCCGGTTCGGAGTTATTATAATATATAACTCCCTTATTTGAAGGACTATTTTAAAAAACCAACAAGTTTCAAAAGTAGCTTTCGGTTTGCTAATACATTTGTATTTACAATTATTTTTTATTGTTTTAAATAACAAAATGGCGATCGATCAAAAATTTCAAAACAAAATATTATAATAACCACTCCATCGATTTTTGAAAGTAAAACATTTTTAAAATTCTTATGATATCTACAACAAAATTTATCATAAATGTTTTCTTTAAATCTATCCATAAAAGTCTTCGCTACTTATAACTTCAACAGTCGGTACTTTCAAAAAAGCCGCAGTTTCAGCGTTTAACGCCTTGAATTTTCTCACTGGCAATTTTTGGAAGCTTGTTATCAATGGATCAGAGGCTACCAAAAGCTACTGAAACAAGTCTTGCATGTCCTTAATTTTGCTACTTTTTCGTGCAAAATCCTGTCGATAATATTTAATGAATTTATTGCAATTGAGAGGGGCGCTGCTTTAAAACCCCTTCTACTGTGAAACAGTAGTTTTTTGCACTGTATTTGGCACATAGCACAAGGGATGGAAAAGCATATACATACGCGCCGTTTCAATGCAATATTCCTCGTAGTTGGGAAAATTAATAGCAAAGCAGCAAGAAATAATTTATAAGACGATGTGGAATCTTTGTATTAACTTCAGGCCCAGTTCATCATCATCGATGGTGAAATTACTGTATGTTCGGAGAAAAAATCGGTGCGCTGTATTTCCGTCATTTGTGCTTATATCAATGTTTCGGTATGTCTACCAATAGCCCCAATTGTTGACATAATCCTTTTTGATTGTTCTTTTTGCAATCTTAGGCTCTTTAGTTAGATTCAAAGGACACTCAAAGAAAAGAATCTAAGAATCTCGAATTGAAGATTCTGTTCCTTTATGGATTTCGTCAACATGCTATCAATAGCGTTGAATTGTTTTTATGTGCAATCACAGAGGTAATATTTCTTACTTGAAGATATGCTAGTCAATGCATTGTACACATTAATATCATAGTGGTTTAAATGCATTACAAATGCCAACCTCCAACACTACATCCTCCCTATCTCGCCAAGTATTCTTTAACTATCATACAAACTGAACGCCATTTCCAAACTGCACACCTGGCTGGACAAGATCATCTTGCTCAAAGTTCAGAAGAAACCAATAATTTATTTCTACTCTTACCATCTGTCCCAATTTCAAAGCGATACAAATACCAGATAAGACCCTCATTGTATTCTTCAATTGTTCCACAAATTCTTGATCTGATTTCGTGTTAATTACATTTCCTGCATTTGCATTGACAAAGAAATGTGTTCTAAATAAATCGCCAAAACCACCTTTGCCAGGCCTAAAAGGTAGGGGTGTATAAAGGTGGAGTCCATCAGAGAAGTAACACAATGATCCCAGAGCATCACTATCTGATTAAGTTTACGTAACATTGACTTCTTTTCCACCAACAATTCTTTGTAATGGTTTTAATTTTTTCCTTTAAATTAAAACCATAAGTAATCAACAACAAAATTGTTTTGTCAGTAACAATAGTATATTAGTTTTTTTGCCAGATAATGTTTGTTCCTAGTAATTCAGGATTTTGTATATTAACCTCTATATTATAAATAAACTTATAAAAGACGAAATGATATTACCTGTATCAAAATCATTAAATTTATGGATGGAAGAAGGTCCTTCAAAATTATTAGAGGAACACAATCAATTCAATTTAAAAACAATACGCCACTAATAAGTATGAAGAACGTCTAATCTCGAGAACACTAATTTAATACCCAAGAATAACGAACTTCAGCGCAAAACAGCATTCACACGAAACAAGTTCCCGAGCTCACACCTGAATGGAAGAACGCGATCGGCGACATCAAACGCACCTTCTCTTTTTTATGAATTGAAAGCCGGCGTCCGATGAATGAGTAAAATTTCTTTTTCTCGTTTTAAATCCGGTAGAAAACTCAAAACATTTGTATGGTAATTCGCACGTTATATATTGATACATTAACGAGAAAACATATGGAACGGACGACGCGGATAAAATTCAGGAATTTAAATGGGCATTTATATGTAAATATGCAGTGCATTATCTTTCCTTGTTTTTCTTTATTAATCAAACCTTATTATTTTTCTTTTTTTTGAGAGTTTATTGCTTCTGGTAAGGTGATAAATTTTTGGGGTCACTAAACTAATAAAGTCGTATGGTTTTTAAAGCTTATTCTCTTCTTATTTGGGGAAATTTTATTGACCATTCGCCCAACTATCAGTTTCACTCGGGAGAAAGGGCTCCATGTTTAAAACCGGTCCTTGTTCGTGACAAGTGCATGGGAGAGTACTGGTTTTATTGAGAGCTCGTGAATTTATTTCATTCACATTATGGTGCTTCGGTAATTCCACTTTCAAAATATTAATCTTCTGTATTTTGTCGTTTAGTCCTATAAATAATACTTTTTTTAAGGTTTAGCCAAAAAAAAATAGTAAAGATACTTAACTTTTTGTTTTTACTTCAATTCATTATCTACTATTTGGTAATAAACTTAAAAAAAAAAATAGTTTTTTAGTATTTCTGCTGAGATATGAGAATGTTCAAGTCAATTTTTGGTCGTTGTTTGGATTTAGTCTTGACTTAGATTAGATTAGATTAGAATTTGTGTAATATGTTTTGGACTTTTATTCGAAGAGTAGATCAATTCAATAATCTGAAATAACTTTTAAATCAAGTAAAAAAAGGACGCTTAACCGTACATCAGGTAACAAATAATATAATCTATTGTTTTAACATTTGATAACCTTCATTTTACTGATCATAAAGTAATTAGATGTTCTACAATTTCGACACTTGGTGATCTTCATTTTGCAAGATGATTGGAAACAAAAGGAAATATTAACTTTAAAGTTTTAACTTGCAACAAAGCATCGTGGTACTGATGGTTAACATTAAAAAAAGTAAATTCAAGTATTGTTCATGATCTCCTTGAAGTGCTTGGAAGCTCTGCTTTAATATAAAAAATTAAAACTTTAAAATAACTCAAAAATAATGGGAAAACTTTGCAACGAAAAAACATAAATTTTGAAAAGAGGAGTATAATGAAATTATTTTAAAACCTATTGAAAGAAATATTTTTTTTTTAAAATAAACTGTTGAGACATAAAACACAGTTCAAATTTTAAAAGAAAGTAAAAGGAATCTTAAAAACTTATGGAAGTGAAATAAAATTTTCGTAAAATTACCAAAAAAATCTAGGAGTATAGAAGTCAAATGGTTTGAATTTTCTAGAATCCGTGGCTAGATTAAAAAATGTGGAGGAAGAATTATTAGAGAATTATAAAGTTTGACCTGAATTTTCAAGCTATTTTCTTTCAAGATTTCTAAAAGTTTTCGACGATTTACATTCCCGAAATTTTATAGGAATTTCTTTTCAGCATTACAGAAATGTACTTTAAGGATTCTAAAATTTCCAGCAATTTTTTTTCAAGATTTAACACTTCTTGTTTGATTTTATTGTTTTTTTTTTAAGTAGATTCTCTTGCAAAATACGAAAATTTTCGCCTATTCTTTGAAAATTTTCGCAATTTGCAGGAGAATCTACCAAAAAAACAATAAAATCAAACCAAAGCTGCTTAAAAAATGTTAAATCTTGAAAAAGATTTTTCTGGGAAATTTTAGAATCCTTGAATTCTGAAAACAAATTGCTGTAAAATTTCGTGAAGGTAAATCGTCGAAAACTTTTAGAAACCTTGAATGAAAATAGCTTGAAAATTCAGGTCAAGTAATACATAAATAATGGAAAATTATAGATCATTAAAAATTATATCAAGTAAATAGAGAAAAAGAAATAATAGTTGTGGAAAAAACTCAAAATCTTTGAGGACAACATCTAGAATTTTCAAAAAATAAAAAAATCTGCAAAAAATGTTTTAGGAGTATAGATGCAGATTTTTGCAATTTACAAGAGAAACTACTGAAAAATTCAATAAAACCAAATAAGATATAACTTTTAAATCTTATTAAATAAGAAAAAAACGTTTAAATCTTCAAAACTAAATTGGTAGAAAATTTTAGAACCGTAACAGAAAATTTTTGTAATTGTTATAATAAATTCATTTAAAATGTGTAAAAAAATGTAAAATTTTTAGAAATCCTGAAAGAAAATTTACGTTATATAAAACAGAAATAATGGAAAATTCTTAAAAAATAATCTTATAGAAAACATGAAGGAATGGTTGTCAAAAATACTAAAATTCTAAATGGGAAATAACTAGAACATTGTAAAATACTAAAATTCTCAAAATGAAATAAGTAGAATTTTCTAGAACGTAGAAATACTGAAAGAATATTTACGTTAGATAAAACAGAAATAAAGGATAATTAGAAACTAGAATTTTCTAGAACGTTCGGCGAGCATTCAAAAGTCTGGAGAAAAATTGTTACAAAATTCTAGAATTCTAGAAAAAAATTACTAGAAGACTTGTTGAAAATTCTCACTATTTGCAAGAGAAACTGCTAAAAAATCTAATAAAATCAAACAAAACTTTTGAATGTTGAATAAATTTTGTAATTTTGATTTTGAACAAATTCAAGAAAGTAAAACGTTGAAAATTTCGAAAATTTCTAGAAACCCTTAAAGAAAATATACCTACGTTAGATAAAACATACATTTAGTGTAATAATATTTGTAATTATATCTTTATTGTGAAAGGGGTTTCCCGTTATTAAATAAATAAATAAATACATTAATTAATTAATCAAATAGAAGAGTGTAAAATACTAAATATCTAAAAATAAAATAAGTAGAATTTTCTAGAACGTAGAAATCCCGAAAGAATATTTACGTTACATAAAACAGAAATAATGGAAAATTCTTAAAAAGTAATCAAATAGAAAAAATCAAAGAATGGTTGTGGAAAATACTAATATTATAAAAGGGAAACAATTAGAATTTTCTGGAACGTTCGACGAGCATTCAAAAAATAAAAAATAAAATTGTTACAAAATTTTATAATTTAGAAGGCTCGAAAGACATTTCGCAACTAAAACTTTTCAATAAATTCAATTAACAAATACTTGAAATCTTTTGAATAAAAAAAAAATAGATTCTACAGTAAAGCAACATTAGTTTGTAATTTGGAAATGAAATTTCTGCAAACATTCGGGAAAATAAATCATCGAAATTGTTGGAATTTTTAAAGATAATACCTTGAAAATTAGGTTTAAATAAAACAAAATTATAGAAAAATACTTAAAAGCAGTATTAATGAAATCGGGAATAAGGAAATAATATTTTCGGAAATAACTAAAACTCTAGAAGTAAAACAATTAGAATTTTATAGAATCCTTACTGAGAATTCAAGAAATATGTAAGATTTTCCAAAAAATAAAACTAGAATATTCTAGAAATCTAGACAAGAATTTAGAAAATCTTAAAGGACAGTTGTTAGAACAATGTAAAATTTTTGAAGAATAATTTCCGAAAGCTTTGTCAAACATTCTCGGAATTTGAGTACTGAAAAAACGTTTAGTAAATATTCGGTAATTTAAAAAACAAATTTAAGAAGCCTTGACGATAATTCTTCATTTTGAAAGATAAACTTGCTCGGAGATAATTCTGTAGGTGCAGATGTATGCAAGACTGGCGTCATTGTCTGCGCTGTGAACACCTTAGTGATGACCTCATAGTATATTGGCTTGAACGGAAAGGGAGCAGAAGATCATGATGTTTGGCCAAGGATCGTAATTGGCTCGACGACCAGCGAGGGCAGCGCCGCCTGAAGGAAGAACTGGAAGGAGAGGCTATCATTTCACTTTAAGTGTTTGAAGAAAAGGTGCTTAAACGTAGCTGAAAATTTCTGAAACTTCCCAAACAAATATAAAATATATCCAGAAGGTATTTTTGGTTTAAATTAGTAGAAGAACTTCCTACAGACTGGAAAACTTGAATGGCCTTCTAAAGAACCCCGTGAGTTCTAATATATGAAAAACTGGCCAAAGAAACGTTAGTAACGAAAATAAAGCTATGAATGCTGGTTATAGAAAAAAAAGCTCTCGTCACATTTCGTTGTATGTCTAGCCTTCTTAAAAAGTTTTCAGAACATGTATAGCAGATCTCAGAGGTGCATAGTTATGGGACGTGACTATTTCGAACGACAGCAAGGTAACTTTCGTTAATATTTCATCTACGTTAATGTTACAGGACTATTCACCAAACTTTATTGTCAGAGTTTGTATTAAGTCAAGAGCTTATTGTAGATTGCTATCATGAAATTAAATTATTGACTGTTTTATTATAACGCAAATTAAGTTATTCTGCCGCCATTAACCTAAAATATGCAATAATTCAAAGAGCATTCTCTGTGATACTCTAGAAAAATTGCTCAATTTTAGAATAATACTTACATAATGATAACTATAGTACACAACTTGCGTACAGTGCACTTCCAAGTGCTGTAATAAACGAGCCGTAATTTTATTTAAGCGTCGGCATTTTACGAGAATTAGGTACGCGGAGATTTCCATTACGAGCAGCAATTTCTTGGAGAATCCACGAACGGATGCACTTTCTGTGCCCCAGTTGCTTGGCTGCAACATAAATATGTTGCGGATCCATGAAGGTGCATCTCCATCTTTGGCCGCGGCCTGACGTTTAAATTCATGTCAAATTTATGAAGATGCCGGCGGATCCATCGCGAATATAAAACACGCGCGTTAATTTCTATTACCGGTAAGGAATTTATAAATCGTTTCGAAAGTAACGAACTTTAATACATCCTCTATAAACAATTTTATAAAAAAAATATTTTTTTATAAACATACAAAATTTCAATACAGTAGAACAGATAGGTAAAAATATTACTTGATAATAGGCTTGATTTAAACAAAAAAAGTACTTTACATTAATTAATATGTATGCTTGTTTTATTTAAAAATATTTAAATAATCATAATTTGCATTTATTCCATAAGCATATAAACCTGAATAATAATCCATTATAGATAGTTAAATCTTGAGAAAAAATATTTAGCACAAATTTACATCCCACAACATAACTGTTTCCAGAAGACGCCGTTGCCTCTAGTATTCATTGTATTATAATTATATCCTGTAAACACTGTCTCATCTTAGAACAATGGCATTTAATTACATTAATTAATCTAAACGCGCTAACACAATTAGACACGTGTGGGTTTCTGATAATTCAGCTTATATAACACAAATTATTGTAGTGAAGACGATTTCGATTATGTAATGATAACGCACGAATAGCGTTCTATTAGGAACAATAAATATTAGTTAGGACTATTAAGAAAAAATGTTTATTTACTTTCTATACATTTATAGTGGCTATTATATTTTTTTAAAGTAAATTATACTTTAATAACGGTAGCTTTTCTTGGAATGGTCGTAATTGGTGAAATTTGCCCGAGAATTATTTATTTAGATTATTTAGCTATTTATAATGGAAACTTTCGTTCGCATTAAGTAATTATAAAATTATTTTTAGCATGGATGTACTTTTTAATTTTATAAATTATTCCCCGTTGGATTTATATAGTAGACATATGTTATGTATGCGTGTGCGTGTTTGTGTGTATTTGACTGCATCCTCATTAATTACGATTGGTTTCGGTTATTGCGGCCTAGTAGAGATTGCAATGGATTGTATTTCTGGAATGTTAAATGGGAACCATTAAGTATGTTCAGAGTATTGTGCCATAAAATGGATATATGATCTATCAATTTGGGTAATTAAAATGCTAACTAATATATCATTTAAATTTCTCCCTCTATTTATATATCTCGGCTGAAGCTAGGTATTATTTTTTTAATTTTATTAGCAATTTGTTATGGTAATATGTGTTTAATATTTCGTGATTTTTGTGATCTTTAAATTTTGTATTCAATCTATCTATTGTATATTCCTTCACAGTTATTGTATTGTCATGTTTTATTTGATGACGGCATAAAAAGGAGAATATATCACATAAATTATTATCTTTTTAAATTTGTCCTGTGTTTTCTGACAGCTGCTTAAACAGATAAAATACTTTAAGAATTATTTAATGAAACATCATGAAAATGCTGATCACCAGATCAGCCGCAAGGATCGATCTCTTTTATTGAAATATTAAAATAAAAAGAAAATTTAGTACGTGTTTATGCATTTAGGAAAACGGTTTTGATTTTCACTCTGATGATATTAAATTAAAAATTAAATAAGGTCATAAAAAAGTCAACCAGAAGAAATTTTAGATGTGTTCGTTATCATTAGTTCTGTATTCACCGATTTTTCCTTTGACAAAGCTGACCCATTTTATTCTCATCCGCTGTGTTAAAATTTGAAAGGATACCAGCACACAATTCTGGATGAATTAGACGCTTTTGGATCTCATATGGATTGGTATCTCGCCAAATTAAACAATTTGGTTTATTGGCGTACCCATTCATCCAGAAATGAGCTTCATCGGTGAAGATGATCTTTTGATGAACTGCTCCATAGCCCTTTGCCCTCAGCTCATGGGTCAGTTCAATCTTGTAAAGATGCAGACCCAACTCAAGCCAAGTTATGGTCTGCGAAAGGCCAAGTTCTTGTGAGCGATTCCAAAATTCTTATGCATTTTCTCACACCAATTTGCAAGAATTATCTTTAAAAACATTCTTTACTTTTACACTGTCTCGGGTTTTTAACAGTTTTTTAACCAATCTTTAATAGCAATTTTTCTTCTTACCCTAATTAAAGAATTTTCTTTAAAAGTTCAGGATTTTTCCGAATTTTATTTTTTATTTTTAAGAAACTTACATTACTTGTTTTATCTTATTCAAATTTGCTTTTAGGAACGTTGTCGAGACTTTTAGAAATGTTAAGTAGTTCTTTTTTTACATTTTAACTTGATGAAAAAATATTACCAATTCGTGAAGAGCAATTTTTTTTATTGAATTTTGAAATAATTTTAACAATATTTTCCTAGAAATTATCGCTGTTCAAACATTTTTAAAAGTTTTTCCTTCCAATCTTTAAAATTTTCCAGAAATTTTTCTTCTCAACTTAATTGCATAATTTTCTTAAAGAGTTCAGGAATTCACTGTATTTATTAATTATCGGGGTTCAAGCATTTGCAACAGTATTTCTTTCCAGTCTTTAAAATTTTCCAGAAATTTTTCTTCTCAACCTAATTGTAGAATTTTCTTCAAGTGTTCAGGAATTTACTATATTTTTTTTTAATATTTAGAAATTTCCATCATTTCTAATATTATCTTATTCAAACTTGCTTGATCTAGTTTTTGGGAAGCTTCTAGAAAGTTACAAATTATGTTGTGTCTCCATTTTTACAAACTTTGCCGAGACTTTTCGAAATATTAAGCCCTTTTTTAGATTTTAATTTGATGAAAAAATGTTACCAATCCCCAAAATTTTAACTTGCAGGCCCTTAAAATAAAGCAAGAAATCCTGGAAAATTTTATGGGTCTGTAAGTAAAAATTCTGGAAATTGGTAAAATTCTAAATGGGTTCCAGAATTTATATTTAAATGGCTTGAAATTTTGTCAAAGGTTTTAGAATTTTCTGCACTATTTTCCATCTTTAGTCACACAATTTTTTCACATTTTTTTCCAAATATATCTTTAAGACTTCTAAAAGTTACAGCATTTTTTATTTCATCGTAATGTTTCAAGAGTTAATTATTTTCTTTAAATCGATAAATGAAAAAAAGGAAATTTTTAAGTAATTTTAAAACTAAATTTTTCTGGTAATTTCTCGTCCAGATACCTAATTCCAAACATTTTTTGCTAGATTTCTAGATTTTTTTTTTAATTTTTCGAGTAGAAATTTCGGCTCCAAATTGTAATCATTTATCAAGAGTTTTTTGCTTTACTTGTTTTATCTTAACGAAATTCTCTAGGACTTTTACAAGGATTTTTGGGATTTCAGTAATTTGAAATTTCTAATTTCCAAATTTATAGCAATTTGGTCGTGGGCTCTCATTTTAAGAAAAAAATGCTAGATCCTACAAAAAATCTTATTAGGATAAGCCACGATTTTCTTAGAGGGGTCAAGAATATTAGTGTAATTTAAAGTCCAGATTCCCAGAAAATTTGTCACAACTTCTAGATTTTTTTGCAGTTTTATTTCTACTCCTAGAACGTTTACAATTTTTATTCTAGTTTTTTTACTCCAAATTGTAAGAATTCTCTTTGAGGATTCAAAGTTATACATATCAAGAATTTATTACTTAAACATTTTCAGGTTTCCTTCAAGAGTTCTAGAAATATCAACTAATTTTATGTCCAAGATATCAAGAAATAATAAATTTAAAAATACGAAAACATTTCGTGAATCTACAACAATGAGTCTTACTAAGACTACAAAACAAATTAATTTGAAACAACTACTTCTCTAGCTAATACTTCGACAGACATTGAATAATACAAATTAATTTGCGTGTTACAAATAGTACAACTATTAAAGCAACACTAATTTGAATGAAATTATTTCGGTTGAATAAACTAATAAATGATATTTATTATATCAAGGAATGTTTTGTAGGATGTGAAATTATGAAGCAGTTTTTTTCAGTAATTTTTCTTATAGAAATTTTCATTAGGTTTTGAAAGTATTTACATATAGGAATTTTCAAATGTTCTAAAACTTTCTAGTAAGTTTTAATCTACATTTCTAGAATTTTTGTCGAGAATTTTAGAATATACAAACATTTTTTTCTAGATATCTAAAACTTTTCCGCAGTTTTATTTTTAATAGTTTTTCTTTGATAGTTTTTCACATTTTTTTCTTTTAGACTTTTACACTTTTCTAGGAATTTGTTAATCTTATCATATGTAAAATTTAACAGGTTTTTTTTTGAAGGGTTATAGAATTTTCTAATAATTTTAATTCTAGATTCATAAAAAATTTTAATATTCTAGAATTTTTATCAATTTTTCCTATAATTAAAAAAATTTATTCGAATTTTTTTACAAATTTTTCTTATAAAATTAAAAAAAAAATAGAACTAAAACCCTCGCTTACGTTTTACTGATTGGATTGTGGATAGAGACCACCCACCCAACCTACATATACATGAAAACTTTAATTGCTAATCGTTGATGATTTTGCTGCTAACAACAACAAATCCCTTTATGTAATAGAACATAAAACAAAATCGAAATATAAGTTCAAATATAAATGATTTAATCTATCTAATTTTAAATTTTACTTACCTGTCGACTAGCATATGGTATTGTCTTTAGTCAACTGTCATCTGTCAGTTGTTACTTGTCAATTGTATGTTTCACTTGTCGAATGTTATTTCAGCTACCTGAGAATTGTTACTTATCAACTGTCATTTGACAATTATTGTTTTGCAACTTTATTTGTCATATGTTGACTGTCACATGTTACTTGTCAATTGTTATAGGTCAATTATTATTAATCAACTAGGATTGTTACATGTCGACTAACTAGTCAACTGTCATCTGCCAATTTTTACTTGTCAGTTCTCACATTTCAGCTATATGAGATTTGTTGTTTATCAACTATCATTCGACAATTATTATTTTTCAACTTTATTTGTCATCCGTCGACTGCCATATGTTATTTGTCAATTGTTATCCGTAAATTATTACTTAACAACTGAAATGGTTACCTGTCGATTGCTGTATGATAAATGTCAACTGTTCTTGTCATGTGTCCACTGTCAATTCAGCTATATGACCATTTTTTCATTATCAGCTGTCATTTGACAATTATTATTTTTCAACTGTATTTGTCATTTATTGACTGCCATAAGTTATTTGTCAACTGTTATCCGTCAATTATTATTAATAAACTACAATTGTTACCTTGTCAACTGTCAGTAGTCAACTTTCATGTATCAATTGTTATTTTTCAATAGCATTTATTCATTTATTTATCTTTGTCCTTATATCTTAAATAATTCACTTAAAAATCAATTAATTAAAAAGCATACATTAAATGTTGTCCAACAGAAGTACGGGCGGAGTTTACAACTAAATATGTTCTTCCACTCAAAATCACCTCTCGATTGTAATAAGGCAACTGTCAATTGTCAATTATTTTCCGTCAATTGTCAAATCTATTTGCTACCAGTCAACTGACATAACTATTACTTGTCAACATATCTGTGAATTGTTAGTGGGCAACTATATTTCTTGCGTATTGGACTGTCACTAGTCAACTGTCATTTGTCATTTATTAAATATAGTTGTCACTTGTCGACTGTCAAAAGATAAATGACATTAGTTAACTCTCGTTTGTTACTCTTCAACTGAATTTATCACCTATATATTATCACGTTATTATTGTCATTAGTTTATTGTCATTTATGAATTGTTGATTGTCAACTACATATGCTACCTACAAACTGCTATACGATAATTCTCATTACTTAACTGTCATTTTTCAATTGTTACTTATCAACTGTATTTCTCACGTATTGACAACTTTCACGTGTCAATAGTCATGTGTCAATCGTTAAACTATCAACTGTATTTTTGCGAGTTGATTGTTGTTTTTGACTGTCACTACTCATTTCTCTAATTGTTACTTGTCGACTAATGTATGTCTTTAGTCAACTGTCATCTGTTATTGTCACTTGTATTTTTCACTTGTTGACTGTCATTTCAGCTACATGGCTGTCTTTACTTATCAATTGTCATTTGACAAATGTTCTTTTTGAAGCAGTACTAAATGTGACCTATTGGAGAGATATGATTCAAACCAATTTAAGGGTATACCCCTTATGCCATAGTTTGATAATTTACTTAACAAAACTTGATGATCAATACAATCAATCTTCATTCCTCCTCTCTTCTCTTCTTCCTTTCCCACCCCAACCTTCTTAGAATTCTTACAATGGCTCCATCTTCTCTCATCCACTTCACTACTCTTCTACAACCTTCCACCCATTCCGCATCCACTCCCTTACATTCCTCCGTCACATTACCCGTATCTCTCCCCCATCCATCTCTTCCTCCCTCTCTCTTCCGCCACGCATCTCGCTCTTGCTAAGGTCACTATTTCCTCCCTTTCGAAGTGATTATCCTCCAGGTACCTTGGACTCCTTCCATGCACCTGCTACGTGACCCATTTTTGCTACTCATTTTATGCTACGATTATTAACCGTTCCATACAGTGTAGCTGAATATTTGTGTTTCTTTCTTCTGATTACTTTAATAAAACCATCCTTGTTTTGATATGTTTCTTGCTTATTTTTAGTTGAACCATTTTTATTGTTGCTGATAGAGTTTTTCTCCTATTTACTTTATCTCGTATAATTTTCGAGGCTTGGTTGAAATTGTTAGAAAGATCAGGCGTTGCAAGAGGTGGCAAAATGCTATATTAGAGTCATGCTAGGAGACTTTAACGCAAAAACGGGAAGAGAATCAGAATTCAGGCCAATGATTAGAATGCACAACACGAGGAAACAAACGATAAGGGAACTATACTAATAAACCCGACGAGTGCGGCTAAGTTCGTGGTGAGTAGCACGATGTTCCATCGCAAACACATCCACAAACAGACGTGGATTAATATCAGTGTGGCACGCCTCATCGATAAGGGACGTGAGAAGCTCAGATATAAGGTCGGTAAAAACGAAATTTAGGTGAAGAACATCAACAACTATCAAAGAAAGAGTAAATACATTCAGGAAGTTTAACGTCGTACGGCTGATAGAGGAACCGATCTGAAGGCATTCTACGACAAATTATAAGTTGGAGGATAGAAGAACAGACACAATAATCATGGACATAAAGTTAGGGGAAATAAAGGAAATCCATAGAAAAATCGATTTTATAAGTAAATCAGAAACGAAGTAAACCGTTTTATGATGAGGAATGTTAGACAGCTTGGAAGAAACGAACGAAGACGCGAGATATATATATATATATATATATATATATATACAACTTTCAAAAAGTAACAAAATATGCCGAGCTAATATTCAGAGAGAAGTAGAGAGGGTACTTTAGAGAAATATGTAATGGTAATCACCGAAACGAACCTTCTAACTAAGAAGACCGGGAGAACCTAAATCGACGGCAGTATGATGGCCGAGGGTCAATTGTGTTTGCACCAAACAAAGGTCTTACAAGTATAAGAGAATACTTCGAGAGTATTCTAAACCAACAGGACTTAATCGGAACCCAACGAAATTACAATCATTGTGGAAGATGTAGAGAAAGTGATTAATATGAAGAAGAATAATAAAGCAACAAGGGAACTTTACAAAGCGAGGCCTGCAAAATTTAAAAAAAAAATGACCCAGCTGCTCTTGTAGATGCGGAAGGAAGAAAAGTGCCGAAAGAGTGGGATACAGCACTAGTAATACCATTACATAAAAGATGGGTGCTAAGTGCAATATACAAGATCATGTCCAACATCCTACTAAACAGACTGATCTCATATGCCGAAGAAATACTGGGAGAGTATCAGAGTAGGTTTCAACCTAATCAAGTCAACAATAGACCAAAGTACTCGAAACATGCTTAAAATATGATTTATGTTATATATCTGTCTTGCTGTCATAAACAGTTAATAATTTCCTCCAAAAAAGTGGACAAAAACAAGATGTAAAAGTTTTCGGATGTGAATGAGTATACCTGCCTTCCTAACATCATGGTCCAAAAAATGGTTTGAGTAGAAGCACATGATTTGTAATTGAGTACTTCTCCCGTGCATCTTTCGTTCAAAATTGTACGTATTTTTTCGTAATTAATTTGTTTTTATATGTATTGTTTAAGAAGGAAGACCAAAGATATAAATATATAAATAAAACATAGCGGTGTATCAACTTATGTAGATTTTAAACAGGAATATGAATCTATCGATAGAAGAGAACTATAAATCCTATAAATTTTGGGAATTCCAAATTAATTAAGACTAATACGAATGATAGTAAACATGCACAGTCATGTAAGAATATAGGGCATAATCTTATAAAATTCTAGGATAACCAGGTAAGGACTTTCCTCGATCGTTTTTAATTTGCCACTGAAATCCGGAATAAGAAAAAGCAGAATAGAAACTAGCGGCAACTTACTTTACAATTCGTCTTAGCTGATGGCATATGTGGATGATATATACGTAATAGGATAAAACAACCAAACGATTCAAGGAAACTACCAAAAGTGGGAAAATGGGATTACGAGTAAATGAAGACAAAACAAAAGCAAGTGGCGAAAATTTACAATGTGCCATTGAAAGAAACAAAAATTTCGAAAATGTAGAAACATATCAGTACCAACAGCGTGGCCGTCGAAATAACACAAAATCTTTGTATTTGAATACCGTTCTCTTGCCCTGGCAGATTCTGGCAGTTTCTGAAGTACTTTGAGGTCAAACTCAGAGTACTCAAATCTAACATCTTGCTGCGTAAGTCCAAGATGAAACTGTACAAAGCGCTGGCGATGCCGGTGATTACATATGGATGTGCGTGTTAGGCTCTCACAATGATCTGGAACAAAGCCTGTTGTTGTCTTACGAATGATATACGGATCTATAAGGACAGATTATGGGTACGCAATTAGAATGAATCGAGAACTAGAACAGCTGGTAATCATCGTCTTCATAATAGGCTAAAGGCGTGTACAGTACAAGTGTCGAGTAGCCAAGCAGGTATTAGAAACAAAAATGGAGGGAACTTAGAGAGGGACCTGAAAAGGCTAAAGATCAAACAGTGGCAGAGAGTGTTGAAGTATAGAAAGGAAATAGTATGAGAGATCTAAGGCCAGAGAAAAACTTAAAGAAGCTTTGGAAGGTCCGCACACTTACCACGACGTTAGATTAATTATGTGAAGAAACAAGCTTTATAATTGGTCGCTAAAAATAGAAAAAAACAGCTTCAATAGCAAGGCTTTTGTATTAGTAACAATAATATCGTAGCAGTTTGGTAGTACTCCAATAAAGCCGTCACTTTGACTTTAAGCTTTAAATTGATGATTACATGAGGCAACAGGATAAACAAAAAAATTAAAAACAATTGTTGTAGCTTTATACCGTACCTTAATATGATCTACAAAAAAACATTATAATTATGTTTTACTTCTTCAATCTAGCAGTGTGATAATAAAATTAAAGGAATTGAATTTCACGTGAACATTTTGAAGTTTGCTAATTGTGGAAGGATTGTTCGTCATTGTTTCCACATCTCCATAAAACTAACAGTTATACCTAAGAAACTATAACTATTAATCTGGAAGCATCTCAGTCAGTTTCGATCTTGACAACTATTTAAGTACAATCAATCACGAAATAAAATTTTGAAAGACGATATTATAAAAAATATCATTATCATATTGGCGAATAAAGAGATCTCCATCGTAGTTTTTAATTAATCTGATTACCACCAAAAATTGAAAAACTTATTAGCAGATGACAGACGATGAACAATTAAACTTTTATTACAATTAAACAATGAAATTTTTAAATGATTCCAATTATAATAAAAGCTGAGTTTGAATCCTCTTTAACTTTCTGTCATGTTACCTGAGTTAATATTAATACACACAATCTTCAGGATGTAACTTCAAAATAAAAATATATACAGCCCATTAAAGTCGTTACGTGTCGGAGGATGTGAACCAATATTATCTCGTTAAAGTATCCAGCAGCCACATGGGAGCGGGTTCAAGTTCAAGCGCAATTACCGGCCGCGGAGAAATGTCCAGTTTTTGAGGTCAGGCTGCATCCAAAGTTGGTGCATTGTTTGTAGAAATTCGGCCGTCACTTTTACTGCATCTGGCCTCCAGGCGGCATGCGGAATGCACACGAAACGCGCTAATGGCTCTCCGTTAGTTCGTTTTCTTCGGCCTTTTTTTAACATTAATTAAAGATCGGATTCACCGCGCCAGTCCTAAATGGGAAAATGAAAACATCCTGCTCAATCAATGATAGCAAAATAATTATACTTCTTCTAAAATATTTAATTATTGGTTTATAGAAATACAATAATTAAGGAAACCATATTTATTCGTATTTCTAAAGTTTTAACTTTATTTTGTCTGAATGACTGAAGAAATATGATTCCTGTATCTGATATTCTTCGAACTATTTTTTTATTAGAACTAAAACACTTGGTTTGTTTCGCAAAAATATTATTATTTCTTCTCCGACTAGTTTCGACAATTTGTCATTAAGTTAAGTGAGCAATTAATTAAATATATCTTCAAACTAAATTGAGATGTGTAGTTTAAAATTTTCCATCAGAACTGGTGATCATTTGGAAAACAAACAAAGCCATGAGATGCTATATGTATCATTTAGAATTGTCTTCTTGGACTCACTTTTTCCAAGATATTGGAAAGTATAGTAAGCATTTTCTAGCCAGTTTCTAAAAAAACAAAAACTCAAGCAAGTGAAGTTCAAATATCCTTTATGCAGAAATATGAAACTTTGAAATAAAACAACTCAGTTAAAAAGGTTTTACTTTAATTGTTAAACACTGCAACATGTTTCACCACACAGTGACTTCATCAAGCAGATGTGTTGTTTTATTTCAACGTATTATGAAGTTTCATCTTGTACCTGCCTTATCAGTTTAACTATGAATTCTTTAAAATCCTCTACTTGAACTCTATATTTGAAGATATCAGAAAGTATTGAAAGCATTTTCTAACCAATTTCTATAAAGGAAAAAAGATACTGAAGCTAAGGGAGTTGTAAAATGCTGGTTAATTGATGTAAAAATTCGAAAAAAAAGTTTCACTTGCGAAGAAATAACAAAAATTACTAAATCCTCTCACCACTTATTCGAACCAATTTAGAAATGAATAGCATTTATATAAGATGGGATGAATAGTTAAAAAATTGGCACATATCTACTTAAGATTGAACAATGGTCTAAACTAGTTGGAGAAAAGAAGAACATACTGAAACAAAAAATAATTATTTTGATTGATCAACAATTGAAGATTATCATAGTGATTATGTGATAGAACATATAACTTCTATTAATTATTTTACGTAGTTAAGTTGAACTTCACATGAAAATCTCATTTGAAGGAGACAATCTGAAATTAAGAATAAAGAAAACACTTTTGAAACTGAAATTATATTTACATTAGATATAAAAAAGGGCACAATGGGCCTAGTGAGGCCTAAGTGCTCTGGTCAATGATTTGATCACCCTTGGCAAACTCAATCCAGAAATTAGATATAAAAAGTAAGTGTTAGATTTTCTCATGATTAAAAAAATGTTTAGGATTAAAATGCTATTTTTTTTCATTCTCCACCCATTTTACGGTAAACTCCAGAATCAAATTATATAATTCTTATCTAATTGATGAATAGTAGCCAAATACCTGCTAATAACCCAAACTAGAGTTTTTTTTTCTTTCTTTCTTTCTTTCTTTCATCGTCCGTTCCAATATAATAGCGAAACCGGGTCAGTCTCTTTCGATGTAATCATCCGAATTTGGTGCCGAAATAAAAAGTAAGAACGATAACGAAAAGCGAAAACGGCGCTCTTCTGTATCTCGAGATGACTAATTACGAACTAGATCGGTTCCGTTAAAAAAAAAAACAAATGCAACCTAGTGAAAGCAAAACGGGAACTGGAATTAAATGCGCTGACCGATAATCTACTCGATACATATATATTTTAATTGATGTGCTCGCGGTGCGTAATTGAAATGAAAATTTTAACCGTTCGGCATTATTGAAAATCGAAATGATTGTCATGTGTTCAGCTGTTTGGAACTAACTGATCGTCAGGGTCGGCTGTGCGTTTAGTTTGTTGCCAATTAAAATTTTATTGAAATCGTTGATTTTACTAGATTATATTTAGTTATATTCAATACAAAACATGACTTTTTATTGCAGTTTAATGATCAGACGAAATTCTATGTAACAAACAATATTCTCTCAATAGAAAACTCTTTAAGCACAAGAATTAGGTGGAAAAATTAAGCAAACGCCTTTTTATCAATTAATTAAAATTTTAAAAATTGTCTGGTATGGTCTATAAATTTGTAGATACGATATGGGACATCCATCTACCCTACATATATATATTTTTTTAGTTGAAACAATTCACCTTAAATATCTTCCAAGTTAAAAACATAATAAAGGTATGTGAAGGGTTGATGGGTGTCCACTATTCCATCCTCCAATTTCTATATTGCAAATAAGGTTTTCTCAATATTTATATAATTAATTAAACAAAAATTTCCTTATAAATAAGTGGAGAAGGGTTCACAATAAAAATATGCTATTTAACTATGCACAGACTTTATCAATCAATATTTATTCGGTGAAATATCAATTATGGTTTATAAATTATAGGTAATATCTCAAAATATCATCGTATGTTAACATTTATATGTATATTTATATGCTTCCACATTATTCTCAATAACCTCAAGTATATAAATGTAAATGTTTACAATTAGAGTTTATAAACTGGGCAATAAGTGTAAATTTACGCAAAACAGAGGGTTTTGATGCTTAATAATCATAAGCCTTTAGCTACGACATAATTGAAGACATTTAAGTTAACGCCAGCTTAAGTATCTTCGTAATATTGCACTCAACATAACTTATAATGGAAAATTAAGCTCCTTTATTTAATGCTTATGAAACTTATTATCATAAATGATAATATGAATATTTATCTGGACTACGTTTCATTTCGTTTCCGCTTTTACAAATTACTGTAGTTATTTTTTGAACAATGTTGAAAAAAGTGATTACAAAGTGTTTTATTATTAAAACTTCTAAGCAATTGGTATTAATAATAATAAATAGAACAACTGACAGTCAACAAGAAAATTATCTTAACTAACTTTTTTGAAGAAGATCTTAATCTTCTTAAAAGACAGCATCCATCAAACATCTCAGAAGACAATGACATCATGACTAAAACCAGAAGATCAATCCATATTCTGAAGGGATGCTAAAGAATTGTTAAAAAAACAAGAAATAAGAAACTCAAAAATAAGAAAGAAAGAAGAACGCGAATTACTAAAGTCAACGAAATCAAAAGACGTCCATTTTTAAAAATCAGATAATTGTAATGCAATAGTTATTGTAAAAGAGAAAGAAAAAAACCCTAAATAACTATCTATCAGTTCTACATCAATGTTTCCTTATTTGTTATAATTTTTTTAACTCAGATTAAAACTGTTTCCACCACTATTTTCTTGGATTTTATAATAATGTGACTGCCTTCTTTTCAATTTATATGCATAATTTTATTATATAATAAATATATCTAATACTTTGTCTGTATAAATCCAGTTATACAGACAAAGTATTAAGTATTTTTATTATATAATAAAATGTATAACGAAGTAGATGACTCAGGAATCAACGATATCATAATTTTATTGTTTTCCCATGTTGATTTCCATTTTTAGCTCTTCTTTCTGTCCCCCTTATAAATTAACTAACTTTTGCTTTTTTTTAAGTCTGTGAATCTACTATCAATATTACATCGTCCATATACGCTAGTTTTTTATTGGTTGTAGTTTGTGGTATCAATTACTACTTGTTGTTAGTCTGCTTTTGTTAGTGCTCATATTTACTTCATTCATAACTATTATAAACAGCAGCAGTTCTTCCTTTTGCTATCTTATGGATATTTTTTACAATTTTTATCTTGTGATTTTGACTTCTCTTTATCTTTTTCTCTAATTTAGAAAAAAAAACATTTTTTATCTTTTCTCTACACGTTTCCAGATTAAAAAAATACTTTTAAAAATAATGTAAAAACTCTAATGAAATCTGAAGATGTCAAAACTATTGTAATAAGTTATTATAACTAGTAGGAAAAACTAGCCGATTCATAACCCCCTTTGACTTTGAGAGTCGCGAGGAGGAGGTAGAATCGGCTAGTTCAAGGTCATAGGAGGTTTTTGACCTTGAACTACATATGGTATTAAACACGAACGCCCTTGACCTTTAAGTGACCTTGAATTTAAATGACCTTGACATTCAAGTGACCTTGACATTCAAGTGACCTTGACATTCAAGTGACCTTGACTGTCAAATGACCTTGACATTCAAATGATCTTAGCATCTAAATAACCTTGACATTCATATGACCTTCAAGTTGTATTGATCTTGGGAGAGAGGGAACGCTGAAATCATAATCCCATTTTGGGACAAAAAAGGCCACATTTGGGAATTTATTTGATAAATAGTCATCAAGAAAGTCTTCGTGGAGCAGAACTTTTGCAGAACTTTTAGCAGAAAGATAGAGGGTGAGAATGGAAGAACACATTTTTTGTGAATTCAAACATTTCCAAGTGCGATCGAAATTTTTGTAAAGAATTATTATATATAATATTGGAACGCTTTTGTTAGCATTTTGGATAAAAAAAATTATACCTAATAGTTAATAATCTAAATAGTTTTGTAAAGTGTGTTATCCGTCTTAATTTTTTTGATTTTATTCTTTTATTGTGTGTGAGCCTTACAACCTGCTGGTTATAGCTATGAAAATTATATGTCTTCGGATTATGGCAAAGATGTTCCAAGTTAAGGAACTTGTAGTGCAGAGTCACATCCTGAAGCCATTGTGGGGGAATGATAGAGCAGTGGCAAAACTACAGTTTTGACATTTTCAACTTTATCAGAACTGCTAATGTTTTAAATATCAACTGTCTGATAACGATAAGCTGAAGTTGCCAAAACTATAGTCACAAGTGTCATTAAAGAAGTGATAACAAAAAAAAGTTATTCGTCTTATTTTAAATGATCAAAATATTGTTACGTTTGATAACAAATTACTTATTCATTTCTCTATTTTCAATTTGTGTTATTTTGAGAATTTATTGTTACATATGTATTTGTATTTTAATTTGTGAGTAGAGTGGATAAATAAATACCCATTTAAAAATACATGTTTTGCTAGTGTTAATTACATTGTGTAGTTCTTGCTATTCTAATTTGTTTTTGGTGTATATTTCAACGCCATCTTACTAATTAATTAGACTTAAGTAGCAGTAAGCTGCTGAAAATGTGAAATTTTCGATTCCTGCCAAATCCAATTGCTCTCTGTTTTATTTATACAGACGATTTCTGGCTATTTTGTAACACGCAAATTACTTTTGTATCATTCAATGTCTGTCGAGGTATTAGCTAGAGAAGTAGTTGTTTAAAAAAGTGGTTTGTTCTTGTAGTCTTAATAAGACTCATTTGTTGTACATTTTACGAAATATTTTCGTGTTTTTTCTAACACCATTCTTAATTTCTCGTCATTGTTGCAAGGGCAATGACGTGCCATTCTAACTTTCAGCTCGATTCGGCTTCTGGCGTCCTTTGAAATGGCGACAGAATTCAGCCTATTTATCTCGAACGGTTTCACCAACTGTAGCACAAATTGTTTCAAGAAATCGCGCCTGTGCATTTTTTCCATAGTTTTTTCCTTGAAAATGGTATAAGTATTTGTCGTAATATTCATCAAGTGGAAAAAAAATAGCCAAGCACCATCTTCTCTTTCGGGGATAAACATCGTAGCATGAGGGCTTTATAATATTTAATGATTTCCGGTTTTTCCTCGTCCTTGATGTTCTCTTCTCCTTCCAGGTATATTGTTGAAACTAACACGACAGCCATCCTCTTCCGTGGAACGTAGAAAAACCATAGTTGCTGCTTTTGACTTGACGTTCTTAGCAGGGTTGAAATGATGGTGGTACCTCTCGTTTATTTTTTCTTAGTATGCCTACTAGTGTGATGTGACTTTTCTGCAGGTCTATTACTAAAGGTATGCTTGTAATGTTTCAGCCTTTTCCATGTGTGGGAGAAATGAGACGGTACACTATTTCCTCTGCTTCTTTCGTCCAAAATTTGAAGTATGTTTTTTAATTGATTTGTTGTATATGTAATTTTTATGAAAGGAGTCCAAAGACAAATAAATAATAAATAAAGAAAAAAATAAATAAATCCCACCAATTGTTCATCTATGGTTACATTTTGAGTTGGCACGTAATTAGAGATACAATTTTCGTTTACCACTAAGATGAAGTCACGTATAGCACTGAGTTGATTATGCTGCATCCTGTCTTTTCTTGTGTTGACGTTATCAAAACGGATTGTATCTCAAAACATGGTGAAACCTGTATATCAGTAACCCAAGTAGTTCCGATGTGGATATCAAAAAACTCCCTGCTATGTACAGGAGTCCTAGGAATGCATGCACTTCTTCGACTGTTGATGATCTTGAATCTTCTGGATAAAGATTGTGGTACAAAACAAATTGAAGTGCACGATCGTTGAAAAAACACCTCCAAATCTCAAAGTTGATCGAGATAGCTGAGATTCTGAAGATATTAAAGGAATGTGTTGGACAAATCGCGCATGAAAATTTGGGCATGCGAAAGCTGTCTTAGAAGTGGGTGAGCTCACAGTCTTGATGATTTAAAGCACTGTTCGAAGCTGTTTAAGCGAAATAAACAAGAGTTTTTGCGTCTGTATATAACAATGGATGATGATACGTGGATCCATCACCACATTCGAGAGTCCAATCAGCAAACAGCTGAGTGGACTGTACGCGACGAACCTAATCCAAAGCGAGGAAAAACACAACATTAGCACTCACAATAATATATCGTGTAAAGTATGTTCTGTGGTAGTGAAAATTTTCGTAACTGGTGTTGACAGTGTAAGCCCATACCACCCAAACCTTATAATCAAAATTTGTGGAGATTTTACCGACTCGAAAATAGTTCCGCGCATAATAAGATAACATACTTAAGAAAAATTAAATAATTAGTGAATTAAGAGATAAAATTATGATTCTAAAAAATAGTATTAGATCATTGGAATGCCTAAAACCAAAATCGGGCATTATATAGCCACCTATCAAATTATTAAAAGATCGTATCCAGAATAATTAATTCAACGAGGATTCTGCCGACATTGGAGTCGATGATAAGCCGTCATCTCAAGGTAATCAGAGTGGCACGGAGAATAATATAAAATAGGATTGGAAATCTACGAATAACAAAAACAATGTAAATATAAACCATAAGTGTTTATTTGACGATACAGCTACTGCACCTTCCAACAGCTCTTTAGTTAAAAAAGTGGATGAACTGAATGGACACTATGAAACTCAAATAAATGAAGACACTCCCACGCCAAGGAAATATCTACGTAAAAAGGAATACAAGCAGAAGCAACGCGGAATTATCGGGAAAATTACAGACGAAAATATTAACAACATATATCTGAAATAAATCCCTAGGAAAGCATTCGTTTGTGTATCCAGATGGACCCACAAACAAAAAAAGAAAAGTTTCTCAAGAACGAGTTCCCCGAAGTGAAATGGTTAAATCAAAGCTCCCACAATATTTTACATCCTTTAAAGTCACCGTAGACTTGTAAAATTTCGACAAGATACTAGACCCTAATATATGGCCGCTTGAAGCATATATAAGCAGTAATTTGATTGCTGAATTAAAACACTTGGTATGATTTCACTTGTTATTTATATTAATCCGAGTTTTGAGTATAAGTCATTCTCAAGGAAATATTATATGTACAAAAGATTAACAGTTTGCCGCTATATATACAGATTAAATGTCAGGTAATAAGGGCAGCCGAAATAGGCGAGTTCCAGATTTCTTTGAAATTGTTAAGCATGGTTTTTCCGCGCTTAATTTCTTTATGGATTTCTAAACCCTCTCGCAGATTTAGGTCGCGTCCCTTATTACCTGAATACAAAATTCTGAAATTTTCATCCGCAATAAAGTGTTTGTTTTCGATACAATGTTGTGCTAGTCCTGTAATATCGATTTTTTATGTTCAGACAATCTGGTACTAAAACTTCTGCCAGTCTGTCCGATGTACACAGAGTCACAGTCCCCGCCTTTTATTTCGTATATTCCACACTTCCAGTCCATTTTTTTTCTGCACAGATTTGTTGCTACTAGCAATTTCTGGAGATTAATTGGATTCGGTACTATAATATTAAATTCAAATCCTTTAAAACAACTTTGTGCCATTTTTTGGGGGTATATATGTGGGTGCATAGAAATATTTTTGTAATTGTTTACATTTTTTTTAACTATGTTTTCTATTATATTTGTTCTGTAGCCGTTATTGACTGCTATTGCTTTAATTGTGTTCAACTCTTTATTAAAATTATTTTCGGAAAGTGGAATATGGATTAACCTATGGATAACAGAATGGAAGATGCTGTAAAAAAAGAGTGAAATAAACCATTCATATGATCTTCTACTCCTTAATTGTAGATCATTAACTCAAAATAAAGCAAATATTATTAATTGTAAATACTTAAAGTTAATGTTTGTCGCGCTACACTCTTGATGAAAACAGATATTAATATTAGGTGGAGAGTAACACTTGTTTTGTTCCATAATGTTTCTATTCTCAGTTGATAATGGTCTGCGAAGACCGAAACACGTGTCAGGCAACTGAGAATAAAAACATTATGGAACAAAACAAGTGTTACTCTCCACCTAATGTAAATACTTATCTGATAATATTAATAATCTCAATTTTTATGTTTTACAGAAATATGGTTAGATTCAAACGTAAATCTAGACTTTCCGGGATATATAAAGAAATCAAGTTATAGCCGATCTTTAAAAAGGGCAGGCGGAGTGGCAATCTGGTCTAAACATAATTGTACCACAAGTAATATCCCCAGGTCAAAATACTGTGTTGAAGAACATTTTGAACAGAACGCACTTATAATACAAGAATTAGAGATACATTCAGATTACCAGACAACAAATCAGTAAAAGCAGAAACCTCGCCAATTTGTATGGTACATTTAAAATAAAACTTTAAAATTTTCTGAAATTTAAAAGTTACTACACCCTTAAATAGTACCTTGACGAAATTACTAATGTAATTTTTTGCTTTATTTTGGATTTTCATTATGTATTTTGAAGTGTCTTCTTTATTTATACTTTTTATGTATTTGTATTTTATATTTTTAATCTGTATAACTTAAAGATTCCCATTCTGCACTATGTTATGTTAACTGGATTTAATAAAATAAAAACAGGCGTCTGTATTTTGAGATGCGTATGGTATACTGTTCATCGATTATCTTGAAGAGAGAAAAACAATCAAAAACTATTTCTTTTAAGAAAATTTTGTTGTTTCGCCAAAACAATGCTCCGTATTACAAGTCAGTCAAAAAGAGGGTCAAATTGAGCTACGAACTTCTTCCCCACCAATCATGTTCTTCGGATTTACCCCCCAGAGACTATTTCGTCTTTGCAAACCAGAAGATGCTCGCTATAAAGAAATTTATCACCAATGAAAAAGTAATCGCTGAAAAGGAGGCCTATTTTGAGGCTAAAGACAAATCATAATATTAAGCTAACAAAAGTAGTGCCGATACCAAAGAAAGGTGACTCCAGCGACATGAATAACTACAGACCAATATCCATTATACCAGTCATTTCGAAGATTTTCGAAATGTTCTATGGGGAGCCCACCATCAGGCTGACTACAAGTCATTTCTCCACGCACTGAATGTCATGACTTTGCCGTGTTTGAACATCTATGAATGCTTAATATACATTAAGACTTCCAAGATAGATTTGTGTCAATATGTAGATCTGCATTTATATAACACGAGAAGAAAAGAAAATCTATATCCCATGTCAAATAGACTGGAGAAAACAAAAACTGCAACGAAATATCATGGAATATTTTTTTAACGCCCTCCCTTTACATGTTCGACATTTAAATATGAACCTGTTTAAAACTCAGTGGATGAATAAGTTAATTGCATTGCCCGGGACATCGTCTGCAGGTAGTTTTTTCTTCCTATTATACAATTTTGTCACTTCTTTTAATATGCAATATTGTATTTTATTTTTTGTAACTACTTTGACATGTTTTTTTATAGTCATATTATTTTATAGTGTACTATTTTTTAATTTGACCTATCTAAGACCTTCATGTCATAAACATCTATAAATTAATGAAAATGATGTTAGCGACCGTTACTATGTGGTAGTAGCATTTTAAAAAAGGGCAAATGAAAATAATGTTTAAGTTTTTATCAATAAATTACATTACATTACATTATATTACATACTATAAAATGGGTTCCAAAAGTTTGAAGAACGCTAAAATCGGTATATCGCTCTCGAAGGCAACTAGGTTGAATAATGAAATTAAATTTTGCCAAAAAAAAAGAATTTATCTTTAAAACGATTCGAACTTTTTAGCCTATTTGTTATTAGCTACATCTAGAAAAATTGGAAATATGAGAATTTAGGTCCATCAAATATCCCAATAAGAAACAATTACTTGATGCTATAATTGATATATAATACGAAATCATAGGAATGATTCAGAATTAGGCTATTAGGACTTTGTTAATTGAAGTCCGGAGGCGTTGAAAGGAGAGTTTTCATTTGCTGACAAACAAAAAAGTTATTTCATCCAATTGTAGCTAGGGATGAAAAATAAATAATCCACGATAGCCCCAAGAAAAAATAATAACACATTATTACCATTGCCATTGATACTAACATCAACAACAAATCCAAATATTAAATTGAGGCCTAAAGGCGTTGAAATTATGTTTTTCACTTGGAAGTAGCTGACAAATAAAACAAATTTTTTTATCTGCTCCTATTGGGTTATACATTTATTATTCATCTAGATTAGTACAAATAATGGTATATATAATTCAATAGCGTGAGTTATGAATCATAACTCACGCTATGAATTAAAACTCACTGTTATCGATCAGGTTGTCATGGTTTTTTGTCTGAATCTATATTTTCAGGTTAGCTCAATATTGACAAATGTCAAAAAAATTGTCACAGCGCAATTCCCGAATATAGTAAATAAATATTGTATTAAGTGAAATATTTTACTAAAAATTGTTATTGTCGTAGATAAAGTATAGTATTCAACTCGTGGCAATGGCAATAACTCACTTAGATGATTACAGCACTCGCCTAGCGGCTCGTGCTGCAAGCTTTATCCGCGTGAGTTATTGCCTCATTACCACTCGTTGAATAATATACTATTTTTCATATACTGAATAGAAATACCTTACATTTCCGCATCCAAAATCGTTGACAAAAGTAACACTTTTCCGCATAGCAACACTTTTTTGCATAGCAACACTTTTTAGCATGGATACACTTGTTCGTACTACTTTTATTTACTATTAATCAATGTCAGTGTCAGTTACATACATGGAGTAATATATACAACACACGTACTTATAACCTAATTTTTATATGTCAGTGTCAAAAATGAAATCGCAAACACCTTTATAATTGATGTTATTTGCAGTATGTGAAAAAATGTACAACTCGTGGAAAATGCGCTTTTCCGCACTCGAGTAGGAACATCCTACTTTCGTGCAGAAATGCGTAACATTTCCACACTTGTTTGACATCAAAACCAAATTCGAATATTAATGGTTTGAACGTTATATTGTGTTTCTGGTGGGACCAAAAAGAAGTTGTGTAGTATAAGATGCTACAACATGGCTATTTATTTATTTATTTATTTATTCTTTGTCATACTTCCTTAAAAAACTGCAGTTATTACAAAATAGATATAAAATATTGAAAACATGCAAACAAATTTTGGCAGCAAGTTGAAGGGTGGAGTTCAAGTTGTAAAATGTTCTTCTACTCAAACCCATGGATGTTCATTCCTCCAATGATTAATGAAACTGGAAATTAGACAATTTTTATGCATTAAAATAAAATGTATTTCCTAATTTTTTGAGGTATGTTTACAAAAATTTGTCACAGACAAATCATAGTATTACCACCTATCGACACAAACAGCCAGAAAACGAGCAAAAACAAGTCAATGCAATGACGTTCGTCCTCATTTCACAAAAAAAAAAACGGAACGATCTAATTTATACTCTTAATAATTATAAAAAAAAAATTAAGGCTAATTTAAGCCTAAGTTATGTATGTTACTTTTATCTTGAATAATAATAGAATGTATGGGTGGAATGATCTCTTAAACCTTTGACTAGCTTGACTAACATTTCATGTCATTGTGTATATTTGATTTATTAAATGTTTAATTGTGAAAGTGTGAATAAACTTATGAAAATGTTTAAAATTTCATAAATACAATTAATTTGATCAATTGAATCAACTTTTTTTGTATAAGTTAAAATGGTAAATATTAAACTTCACCTTAATGTCAAGTTTTACAATAAATTATACCAAATTTATGAATTGCAAATAATATGATGATTTAACATTATTTATTTTTTTAATAAGTGAGTATATAATTAATTATTACATCGTAACGATCATTAATTTGCATATAAAAATCTTAATTTCAATTTCTATATTCAATACACGTAAAATTACTTTATGCAATCAATTAAAACATTAAGCGATTTAAAAAATTTAGAATTATAATTCAGTACATCACAAAAAATTCCGATTTTCCTGCATTAAACGCGAACACATTTTTATAACGGTGTTTTTTTATTGAACTATACCCACTGTTATAGGCGAATCTCTATTTATAAAACGCTTTATGTATTTCTAATATCGTAACGGTTTTTTTAAGAAAAGAAAGTGTTTAAATATCTAGAATGTTTATGCGACGACATTCCACGTGTTTAATCGTACAATAATAAACTTCGCTTATTATTAGAGATTTTAAGATGTTCTCATTTTAAATGTGTGTTAGAAAATTATTTTTTTTTATTACTAATTAGAAACTTAAATTTAAATAATGTGATTATCAAAAACTACCACCGAAATATTAAGAGTAGTTGTTAACGTTAATCATATCCAGGATGATTGCTAATATTTGAGACGAATAGGTACCCAAAATTTGTAATACAACAATTTAAGTTATTAATTGTGCTACATTTCGAAAATTAAAACAGGTCAAAAAAATATTTAATTTTATATCTTCAATAAAAATTATTATTTGTATATTAAAGTTGTAAATAACTAATATTTTCAAAATGTGTGTTTATTTTCAGTAAAAATGTTTCGCAAATACACATTTTGAAAATTTTAGTTATTTACAACTTTAATATATAAATGAATATGGATTTTAAACACCTCAACGCCTTATCTATCAACTTAAATTATTATATTAGATAGTAAGGAATTTTTCTTCATGTAGCATTTTAATAAACCTAACAATTCTTTTATTAATATGATAATACTATATTTTAAATAAATAAAACACTTTTCACTTTAATAACAGTAATAATTAAATTTAATTATTTTGAGCATTTTTGTACCGTTGTTTTGAAAATAATTAAATCTAATTATTACTGTTATTTTCATAATACTGCACCTGTAAATCAATATTTTATTTATATTTTTCACTTTGTTTTGTTTGTTTATAATCGCAGTCAATAAATATTTATTGTGGTAAAACAATGTGAAAAGTGTTTTATTTATTTTTAATCAAAATGTATCACTAAATAAATAAACACCGTCAACATTCAAGAAAACAATGTGAAAAGTGTTTTATTTATTTTTATTCAAAATGTACCACCAAATAAGTAAACGCCGACAACATTTAAGAAATTCTATATTTCGTTTAATTGTATATTGTGGTACATTTTAAATATGATGAAGAAGGTGGTAAAACAAAGTAATCGTGTTTTTTTTTTAAATTTTTTTTTTGGTTTGATTTTTGTGAGTTACGTGAAGGTAAACTTGATTAATTTATTAACTTTTTTTAAATATCCATATCATCATAATACTTTCCCTATATTTTTCTAGAAAACTGTGTGGTTATTCTTAATTATTTGCTCAATTTTGAATTCTTTATATTTACTTGTTATAAAAATTTCATTTAGCTCCTATAGTTTATTAGCAATAAGTAAAAAATTCAAAATTTTTAAATTAAGAACAAAAAAAATGTTTCAATAAAACTTTTTCAGTTTTTCATTCTCTTTAACTTTTGTTTGAAACGTTATGATTTATTTTACAAAATTTCTTAAATTTCATAATTTGTTTGAATAAATCTATTAAATTTTGCAATAATATTATGTTTATTTACGTTTTACAACTTTTAATTAAAAGCCTCGCTTGTGTTTTACTGATTAGAGGGTGGGTTGGAGGTCACCCACCCACCCTACATATACATATTAACTTTAATTACTGATCGCCTCGCGGTTTGGAATAACTTTAATTACAAAATTTGAATAAAAGAAAATTGACAAAGTAAAATTTTTGATAAAGAGAATGGGTGCGACCGTTAATACGTGGTAATCCATATCTACTTACAATAGTTTGTGGTTAAAATTTATTGAATTTTTCAATTCAGTGAAAGAAGGATTTGAAAAGTCTAATTTTTTTTTTAAAAACTTTAGAGCTGCCAATAAAATCTTCACAATTTAGAAAGCGGGTTGAATTAAAAATTCTTGAAATCTATAGAAGAGTTAGTGGAAATTTCTTGAATTCTTGAAAAAGTAACTCTAGCTTTTAGAAAAAAATCCTAAAAATCTAAGATCTCAGAAAGAGAGAAATTACTGAAAACTTCCTGAACTTCCTGAAGAAAAGTCTAGATTTCTACAAACAAATTTTCTAAAAAGTTCTAGAGCCTCCAAAAAAATCTTTGTAATTTAGAAGATAAGAAATCTGGAGGAGAAATTTCTGGAAATTTCCTGAACCCTTGGAAAAAAGTCTAGTTTTCTAAATGAAAATTTTCTAAAAATTCCAGAGCATCCTAGAAATTTAGGAGACCAGTTGAAAAAATATCTTGAAATCGGGAAGAGAAATGACTGAAAATTCTTTTAAACTTTCTCGAAAATAAGAAAATATTTCTAGGGGAAAATTTTCTAAAAAAATCTAGACCCTCCATGAAATATTCCGCAATTTAGAACTTTTTGAAACAAAATGTTTAATTTTAGAGAAGCAATTGCTCAAAATTACTTGAATTCTCGAAAAGAAGACGAATTAAAAAACATTTAGAGCCTGAAAAAAATCTTCTCAATTTATAAGAAAAATTGAAAAAATAATAATTTTGGAAAGAAGTTATTGGCCATTTTCTAAACTTCTAAAATCCTAAAATCTTTGCAATTTAAAAGACGACTTCAAAAAAACTCTCAATCTCTAGAGAATGAATTGCTAGAAAATTCCTGAACCCTCGAAAAAATAATCTAGATTTCTAGAAGAAAATTCTAAAAAATCTAGAGCCTCAAAGAAAATCTTTGCGATTTAGAAGACATGTTGAAAAAATCTTAAAATGTGGAGAAGAAATTACTAGAAATTTCCTGAACTTTTAGAAAAAGTCTAGATTTTAAAAATCAAATTTTCTAAAAAAAAAGCCTTAATTTAAATCTTCACAATTTACTGGAAATTTTCTGAATTCTACAAAAAATATACATTTCAAAAAAAAAAAATTAAATCTAAAAACTGCAATTTAAAAAACAGCTCTAAAAACAATCTTGATATCTGGAGAAATGACTGTAAAAAGTCTACATTTCTAGGAAAAAAATTTCTAGAAAAATGTATAGCCTCCAAATCTGAATAAAAGTTACTGGAAATTTCTCGAAAAAAGTCTAAAGTTCTGCAAATGATTTTTTAGCCCTGAAGGAAATCTTTGCAATATTAAAATATTCTCACCTTCTATGGAATTTACATTATTGAAACCTACATATCAAAGGCAGCGATAACAAAACCACCAACTATAACACCAGGACAAGAAACTACATATTTCCTCATCACAAGAAAAAATCCACAGAAGACAAAGTTCGTTATTCAGCAATTAAGTTATTTAACGCTCTGCCAGATGAAATTAAACAATTTAAAAATGACATAAAATCTCTAAAAATTCACCTTATAAAATATCTAATAGAAAAGGAACCTTATTCAATACAAGAATTTCTCATGAATTAGTGTTTCAAAGTGTAAATAAACTAATTGTATATTTTTAGTTATATTGTATTGTATTATATTATCTAGTATCTAATCCAAACTAACGCAATTTTCATTTTGTATATTTGTATTTTACACCTTGAAAATAAAGATTATTATTATTATTATTAAAATCTGGAAGAGAAATTACTGGAAATAGCCTCAAAGAAAATTCTATAAATATTGAAACAAACTTTCTAAAAAACTCCCGGATAAGACCTTTGCTAAAAATTCTGGAAATATGAAGAAAAAATTACTGTAAACTTTTAGAATCCTTCAAAAAAGTTCTAGAAATCTACAAGGAAAACTTGTGAAAAATTCTAGAATCCTCGATCAAAAATCCTTGGAAAGGAAGGTACAAAAAGCTAAAAATATGGAGAAGAAATTCCTGAAACTTCCAGAAGCCTCTAAGTAAATTCTAGAAATTTAGAAAAAAATGTCCTAATAAATTGTAAAGTTAAACAAAATCTTGAAAGAACTTTCTGAAAAATCTAGAAAATTTTTGCTAAAAATTCTGGAAATATCTATTTATTTATTAGATAAGAAAAGAAATTACTGTGAACTTTTAGAAACCACAAAAAAAGTTTTATAAATCTAAAATGAAATCTTGTGAAAAATTCTAGAAACCTCAATGTAAAAAAAAGTATGGATCATCCGAGAAAACTATAGAAAAAGTACAAAATATTCTACAAATACCATGAAGAAATTTTTATAAATAAATATAAATAATGGCATTCTGAAAAATTTTGAAACTTTTGAATAAAATCTTTGCTAAACTTGAAAATTCTTTGGAAAGGAAGCTGGATTTAAAACTAAAAGTGTGGTGGAGAAATTGCTGAAATTTCAAGAATCTTTAAAGAAAAATTTTAATAATTTAAGTTAAATTTTTTTCTCACAAATTAAAAATTTTGCGAAAAACATGTCTAAATAAAACTTCTTCAGTTTCTCATTTCCTTTAACCTTTGTTTGAAAAGTTATGTAATATTTTTCAAATTTGGAAAAATGTCGAGAAAAATCAAAAAAACGCCCACTTTCGGTTTATGAATGTTTACCAAAAGCTTTTCAGTTCCAGTTTTCAATGATAAAACCTTAAGTTTAAAGTTTCATCTCAATCGGATTATTATTTTTGAGATACAGCGCCCACAGACATTTTCACAATACTTCATTCCTTATTCTTGGTGGTACATTTTGATTAAAATTAAATAAACCAGTTTTTACTTTGTTTTGCCACAATTAGAAAGTGAAAAGTGTTTTATTTAATTGAAATTAACCTCGTAAAACACGAAAATATTTTGTAAATCTACAAGAATTAATAATTATTTTTTTTACAACGTAAAGGATTTTAATACATTTTTGTTATTTAATTAACTTCGCTAAATTAATAAATATTTTACAATTACAACAAATAAAATAATAACATTCTATTTATTATATAAAATAAATTAAAAATTTTCAGCCTCTAGTGTAAAAAAATATTGAAACGTTCAATTGATTAAATTAATAAATTTGTATTAAAATTATGTAATAAAAAATAAAATAAATTGTTATTATCTAGCTGCTTATAATATTTTATACACTGTATTATAAAATAGTAATATGAAATAAAAAAAAGTTGAATTTCTCTTCATGGTAATGTCATTCATGTCTAGACTGCCGATTTTGCTTTCAATAAACTTTGATTATTACGCACGTAATTTCTTTTTATTCCGGACGTGATGTGTTTTTTTTTTATAAATCGTACGCACGGAATGAAAAGTATTTAGCGAAGAGAGGACACGAAATCCGGGAATGAAATTACGAGACAGTGAGAGTATTTCGACGGATGTCGCTTAATGGAACAATGTTGTCGCCGTGAATAATTAGTTCCGTGGAAATCGTATTGATGGTTTATTGAGTTTGAGTTTGTGTGTGCAAATGAGATGAAAATTGGTGGTAAGTGGGTCGTGATGAGTACCGCGGGGTCAGTAGGCACTCTCACAGGTTGACCTTCAGCGGCGACCCAATACGCCCTCGCGGCGTTTCCGGTCTTCGGTGTTTATGGTGGATGGGCATGGAGTGCATGCTAACCGTAATTACCGTGCGAGTGTGTATTAGCCGTGTGATTGACAATTTCTTGGTTCTGGTATGTGCGCACCCTGAACCTGAACGTGAACCTGCGGATACATTGAATTGGTGTACGTACATATCGCACGGCCGTCCGCAAAAGGAGGTTATAATATGGCTGTGAGTGTACTGTGAGAAAGCGGTCCAAGTGATCGCCCCGCGGCCGTCATTAAAGTCTTCTGGACCCAAATTGTGTTGAGACGGCTTGTTGTAGGAGAAGGGAGCGACTCATATATATCCACGGCATCTCTGCAACAACATCACACATCGATCAGCTTGCAAAGCAAACATGGTATCATACACAGTGGCTGGCTTATTGTGCCTGGTGGCAGCAGCTTGCGCCCTTCCTGCACAGGAAGAGGCACGCGGTTCCAGAAACGCAATCCAGACCGAAAACGACTTGCTGGATACGATTTACGCCGATTGTTTACGCAAGGATTCCATGTCGTGCGTCAAGTACAAATTGTTCTCCTTCGTTGACAAAATGCTGGGACAAAAGGATACCATAACAGTGACCGAGGGTGTGCAAATCGTCAAGACCGAGGGTGGTGAACCGGAAGGTGCGCCGCGGGCTCTAAACGGCGACGAAACCATCGAAACCCTCATCATGAATCGTGTAGCCCGTTTCCTGGAATCGCACACTATTAAGATTGACCTTAAAGGAAGTGAAATTGTGAGCGCCGTCACCAATACCGCCCGTTCCTTTGGGGATGTTATGGATAGTTTAAGTGAAGACGAAGGACCAGCCACTGAGGAAGGACGTGGAAAGAAGAAGAAGGCACAAAAGGTTATGGGACCACTCATGGCCGCCGCCGCCCTTAAGATGGCCATCCTGGGAAAACTCGCCCTAGCTGGAATTGCCTTAATCGCCGGCAAAGCCCTCATGATCGGAAAGATCGCCCTCGTACTCTCAGCCATCATCGGCCTGAAGAAGCTCCTTGGCGGACAAGGAAAACACGTCACCTACGAAGTAGTTTCCCACCCGCAGCACTCCAGCAGCCACTCGGCATCCCACGAGACCGTATACGGCGGCAGCGGCGGCGGATACGGCGGTGACGTCGGCGGTGGTTACTCCGGGGGTTCCTCGGGGCACGGCGGCTGGGGCAGGTCCTTAGACGCACAGTCACTCGCCTACAGGGGGCAAATTCCACAATAACGTGATCGGCTAGTCCGGCCCTGTACCTGCCAATTCTCAGCGAGCCTCTAGTTCCGTTCGTCGGGCACGGCCCGTTCTATTTATGTATTTATTATTTAACAATTAATAATTTATATCTATGTCTTAAGCAAATAAAACAATATGAAAATTACAAAAAAAAACAACCGACGGACAAAGACTATAAAGATACCATACTCTAGTTTATAACTAGATTTAGCAATAAGTTTTATTGTTATTTTTATACGAGTCAATAAAAAATATTTAATTTTATTCTTTTTATTTATTTCAACAATAAAAAAAAACATTACACCTAAATCCTCATATTGTTGCAATTTGTATATACACAATAAAACAATTATTTTTCAATTTTAAACTATATCATTATCCCAAACTCCAAATTTGCTATATAATTAAATTATTTATTTATTTTTCAAAATATTTTTAATATTATTAATACACAAAATAAATTCAATTATTAAATAATAAATTTGATTATAATTACGTTAATTAACCGTACATTTCAAGATTTAAAAAGTTGACTGGATGTTACTAAAATCCAGTAATCGATGCATATAATTTACGTGAAAGTTTAATTCCGGAATTTAATTGAAAATTAAATTACAGAAATTAATTACCGATAACTCCGCTGCTAGGCTGAATAAAACGATGAGAAATCGTGTCAGTGCGGTGCATTACACGAGAGAGTATCTTGACCCTGTCCATGACTTTCTTCTTCGCGGGCACCGGGTTCAAGGTGGAGGATGTCTCTCCAGGATGACCCACTTACCAGTTTCTGGCCGTCGGCATTTGTGTGCTTGCAATCGGGCTTTTGTGTGGGCATCCGGAGAGATCAGTTCTTCTTCAGTGTCAAGGCTATTGGAAACAACAATTAGTCAATCGATATGAGAAAACCTGTTTATAGTATTTAACTCGCGTGTACTTCACGGTCGGGCAGGTGGCGAGAAATTTCTCTTTACGAGACCATATGCCAGATTTCCTCGCGAGGAAACTAACTGGTCAGCGAACAACATCTGCTGTTTTTTTTTTATTTGTTTCTGCTCATTTTTTTTAATGGCAACAACATTTAGTTCGCGTTCTAGTTCCTACCTGTTTGCTTTTAAGCGCTTGATAGTGACAGTGATGCTCGAGCGTTCAGCCCGCAAGCGATAAATCAATGGACCGTGGCTATTTACATAATGTAATTATTCCATGTAATATTCTGAAATTACGAAATCAAAACATTTTTGACTATGACAATTATATTAAAAATTATATTACGTATTATGAAAATAAATTATAAGACTACTAATTTTTCACTTGGTGAAACATAATTTAAAGATAAGATAAATTAGTATGAATAAAACTATATAATTACTTTCAAAAATATATTGTAAGACGCTACAATTGTTTGCTAAGAAATTTCTTTGCCTGAAGAAGCCACAGTGTGGCGAAACCATTGTAGCGTCTTACAATATATTTTTGAAAGTAATTATATAGTTTTATTCATAGTGAAGATGAACTTTCAACATTTATCAGCCTCATCAATCAATTAAATAAATTAGTAATTGATATCATTATTTATATCATACTTATTTCACATTTTTTTAATTTACTTATCTTCCCTGACTAGTTTCCATCACACGATCATTATCAAAGGGGTTTATGAAACAAGTAAAACCAAGTGATATCAATTACTAATTTACCTTATCGAGATTCAATTCAACTTCATATAATAACATTACATGTAATAGGTAGAATGTTTCAGCAAAAAAATAACTGCGAAAATTATTCATGTATTAAATTACACCAAATAAACTAATTCATTCAAATGATACAGATTTGGGAGTGTCCCAACACGTAAATTAATTTCATGAAATTGCACCGTATTTGTAGGTAAATAAGCAATAATCAAGTTCAAAATTCGCACGTTAGTACCATAATGTGGCTGTTAGTGGCAATTCACACCAAACGCCGGGTATAACTATGCAAATGACTCAAAATTGAATCGTGAACAGGCGTGGATTTGTAAATTATGGAATGGGTACGACTCTGGCACACAATTAGCTTCAATAAAATTACTGTTAGAAGTGTTTTATTGTTGCTGCCACACTGAGGTCGGAGTTAAGAATTAATTCACAGGATGTTCGCTACCTGGTAATTTACGGCCTGCGAAGAGAAATTTGTTTCTGTTCAGACACAATGCGTTTATTAGTTGGACGCTTAAACAATTTTCACGTTCGCAATTATGTTAGAAGTGCCCACGGATTTTTAGCAATTACGAATTCAATAGGTGTACATAGATTTCTTTTTATTAATATATTACCTTAATTTATAATAGAAAATGTTTGTTATTGATCATTTTCACCTTGTGAACGAAATGTACACCTAACACTTAATAAACAAGTGAAGTAAAGAATAAGCTATTGTGTTCTTTTCAATAAAAAATGTGCTATAATTAATTTTCAAACTACAAATGACAAGTTGAAATTGTCGAAAATATAGTCACTAAATAAAGTCAAGACTTGAAAGATTGGAAACTATAGTCGAACATAATTCATTAATGTAAAATCATTAATATACCGTGGTAAAAAACATAGAAAATCGTGTTTAATTTCATCCTACATTTGAAAATTAAATACCATATAGTAACCACCATCCTGTTTCTTAAATAAAGTCAAAGTTATAAAAAGTTAAAAAGTGTTTAATTTATGAATTATGATGTATAACGAAGTATAACGAAGAAGGCTGTCACAACGCAAATATTGTTCAAATTTTATTGCAAGTAACTACTACATTCTTCTCCAGAAGTGTTGGATTTATCTTTAAAAATCATGCATTTAGGAAGGCCTTAAATTTTTCTGGATTTATTTATATAGCTCCAAAATGATGTAGGGTTGCAAGAAATGTTTAATTCCATTTTATTTATGTAATTTCTATATATTTGCTCATCAAGCAATTTACATTCAGGCACTTTTTTTAATAGAATATGAATTTCTTTTTTATTTCTAGCTAATTTGATGATAGGTGAATTAAACCATTTTATGTAAGAAGATGATTTAATAAGTTTTATAGGTACAAATTTATGAATAGCATAGTTACAGTTTAGCATTGAAAATGGTCACATCGTGACCGAAATGTACATTTGCGATCAATAAATTTTGTGAAGAAAGGAGACTCAATTTTTCATTTATAGCATGGTTACAAACTTCATAAAATTTAACAAGAATCTCATCAACACTGTAATTACCAAAATACTCTTTCTATGATATACTGGACAAAAATGAATTGATATCATTATTATAAGCATCTTTAAAATTATATATGTGTATAATTAAAGTAGATAAGAGAGTCCTTGACATTATTAACATTAACCACTATGATGTAAGAAATATGATGCATACTCACAATATAAAAGGGGATCATCTTAAATGGAATAATGGAATATAAAAATAATGGGTAGCAACTGAAAAAGAAGTCTGGAAGAAGGTAAAAAGTAGGCGCAAAAGAAGACAACGAAACTCAATATTGGGAACTGGAAAACACGAAGATCTAACAGAATAAATGAAAACAGTACGAATAGTTTTGTATTTCTTAAGCAGATCATAACTACAACCAAATCAGACGTTAAAATCAATATAAATAAATACATTCGTTCTGATGGTTCAATCCAGGTTACGGAAGTGAAAATACAAAATGATACCGAAAAGGCTTTTAAGATAGGAGAAGAGGAAAAATACGAGTGGAAACTGAAAGATTCAGAATCATGGTCCAGTAATATAAAACTATTCTAAAAAATCTTTAACCTTGAATTCTGAATCTGCATCACACCAAGTTGAAATTCCCAAGTATAGAAGGATAATCTTATTAACCTCAACAAACACAAAATCTGGTTCTCGTCACTCTAACAGAATACCAATATCTAAAGATTAAAAGACCATCAAATCTGTCAAAACATAATGACTTACCTCATAATTTCTAATGCAGACAAAGGAAATATAATAATCATGAAGAAAGATGAGTGCATACCTCCACCAAATTGACAAATGACCTGACCTATAAATATAAAAAGCAAGTGATAAAAGCCTTGAAAAAATCTTAGTTTGCAATCCATCTACATTAAATATTCTACAACCGAATGAATTTTGTGGTTTACCACAATTACACAAATCTTATAAATCGATCCGTCCAGTAGCTTCTACATTAAATAAAAACGCTTCCACATTGAAATTATACCTATCTAAATAATCTCTTTCCAAAACCAAATAATTTTTGGTGGAAAACTTATCAGACTTTGTAACCTAATCTCAGAACTTGGTTTTGCCATAGCAAAGCATCTTGGTATCATTTAATGTTAAGAATTCCCTTCCTTCAATTCTAGTGGAAAATCTAGAAATAATGCAACAAAAGTTAAAAGAATATAACATACAACATCACGAGAAAATATTGCCTCTAATATTATTTTCAGAAGTAAAGACTAGGCATGGGTTTACAATTATCGCTATTACTTACAGAATTACGCATAGCACCTTTAGAATTATTAAAAACTACGAGGGGCATTTGAAAAGTCCGTGCAATAATAAAAACTACTAACGTGTTTGGGGTAGACCTTTTTTATTTCTCGACATAGTGTCCTTTTAGGCTTATACACTTCGTCCAACGATGTTCTAGTTTGTTGATCCCTTCCGAATAATAGGATTTGTCCATGTCTGCAAAATATCCATTAGTGTCTGCAATCACCTCCTCGTTTGAATAAAATCTTTGTCCCGCCAGCCATTTCTTCAAATTGCGGAACAAATAGTAGTCCGAAGGAACCAAGTCTGGAAAATAGATGGGATTTCCATTAATTTTGCGACTAAAACTGCTGAGGTGTATCGTGATGGAAAAGGACTCTTTTGTGGACCAATCGCGGAAGTTTTTCTTGCAGCTCGGTTTTTAAACGGTCCAATAACGACAAATAATATTTACCTGTAATAGTTTTACCCTTTTTCAAATAGTGGATGAGGATTATCCTTTGCTAATCCCAAAAGACAGTCGCCATAACTTTTCTGGCCGAAGGAATGGTTTTCGCCAATTTTGGTGCAGATTCCCCCTTGGTAATCGAAGGTGCAGAGTCACCATAATGTTTATTAAGCTTCTCTTTAAACTCCTGAGACGAAATTCTTTTTCGTCCATTTCTTGAAAATCACTCGACTTCCTTGATTCACACGAATGCCAAACACAAAGAAATAGACCAATAGGCTGAAATTTGGTGTGCGTTCATTCAAGAGATGCTACTAACTAAACATGACCACGATACGCGCGTGTGATGCCATCTCTCGGACTTTGCACGGACTTTTCAAACCTCGTAAGAACACTCTCTAATATGCAAATTAAATATTGATTGTCATTATTAATTTTAAAAATCTCTAATGTTCATTTCTAGTGCAGGTATGTTGATGGCATTTTTTGTATATAAATGTGCAACAAAAAATAAGATCAATTTCTAAACACCATAAACACCATCAACACCATCACTATTAAAACAGAGGAAGCATATATTTCTAATTTTTTGGATATAAATACTAGCAGTAAATGGAAAAAACTTGACTATATAGCAGACCTACTACCATGAATACATGAATCCCTAATAATTGTAATTATTCATTCATATGTACATCATCTACAAACTATTCCACTAGGTAGATATAGGTATGAAGAGGAACTAAAACTAATCAAAACAATAGCTACATATAACGGACACATCTTATCAACAAAATTTTAAAGAAATAATCACGTTTAAACTCTACAACAGACCAGATACGCAACTGCATCATCAATTAAAAAGGAAAAACAAGCTATACAATCTGCAAAAAACTTAAACATTAACTTTCGGCTACTTAAATTAATAGATTTAACCTAGAATGTCTACTAGTGAAAAATAGATTAAAAATGAAACCCCATATCTGAATGTGGAGTATACCAACTCTTTAGGGCTATGATTAAATTAAAGAATGTGTATGAAAGAAATGTCAAATGGCATGTAGTGTTAAATAAATATTCCTTTTTGTATGTAAGTATGTACGTATGCAGTTTTATTTATTCAATGTGCTTACATAATATACTCAAATATAAGTTTTTAATTCTACAAAAAAAACGGCCACACACGAAAAGGTTTACTTCTTGTGTTCTTCCACTTGCGCCCATTTTTTAAGCAGACTTGAAATGGTCACCTTAAGTTCCTTTATCGCTATTCTTGGCTACTTAGGCAGCATTTTTTCTCAAAATTTTGAGTATTTTTTTAATGACATTGTCATTTTGACAAAAAAGCAATAAGGCCACATTAGGCAAAATATTTGATGAATCGTCATCAATAGAGTCTTCATAAAGCAACTGTCACCAGAAGAATAAAAGGCGAGAATGAAGAAGACATATTTTGTAAATTCAAGCCTTTCTAAATGCGATCAAAATTTTATGTGAAAAATTTTTATGTAAGAATATTAGAAACTTTTTGTTAGCATGTTAGATAAAATAAATAATACCTAATACCTAATACCTATGGGGAAGTCGTCTGTTCGGTGCTAGATTCATAATATTACGGACAAACATTCAACCACCCGCCCCACAGACCAGACTTATCTTTTTCGGAAAACCTGAAAAGTTCGTTCATTAAAAGTGGCCGTTTTCTTGTTTTCATTTATTGCATTAAATCAATTATTGTAATTCAAGTGGACATGATCGACAAATAATTCACATTAAATTACTTTTAGATGACTTTAAAAGATCATTGGCTGGCCTCAATAAGCGCCAAAATACTTTTTTGAGTGATCTTTAGATCAAATTACTCAAAATAACCTTAAATGCAATTCTATTAGTTTAAAAAAGAATATTAGCAATCTTAAATCATCTTGAATGATATCTGAATAACCTTAAATAATCATAAAAGGAACCTGGATACCTTTAATTCATCTTAGGGTAAACTTGAATAATCGTTGAATGATCTTCATATAAATAACTAAAACGATTTTTTTAAGAAATTGAGTAACCTTTAGATGATATCAAATTTATATGAATTATCATTCGATTTAATGACTCTAAATATATTTAAATTAAAAGATCTTAATAATACTGGGATGGCGTTTAATAATCTTGAATAACTGTTGGTTAACCTTGAACGATCATTATATGGCATTGTTTGATTATAGAATAGCCTTCGTCAGCTCTAAATAATTTTTAGATGATCTTGAACTCTTAAAAACATAACCTTAAATGATTACCTTTAGTAACGTATGGTTATATAGAAATAACTATTAAACGACTTTAAATAACCTTGAACTGCCATTTGATATAAATGAAGGTAACATAAATGATTGTTTAATAAACTTTAACTTACTGATCCTGGTCCCCTGAAACTCTAATTAAATTAAATTGAAAAACACTGGGATGACATTTAATAACCTAGAATAACGGTTGATCAATCTTGAATGATCGTTATATGACATTAAGAACCCCGTTGAATAATCTTGACCAATTATTAAATATTATTAAAATACTTTAATTAACTGTTAGATAAACTTTATGATTAGTTTTAATATCATTGATAATTAAAAATAAATAAAACATTTAACTTTGTTGGTATCACAAAATGTATCAAGAATTGAAAGCCTTCATAATTACTTATTTAATTTTTAGATGAGGTTGAGTGACCGTTAGATGATATCAAGTGTACTTAAACAGTGATTTGGTTGAATAGTATTGGAATGGAAGCTGTACGCTTTGAGGTTCTTAGAGGCTTAGCGGTTTGAGACCAAACAGATGTATGCCCTTTTGTAGCTCATTTTGATACAAACTTGACCTGGTACCCACAAGAGAATGAGTTTGTTGCCCTTGGCCAATTGGTTCAGAGATTGTTTGCAATTCTAAGTAGTTTTGGAATTGAAGCTGTACGCTTTGAAGTTCTTAAGGATCTAGCTGTCTGAGATCAGATAGATGTAAGTCCTTTTCTAGCCCTTTTTCATACAAAATTGAGCATATCTTTCCAAGGATATTGTTTCAGCCTGTAAAACAGATGGGCCTTATCGGAGAGAAACTGATTCTCTGTTTTTACTCTCATATACGCTTTTACAAGAGCCAACTTTCATTTTTGATATATTTGTATACGAGATTATGGAATTATATATTAGTTTTTTAGTAATATTTGGTTGGAATCACGTCTGATGGTGTTTGTAGAAACTCTGGTTGAATCAGGTTAAAAATTTCAGAGTGTCCAAATCTATGTACTTTACCATGGCAGTCCAGTCTTATCGCACTCAGTAGAATTTCTTTCCTAGTTAGTTCGTGCAGGGGTAGTAGGTCTAGTAAAGCTTCCATTGGTAGAGAGTGCATAGCCCCCGGTGATGAGAAGACAAGTTATTCTCTGAAGTGTTTAAAAGTTTTTTTTCTAATAACCTTAAATGATCTTCAATAAAAATAGACGCTATATAATTACCTCAAATAATTTTTTTATCGATGGCACAATGGTCTAATCATTAGGTTGATTTTACATAAGGCTTTATTAAAACTAACGAGAAAATCCCCACTAAATGGTAAATAAAAAAGTATAGAGAAAAGTGTTTAAAACACTTATTTAACTACGTGACGGATCTCTGATCCACATAGATCCAAATGTATATACAATTATGACCATAAAGAATGGAAAAAAATGACGTACAATAAGGAAATCCCCGAGTATTTTAGGACTTCAGTGAAAACGAATAGAAACATTGAAAAGGAATCTAATGCAGTGGAACTGTTGAATCTATAGAGGTTTAAAAAATCCAGACTGTTGGGAATGGCGGAAATGTAAAGACATGGAGCTCTAGCCTATTGTTATAAATAAAGGACAATGAAAACGACAAAAAAAATACAAAAACTCAAGATAATATTAATAAAAAGCCAAATGAAAGTAATAAACCTAACAAAATTATTGAAACTGGTAAATTTGTTAGCAAAGATTATAAAAAATTAGAGAAGGAAAAAGAAGATGTGGTTCTGACTGTTCAAGATGAGCAAGCTCCAAAGTTATTTTAACAAAAGTATTTTAACAAACCTAGTTTAGGGGTATCAGAATGAAGAAGTTGAAATGGAATTATAGTAGGTGATCGGTTAACGAACAAATCGGACAACGAACACTTTCACGAAAGATTTTTGTCTTCGTACAACGAACATATATTCGGATAACTAACTAAAATGAATTCTAAAGAACACTTTCAGCTCTCAAAGCATAATGTGATAATTTAGGTTGGTTTCTGTTTCTCTATATTTTTGTATGTGCATTCTGAACCCTTAAAAAAACCTAAAAATCTTACAATATTATGGGCTCAAAAAGAGTGGAATACCAGAACTATGCTCACCATAAAAAACAAGCAAGAAGTTATAGCCAAAGAGTAGAGTGGTTAGAAGATGGTTGATATTACGAGGCAGTATGGCTTGAACCGGTCTACAGTATGCACAATCTTTACTAAGAATGTTATCATCAAGAAGACTCAAGCAGCTAAAAAAGTAACAAAAATACATTTGCAAAGCAAAGAAGTACCAACCATGGAGAAATGGAAAGGTTGCTACAGGTTCATCATCCTAGGGGTGATTCAAGGCTACCACTTGCTGATGTAAAAAAAGATTAAACATAGGTCTAGGATTAAACATTAATTAATGCATGGTGAGTCTGCTACTGCAGATAAAGAAAAGGCTGAGAAGAACTGTCTCAAATTTCAAAAATTAATTGAAACGAAGAGTATCGTCCACAACAAATATTTAATTGTGATGAAACTGGTTTATTTTGGAAGCGCATGCCGAATAATATTCATCACGAAAGATGAAGAAAGTGTTCCTAGGCATAAACCCATGAAAGACCGGCTGACGTTACTTTTGGGAACTAGTGCTAGCTTCATTAGCTTAAACCACTTCTCGTTTACCACTCCGAGAATTCTAGAACATTAAAATTAAATTAAATTAAAAAAGTCAAGAGAAAATTGTCAGTAATGTGGAGATCTAATTAGAGGGCATGGGTGACGCAGGTTCTTTTAAAAAAATGGCTTTTTGAAGTTTGTGCCCGAGCACCAAGGTCTTACTTGATTCAAATGACTTGCCACAGTGGTTATTGGACAATGCACTAGGATGTTATATATGTTGGAGGCTTCTACTTTGTTATACATTTTTGTAAATTGAATAAAACACGATAACTTCGTTTCGTGTTTTATTCAATGCACTAGGGCACCCAAATGATTTTGAAGATAATTTGCTGACAGACTCTTCTTGGCTGACAGTTCAGTTTCTACCTATGAATCTACTTGGCTGATTTAGCCGATGGATCAGGAGGTTATTGCGGGTTTCAAGAAATTGTACACTAGTGCACTGTTACGTCGGTGTTTTAAAGCATGCCAATTCTCCTCAATGACGTTTTGGAAAGAAAAATTTGACATTCTTGAAGCTACTATTCGTATCATTCAAAAGGCGTGGTCAGAAGTCACACAGCGATAGTTGATTTCTGCTTGGCGAAAACTGTGTGCATTCTACGTTCAAGGAACATCTCTGAAATCATGGATGAAATTTTGGCAACTGCTAGAGATCTGGAATTGGGGATGAACGAGGATGGCATAGAAGAGCTCATAATGGAACATGGAGATGAACTGACGACAGAAGAATTCCAAGAAATCTTGAATGAAGAACACCAAGAAACACAGCAAAATGTGTCTTCTTCTGATCAAGAGGAAGACGAAAGAGGACCAATACCTACATCTGCTATTAAAAATCTTTTGAAGAAGTGGGCGGATGTCAGAGCAATGGTCTTAGAATGGTATCTAAACCAAGATGATGGCAGTGGAGTTGCGGATCTTTACAACGACAATGCTATTAATCACTTCAGGAAAATTATAAAAAAGAGAGAAAAGCAATCGACATTGGATATGTTTTTTAAAGCCTCATTACAAAAAAATGAAAACGACTGATTAATATGTGTTATTTTCTTTAATAAACTTACTTAGAAATTATATATCTTTTTTAAAATTTAATTTTTAGGGTCTCCAGAAAGAATTAATCGGTTTCACAATAAAATCTATGGTAAATCGATGATCGGTTAACGAATAATTCAGTAAGCGAACATAGCCTTCTAACAGATTATGTTCGTTAATCGATCACCCACTGTAATTCAAATAACATTGATTGATCGTTATTTTACCTAAAACAATTTTTACATTAGTTTAAATGTTCTAAGATAACCTTAAATGGTTCTAAATGATCGTTATGTGATCTTCAATATTCATCACATAACCTTGAATAACGGTTGGTTGACCTTGAATGGTCTTAAATGTCTGTTATATGATCTTATTCAACCTTAAAAATAATTAAATGACTCTAATCGATCGTTTAATTGCTTTGAATTGTATTTAAAAGTAATTGTTGCAGTGTTAAGCCTTTGATGTTGTTTTTATTATCATCATCAATTTGATTGTTTCTATAATCTAAAAATCTGTATAGTTTATTCAGTTGAGATGACTCAGGATGAAGAAGTTAAAATGGAACAATTAGTTATAGGTAATGAAGATGCAGATCCAGAATTGCAATTTTGATGAAAATTCTGATAATGTATCACGCAAGGAGTACTAATAGGCATAGATCAAATCTCGGATTCTACAATCCTAATTTGGTCGCTTTTAATGCAGTAACTAAATTTTTTTGTAGAATTAATCCGGGATTATACCCTCTCTTGAACGCGTTTAGCCAGATCCGAGGATTAATCGTCAATCTCGGATTAATTCGCGACTATTAGTAAGGCTGTAAGTGTAATCTTTGATTGTTTTAATGTAAATGAGGTACGTGATTTACCGGTGTTATGTAGGAGAGCAAAATGATGATACATAAGTCGATGATCTTGTAAAATAAGAGGATTTAGCATGCGGTTTGAATACAACCGAAATTCCTGAGAATTATGTAGAAGTAAGAGTAGCAGATAATTTGGAACATGCTGACGTTGATGTAAATAAAATCCGCAATTCCTATGAAGCAGGCGTTAGTACTGAGGTAAACGTGGGAGGTGATATTACCAGGAAAATTGTCTTATTATTCCCAGAATGAATTTTGGGAACAATTTATGTGAATATAGAGAATAATAATACTAATTCCACAAACCCAAAAAAAGTTTCAAAAATTTGGAAGAGAAATCATCAAAAAAATAAAGAAGACTTATGGAGATTATGAAAATCTGAAAGAACTATTATTGATTATTCCCATGCAATTAAAAAATTAATGACAATGTTTGAAATTTAGAAGAGAAAACTTTAATTGCAAAAAATGATAAGGTTAGTATATTTGTACAATAAATTCCATTAATATCCTAGAAATTTAGGAGAGAAATTCTAGAAAGACTTGAAAATTCTAGTCATCAAAAAAAAATACCGTCCAGAGAACTTTTAGTAAAATAGGTGGACAAATCTTGTAATTTGGAGAAGAAATTCCTAGAAAACTATTTTAGAAATTTAGAAAAGGAGTTCTAATAAGGCTTACAATTTCTAATTACCAAAAAAAATATTTCCTAAAAGCTTCTATTAAAGTAAATTGAAAAAAAAAACTTTATTTGTAAGACTCCTGAAAAATACTTTAGAAATTTAGAAGAGAAATTCTAAAAAGTCTTACAAATTCTAGTCATCAAAACAAAAATCCTAAAAGCTTCTAAAAATAGATATAAAAATCTTACAATTTGGAAAAGGAATTCCAAGAAAACTTGTAAGACTCCTAAAAAGGATTTTAGATATTTAGAAGAAGAGTTCTAGAAAGGTTTACAAATTTTAGTGATCAAAACACTTCCTAAGAGCTTTTTTTAAAATAGATGGGAACATCTTGCAATTTTAATAAGAAATACCTAGAAAAATTTGATTGTAAGACTCCTGAAAAATATTTTGGCAATTTAAGAAGAGGAATTCTGGAAAGGCTTAAAAATTCTAGTCATAAACAACTTCCTAAAAGCTCCTAGTAAAGTAGACGGGAAAATCTTGCTATTTGGAGAAGAAATTACTAGAAAACTTTGTTTGTAAGACACCTGAAAAATATTTTAGAAATTTAGAAGAGGATTTCTAGAAAGGCTTACAAATTCTAGTCATGAAAAAGCTTCCTAAAAGCTTCTAGTAAAATAGATGGGAGAAGCTTACAAATAATAAACAATAATAATAATAAACAATAAACATATCTTAAAATTCTTGAAGATAATTTTTAAAAATAAGAATATTTTCCAAAAATGGAAAGGGGCAAATTTTGGAGTTATAGATAATAATAATGCTGGTAAATTTCACAAACCAGGTAAAGGTTCCCAAAATTTAGGAGAAAAATCTCCAAAAGATAATACATAAATAAATAGATTGAGATTCTAAAAATTTAGAAAGAAACTATAGTTTATTATTCTTTCTCTTGGTAATAAGAAATTTATGACAATGTTTGCAATTATAAAGAGAAATTTAAAAAAAAATATATATTGTGAAGATGGGTAAAGTTAGTATCTGTAGAACTAATTCCATTAAAGTTTAAAAATCCTCAAAAATATTTTAGAAATTTAGGAGAGAAATTCTAGAAAGAAATTTTTATCACATCCTAAAAACTAGTAAAATAAATGGAAAAAACTTGCAATTTGGAGAAGGCATCCCTAGAAAACATTGATAAAATTGTAGGACATCGGTAGCATAAATTCTTTATACATTCTAAAATCGTCGAAGATAATTTTTAAAAATTATAAAATTAATTCCTTAAAAATTTTCTAGGAATTTAGAAGTGAAATCTTCAGAAAATAAAAAATACCTACTGTGATTCTAAAAATTTGAACTGTTGTTAATTATTGATGACAATGTTTGCAATTTAAAAGAGAAAGTTAGTACACCTGTAGAATAAATTCCATAAATGTTTAGGAATCCTGAAAAATATTCTAGGAATTTAGGGAAAAAATTCTATTAAAGCATGAAAATTATGATCACCAAAAAACTTCCTAAAAATCTCTGGTAAAATAGGTGAAAATTTTGGAGAAGAAATTCCTAGAAAATTCAAAATGGCACACCTGTATCATAAATTCTTTATACATTCTAAAATCCTTAAAGGTAAACTTTCGAAATTAACAAAATAGTTCCTTAAAAATTCTAAAATCCTCGAAATTTGTTTAGGAAATTCCTACAAAATTTTGATGAGAGATAAGAGGTAAATCTGTAGAAAATTTTATTTGCAATTTCAGTTGTTGTATTTTATCAATTTTTTTAAGATTTATTTTCCGCATTTTTTTAGAATTTTCAGGAATTTCTATCCTAATCGTTGGATACTCTTTTGGTGGTTCTAGAATAAATTTTTTATATATTTTTGAGGATTCTAGAACTTTTGTTGTATTTATTCCAACTTTTCCTATATAGAATTTGAAAAATATCACAGAACTTTACAAACAAAAGTTAAAGGGCATAAATAACTGAACAAGTTCTATTGAAATATATTTTTCATAAAGTTCTTAACTTCCGAGACAAAAAATAAAAATTAATAATTTTCACAATTTTTGCTTATTACTAATAAACTATAGGAATTGCATAAGATTTATATGAAAAGTAATTATAAATAATCCAAAATTTAGCAAATTATTAAAAATAACCATTTCGAGTAAACCTTATAGTTTTCTTGAAAAATATAGGGAAAGTTCTATGATGGCCACATCACCATTTTTTTGAACAAGTGATAAGCTACAAATTTTTGTAGAAAATTCCATTTTAAGTGGTTATATCCTGAAATAAAATTTACGTCCTGCATAATTTTTGTTATAATCAAGTAGAATTATGTATTTTTGGTATGATATATAATGCTAATATGAGTAACTGTGCCAATATCATGTGAGGTTAAATAATTATAACAGTTTTAACTTACTAAAAACATGTATTTTACAGTTTACCTGTTTTTACTTTAGTTTTATCATAGCATTCAATAAACATGAACAATAAATGGTTTGTATGATCTTAATAACTATGCAAGAAATTTGGTTAACTTTAAATAACCATTGAATGACCTTAGATAATCTTAAGTGGTCATTAAATGGTCCTATGAGAAAGAAATTTTAATTTTATCCTCTTAAACGAAATTGAAAAGTGATTATGCTTGAAATGGAACTAAAGAAATATGAATTAATTCATATAACGTTGAATGACCGTTGATGATGACTTTTTATTACCTTAAATGTTCTAGGACAAGCTTAAATACTTCTAAATGATCGTTGTGTAAGCTTAAATGATCATCACTTAACCTTAGTAGTAGTGGTAGTAGTATTTATTTATTTACTATGTTTACTAATAATAAAATCGAAAATAACAGTAAATTCTTACTAAAATTTTGTTTGCACATTGAACGGCTTGAGTTCATAATGGAATTATCTCTTGCCCGCATCGTTGAAATTGCTGCCACAAAAGGTCTTTGCGATGAAGGTTCTCCATTATCTTAAATTCAAAATAAATAAACAATTAACTTTGTTGGTATCACTTTTTATTTACACTTGTAACTATAGTTTCGACAACTTCAGCTTGTCATTATCAAACTATATTTACAAATGTAAATAAAAAGTGATGCCAACAAAGTTAATTGTTTATTTATTTTGAATTTATCAAAATGTATCACGAAGTGAAAGCCTCCACAATTACTTATCTCCATTATCTTGCCTAAAAATAATTGTTGACTAACATTAGACAATCTTGATGCCAGTTGGTTGACCTTGAGTGATCTTGAATGACCTTATTCAACCTTGAAAACAATTAAATTTGTTCGTGTCTATAATTTAAAGATCTCTCTAGTTTAAACGTATTTACATCTTATAAAACCATTGGTATATCAATTAGAATGTTGATTAAATATCTTTGTTTTGTTTCACTTGTTTCATCGAAACATTGGAATAAAACGTATTCTTGGCTCATCTCTATTTGAAAATCAATTAAATGCAGTATTAATAATTTTTGTTCGGTATTGATTTTGAATATATTATTATAAATATTCTAGCTGTTACACTCAATTTTTTATTTGATTACGATAATTAAAATACATCATTTAGAGTTTGGCTTAGTAGCTAGAGATGTTTACTCGCGCATGTGTAGCAAAGCACTGGAGCTAGCGGATGCAACTTCCTGCGAAGAAAGCTAATAGGTGCGCCGTTCTTTTCACCGAGTGAAGAAACGGAACTTATTTGCGAAATTATTCACAGCTCTTCATAGATGGCATCTGTGTGAACTGACTGCGCAACGAGTTAGCGCTAATCATTGCCGCGAAATGCATTTCCGTTATGACAGGTTATTCTATTCACTTCTATTAAGGATACAGATTTCTGCAATACTTTAGAACACAATTGCTTCCTTACTTTATTAATAGGGTGTGTGGTATAAACTATAAATAACAATCACTATAAATATTTTAAGTAAAGTATGATTTAATAGATTGTAAATAATATAATAATAATATTAAGGTGTGTAAGACAAATATATAATTAATAATAAAGGCAAATTGTTTTGTATATATATGGTTATAAATTGGTTGCTTCAGTTACGTGAAGATCAAATTAATTTGATCTTCACGTAATTTTCACAATTTTATTTAACTAACCACTGGTTAATCAAATAAAATTGTATTGTAAATTATAACCTTTCTTTATTAGTGCTTTATTTGTCCTGCTATTTCTTTAAAAAAAAAAATACTACAAACTACAAACAACTACAAAATACAATGCTATAAATTATGCAGAACAATAATTTAAGATGGTAAATACTTTGATCACTGCATTCTTGATGGAACGAAAATAGAATATTATCTGATTTTGATATATTTCTGATATTTCAAAATTAGATTATAAAAGGAAAAAAATATTTAAAAGCTGCAAATTAACTTGCTGTAACGAATGATTTCTAACTTTACTACCTAATAATTAAAAAAAACTAATAATCTTTGCATTTAATCACCAAATATTTCGAGCAAATGTAGAAATTATATTTATCATATATTCTGCTAATTACCTAAATTAACTACCGTACCCAGTTTCCAAAAATTTCGCATGCTCCATAATTTCGAACGCAACTATATTTATTGTAATTAACTTCACGATCATAAATTTTTCGTAGACAGCAGATGTTGGTTGGTTGATTTACGACTAATTTAAGAAAGGATTTAATTAATGGCAGCTATTAGCAAAGTGTGTGACTACAATATGTGAATGTTTTTATTGCCGGAGGATTGCAAATTTTTATTTAAAAAGAATGGCATATTTGTCTTAACAAAATTAACAAAATATAAGAATAAGTATTATTACATTAACTAAAATGTTCTGGGCATAAATATATTTCATATTTCAAAATGTTAAATGATTTAAGCGTTCGGTTAAGACTTTCTACAGTGTCAATTATTTGAGGTTAAAACATAGTGAATTTTTCAATTCAGTGTGTCAATAAAGACTAATTCAAAAAGTTAATTAGAATGTTAATTAAAGACTTGATTTTGTTTCACTGTTTTTATATTTCTAGTGAAAACCAAGTGATTAATTAACCTTCTAATTAGCATAAAAATATTTCACAACGGGTTAACTGAGAATTTAATTCAACGTAATTCAACAAGATGAATAAAGTAGTATCTAATAAAAATATTCAATTCTGAATTAATTTTCTTATAAATTTGTGACTTAAAAGTTTTAATGAATCTAAAAAGTCTTATTTCCAATCATAGTTATAGAAACTTGGTGGTAATAGTAAATTAAATTGTAAACTTATTATCTCAAATTTGAGTAATTTTTAATATTAAAAAGTATAATTCCTTTGTTTGTCGACACATTGTGTTAGTTCCGTGTCTTATTTCGGTGAAATTTATGTAAATAGTTCAGTGACACATTGAATCGCATCAATTCTCTTCGTCGCTTTTGAATGACGGCATTCTGCATTCTTTGGGTGCGCTCGTTGTTGTAAATTCAAGAGGCACGCGGCTTCAATGCTTTCGATGGGGTTTTCTTGATCATGCAAATATAAGAGGACAATTATGCACGTATCGTTTATTGGTTGCAATATGTATAATTAATGTGGTACGTGCGTGTGTGATAAACGGTTTATTTTTTAATTAGACTGTGAAAGAGGGCGAGTGAAATTGATTGCAGACACGACAGGCGTGATTTTAATTATCGATGGATAGGGGATTTGCAAGAAAAATGAAACTAATCTATAGCAGTAGTTTGTAGGAGTAATAAAAGTATTCAAATTTAGCGAATTTTAATTAATTTAATTTATTAGTTCAGCGTACTTTTGGCCTGGGTTAAAAAATTATTTGTTGTTTTTGAGTACTCTTATCCCTATATTAACAAAAGTTGATATATTATTTATTTACCTAGCGTACTTCTAACCTAGAATAATATATTATTCATTGCTCTGACATACTCTTGACTTATCTTAATAAATATGACATAACAAGTTTAATTGAAGTACTTTCCTTAGAGGAAAAGAAGCAAAATTCGGAAAAATAATGGTGAACCTTCATCATAAAAACCTTCTGTGGCAGCAGTGTCATCGATGCAGGCAAGAGTGGAAGAACATTTTAGCATAAACTTAAGCCTATCTATGTGCAAACAAATTTTTTGTAAGAGTTTACTGTTATTTTCGATTTTATTATGTAAGCACAGTAAATCAATAAATACTACTCCTACTCGTAACGTACTTATTAGCATAGCGTAACCTTGACCTATCCCAATGAATTATTTATTATCCTAGCGTACACTTGGCTTAACTCAATCAATTGCTTAAATTATTTAAATGAATAGTGCTTGCCCTTACATGCACTTGACCTATTTATTGTTCAAGAGTAATCTTGACCTATCCCAATAAATTATTATAGTCGTAGCGTACTCCTGACCTATATTAACAAATTGTAGATTGACAGGAATGTATTATTCATTACCCTTGTGCATGGGTAGTAATCGGGATTTAAAAGCTATTCAATAATACGTACAATTATATAATTGTATAATTATGAAAATAAAAGGTTAAATACATAGCAAAATATGTTATTGGATATTGACGGAATTGATAAAACTGCTAACCAAGAACTGAATATTTCTAAACTTGGTTCTAAGTTTTCAAGAATATTAAAATTCACTCAAAATTACAATTCACAAATATTGTAGAGAAGAAAATAAAAATTTAAACCACAAAATTCAATAAAATATATAAATCGTTTCTAAGGCTATCACAATATATAATCGTTGTAGATCAGTTAAAAATTTCCAAAAATATTTGAATTATTAAATAAATTTTTACTGATGAGAAGAGCAGTTTCGAATAAATACTCACTGTCGATTATTAGAAAAATTAGCATTAAATTTTTTAATTGATTTTTAGTGAAAATGCTATTATTTATTATTCATTTAATATATTGTAAGTAAATATAAATATTTTTTTGTAAAACATCAAGCGTATAACATGTTTTTCCAGAAATTATTCAATTGCTTCAAAGATTTTAATTGCTTTTTGCTAAAATTTCAGCTATTTATAAACGATACTTTTAAAAAGATCCCAGGAGTTTTTGGTACAAATTTTTAAACCGAATTGTTTCTTACTTAAAAAAATTCCATTATTACTTTTCTTACACAAATTGTCAATTATTTCTAGTAAAGATTTTCAATTTCTTGTGAACTTCAAATATGTTAAAGCAATATTTTAGAGCTTTCATTTGATTCTGCCTAGGAATACTTGTTTTTTTTTTTGAAGTGGTAACGTACTAGATTTTTTAAGGTTTATATATTTTTTTGAGTGGTCATTAATTTGTTTAGGATTGTTTTACCTACGCCTCCCCAGACTTGAATGCCATAGTTTATATGTGTCTCTATTTTTTAGTAGGTGAAATTTATAAAGTAGTCATCTGATTTTATTGTTTACGTAATATATATGATGATCCCATTTTAAATTACTATCAATAATTATTCCCAGATATTTTATTTCTTTTGTCATTTTTATAGATGTGGTGTTGTCAATGGTAAGGGTTTCATAATTTGGAGCATATTGGAAGTAAATAAGTTTTATTATCATGTATACTGAGTAGATTTTTTCAGAAAACCATTTGAATACACTTTTCAAGTCATTTTCGGCAATTTATTTCAATTCAGTCTAGTTATTACCAGTATATATTATTGCAGTATCATCTGCATATGATATAATATTTCCTGTTGTTTCTATATTAAAAAGATCATTCAGATAGATGTTAAAAAGAACTGGACCAAGAACGTTTCCTTGAGGAACACCACATTTATTTGTCTTAAAATCACTTCTTATAGAGCTAAGTTGAACACATTGTATTCTTTCGTGAAGGTAGCTACGAAAAAGTTCCAGAGCAATTCCTTTAATGCCTATTTTTTCAATGGATTTCAAGAGTGTGGAGTGACTGATTGTGTCGAATGCTTTAGATAAGTCTAAACATACACAAAGGGATGGTTTACCATTATCCAAGGCTGAATACATATTCGCGGTTAGTTGGGACATTGCGTCTGCTGTATTTTTATTCGATCGAAATCCATACTGTTTATCTGATAAAATGTTAAATTTCTCAAGGTAACTATTCAATCTAATTGTTAATATTTTTTCCAATATTTTCGTAAAATCGGTTATTAGAGATATTGATCTATAGTTTTTAAAGTCTTTTTTGTCTCCCTGCTTGTATATTGGTTTTATGACACTTGTTTTAAATGCACTTGGGCATATGCCATTTAAAAAACATTGATTTATTATGAATGATAGAGGCTTTGAAATTATAGGTTCGATAGTTTTTAATGTTTCCGCCCTAATTCCATCCATTCCAGCAGCTTTATTATTTTTTAGAGATTTTATGATTCTAGAGACTTCATCTAGTGATGTTTGTTGAATAAAAAATGAATGCGAATAGTTAACTCTCTGTAGGTATACGTTACCTTGTATATTTTTTATTCTACTGACTATTTGGTCAGGAACATTAATTTAGTGATCGTTGAATTTATTTACTAGTTGATTAATAAATTGGGTATTTGAATTATTAATGAAGTTACCAATTATAAACTGAGTGTGTTTAACTTCTCCACATATTTCCTTTGTAATATTCCATACATGTTTGATATCATTAGACATTTCAATTTTGTGACGATCGTAGTTATGTTTTGTTACTCTAATCAAGTTTGTTGATGAATTTCTGTAAAGCTTATAGCTTTCCTTAAGAATTTGGTTGTGTGGATTATTTAATACATCTTGATACATTTTATCGCTGTTTTGTATTGATTTCAATATTCCGTTGGTTATCCAAGATTTACGTTTATTTTTCTTGTAATATTTTTGGTAACTACATTTGTTGCAGTGTCTGTATTCTGTTGTTAATATATAAATTTCCATTCAATTTTATTTTATTTCTTGTATAGTTTATTATGATTAATATAGGTTATACATTTTTTATTATTGGACACTTCTATTGTTAAATATTTAATTGTAGAGGCTTTCACTTTGTGATACATATTTTATTTAAAGTTACTTCTATTGTTGTTTTATTGTAGACAATTTGTAAGAATATAAGTAACGATCAGTAATATTTGTCTTTATTATAATTGGTAGCATTAAAACTATATCGTGTTTTGTTTTGACAAATATATGATCAATGCAAGTTTTGCTGTTACCTTGGCATTTGGTATAATCATTTATTAGGGACTGAAATCCATATTCGTACATAACATTTAGATATTCTATGCAATAATTAGATTGAAATATGTCTATATTAATATCACCAACAAAGATATAATGATCTACATTTGTACCATTTAGGGTACGAAAATAATTGCCTTGTGTTTCAACCAAATCAGATGAACAGGTTGATGGCGGTCTGTATGTAGCTAATAAGATAATAATTTTGTTTTCAAATTCAAGTCGGAGTGAGAGTATCTTGGTATCTGCAAGTTCTACAATATTATAAGTATATTGTATGTTTGCTTTCAGATACACTAAAACTCCATCATTCTGATTGTATGAACTCTCATTAAATAAGACATTGTAACCCTCGAGGAATTTATCACACAATCAGGTTTACAGGTGAATTGTTCTAAGTAACACTTCACATATATTTTTGTTAGCACTGCGAATATTAGTATGAATTAGTTTAAAATTGCAGGTTTTATTATTAATATTACACACATAATCGCACTCACTAAAAGTTGATAGTTGTTCTCTTTTTATTTCTTCAGTTTCAAAGTCTTTTACATATGCGTTCATTTTGTTTTTACATATGCGTTCATTTTGTTTTTAATGATTCGAAGATTTTGAAGACGATGAAGAACTTCTCAATTTTCTTTGATCTTTTCCATCTTTAAATTGCGGGATTTTCAATTTTGGTGTGTTCATTACTTTAGTTATGCTTCTTTCTTTGTCTCTGTTTTATTCTTCGTTGGTTATTCTCGTTTCAGTATTTTGTTTCGTGGGTATATCCTGCTTTTTATAATCTTCTACTATATCTCTTTCGTCATTATTGTCACTTGTAATACTTCCTGTTGATCCAAAGTCCTGAAGACCTGTTTTGATGTGTTGGTGCATTAGAGGTGTAGATGGTGCACTGTTGGGCCGTGG